>OY856410.1:1493176855-1493776855 GCA_963693085.1 Alisma plantago-aquatica
AGAAACAACTTGATTACTTTTTTATTGATTCCGTGCAGCATGTACATTTCACTACCAAAATTACCTCTACTTAATAAAAAAATATATAATTAGAATGCGTGGTAATTTACATACAAATCCCCTTAAAGAGAACAATTCGTTTATTTACAGAGGACTCTTCCAACCTATAATGTGTCATTACTAAAATCATTTGTGCTTCCATTCTTGGATGTGTGCATGTTATATGCTAATATATAATTGATATTCGCAATAACTTACATACAACCCACAAAAGTAAGACAATTCGATCAACTGCTGGTTGACTCATTTTAACCTGCAAAATGGATTATCAAAAATGTTGTTGCTCTAAAAAGTTAGTGAGTAAGCACACAAATAATCTTGTACCACTGAACCCACAATCAGACTGTTATAATATGCAAATAATATGGTGAAGCATGTAGATGTGCTGCTAAATGATACAGACAAAAATCACAAATGATTAAACACATTAGCAAATGAAAGAGATAAGTGGTTGCAATGGAATTTGTTGAAAATAAATAATAAAAAAAGTAAGCAGCTATGCTCTATTTGAGGTAAGCTACAACATTTACCTGTCGATACTTGATCACGTACTTACTCTAAAGGAGAAATAACTATGACACACAATCTTGCTAAATATAAAACTCCCTAGATTAGTTACTTTTGTACTTACACATCGATCAAGTAAAAAAATAGGCAAACATAATGATGAACATGCACATGATGATGACACATGTTATATAACTAAATAAGTCTAGAATATAAAATAAAAAGTTAGTTTTTCTAGTTTGATGAAGCAAAGTACACAACCATATATGTATTAGAACTCGACTCTGAAATATGGATTAAAAAGAGGGAAGAAAACATACATCACATACGAAAAAGATATTTATATATATTTGTTGAGAAATACGACATCAGATAGGCACTGAAAATAAAAAGTTTTACTACATATTTCTCATTAACTAATAGAACGCGTCAATAAGTATGCAATGGGAAGCATGCTCTCCCATAATAATGATCCTCAATTGTTGCTCTCCCATGGCTATCCCTCCCTAGTCGGGTAGAACTTACCTGGGCTCTCATGGTTACCACAACTAGAGAGGATAACACTTATCAGAGCATATGATTCTTAATTGTCTGTGAAGTAGTTATATTCTGGGAAGCCCCCAGTATCTCTCTCTATATAGGAGGGGTTAGGGTCAGAGTTCCCAGTCCCCGGCTAATGCAGGACTAAAGAGGGAGTGGAAACGACAAGTAGATCTTGATTTTTTGCAACTTTTCTGGAAGTTTCACAATATGTGTGTGACGAAATGGTCATGTTGTGCGCGAGATGGTTGTTTCACACCTTCTAGTTCTGCACATATGTTGACAATTCAATTCCAATTAGTACTCAACTTGACATACCGCCAAAATGGGTGTTTGGTGCAACTAAGACGGGCGTCTTGCACCAAACCAAACGGTCGATTGGTGCAACTGAGATGGGAGTCTTGCACCAAGCCAAACGGTTGTTTGGTGCAACTGAGATGGGCGTCTCACACCAAGCCAAACGGCTGTTTCACACAAGCAAGATGGGCATCTCGCAACCCAGGTCAGACAGAATTCCAACCAATGTACAATACAATCATCCTGACACTCCAAACAACAGTATCAACACTTGAATCAATCGTTTGGCAGTCTAGTCAGCTGATCCGTTGCGTGAATTGAAAAACTTAAGCACTTTAGTGATCAATTCAATCATCATTCAAGATCAAACTCTTCTTCTAGATGAGTTCCAATGTGTGTGACCCTATAAGTCTCATATCACATTGGCAGCAAATGTCCATAACTAGCTTATGACATCACAAGTAAAGAGTGGTACCTAGTCACACGCCATTGCTACCCAAGTGAATGAAAACTTAGGGAGCAACTTCAACCTACAATCTATGTATGGTGTTACAGTGTTTGTATAGTTCCTTTGTTATTGATATCCAGATTGAACTAGAGGCATGGAGTAGTCATCCTCATTATTATTCAATCTTGTTCCTTAAACCAGAGCAGACTGCATGAGATATATGTAAGCTCAATATCATATATTGACTCACATGCATATGACCATACTTTTCTCAGTCTCGCTAATCAAGTGGCCTTGGATATCATACTCCTATTGGAGAGACAAATCTCATATCTATCACTCACAGTCAATCCCCATGTGTCAAAGCCACCCAATCATCACCGTTATAACAACCCATGTTTCATGACTGCGTTTGATGATGTCAAAGTGTATCCAATGACATGTGATGAGTGCAACAATTTTAGGTCTAAGAACCACAACCACTACCATCACCGTGAGACCTGACTATGACTTTCATGATGATGACTTCCATGTGCCAGTCTCAATGTGGGTATGTCTGATACACTATTCCCTAACATGTATTTGTGTGTTTGGCTTGATATTGCCATATCATGACTAATGAGATTTAATTATCAACCAAATCACACTCTGATCTTATGTGTTATTATTTTCTATCTACCTTCCACAATAACAACCAATCAAGGACATAATGAGAATGTATATACTCTTAACATCCGTATGATCCCATTCTTCTAAGTCATGTACTTGAAGACATACATCATTGAGTAATATAATTCTCCAGACATTCATTGTGTATCCTTATTATCTTATAACTGAGTGAAATAGATGAATTGGAAGCTTACCTTTATTATTATCAATTATCAAATCATGCATCTAATGCCTCATCCCAATCATCATATGATTGGCTCTCTGGAGATACATATCAACAATATTTTCCTTTTTGTGCATGTTCTTGTTGACATCAAATATGTAATTTGTACTTACAATAATTTTTATATCGGTGAAGAGAACAACTCGATTAGACGTCAGTTAATTACTATTAATTTTTAGCACATCACTATTAAATTTACACGCGCTCCATCTCTTAGATATCCGCATGTTGACCGCTATAATGAGTACGCACATTAATATACATACAACTCGCTGAAAGAGAACACTCGATTGATTGACAGACTCTCAACAATTTGTGTCATGTGGTTATTAGAATTACTTCTATTATAAAAGAATATGTAACTGAAATAATATACATATCGCTAAAAGAGAACAACCCCATAAACTGCCATCTGTCTCCATGTTACATGTAGCATGTAAGTATCAAACTACATGCGTTCTCTTTGACTGACATGTATCTATTGATGACTAATATATAATTAATATTAAAAAATTTAGTTACAACTCAGTAAGAAAACTTGTTTACCTATCAACTAAATCCCTCCAACATGTATATAAAATTACATCTTTTCTGGTAAAATTATATAATTATTAATACATAACCCTTTAAAGAAACAACTCTATTAATTTTCAACTGATTCCTCCAACACACAACATGTAATTACCAAAATCACCAGTGAGCCCCTTCTTAGGGCACATTTGTTTCTCCGGATCTAGAGGGATTAGAAGGAATACTGGATTTACTAAATGCAGAATTCATATTTCCCTTGTTTCTAGAAGTCCAGAAGTTTTGAGTTATATATTTGGTGTGCTGGACGAGACTTGATGCATCAGATCAATGCATGAACAATTATTTTTCGGGATGGTCTTCCCGTGGTCACCAAAGTTTATACAGTCATACATGCCCACGGCCTGTCGACGTCTGTGGAACTCCGAGAGGCCAACTACCGACGGGTAATGTCAAAAGTAAAACTCTACCCTCCCAACAGATTTGCGGCAGTGGATATTCATGGAGCTGCTAGCAGGATAATCATGGTGCTGCTGCAGGACAAGATGAAGACGTTGTTGGCTTCTGTGTCAAGTCTGACACTTGGTCTTGAGCGGCGAGTCCGTCCCCCCTTGGATTCGTTAGGCGCAGACCGTGGACGGACTTGTTACCGTTATATATAGGTCATCAAAGTAGGCATTCGCCAGAAGTGACGGTATGCTCCGCAAATGACGCCGGGGTATACATCAGAGTAGGCCTTCCCCGAAGATGACGGTGTAGTCCGGAGTTGATGCCAGAGTATACATCGGAGTAGGCATTCCCTGAAGACGCCAGCATGGTCCGGAGATGACGCCGAGATATACATCGAAGGAGTTGGTGGTCATGGTGGTGCGGAAGGTGGGGGGATGGTGTTTTGTGGGATAGCAGGTGGTTGCGATGAGGGTAGTTGAGAAAAAATATCATTCGTCGTGGCCATCAACAGGCGTGTTGGACGGGTCGGGCCAGTGGGGCTGCGACAGAGCGGATGAAGCCACGAGCAGGATGATGGCGTCCCATGCTTTTAGAAAGGAAAGAGAAATCCAGCAGTCGATGCATAATAGAAAACCTGGGATTTTTCTTTTTTCTCCAAACCTAAACTTTCTGTAGCTGGATCTATAAATACAATCCAATACAGTGTAATCCGGATAATCAAACATGCCCTTAGACACATGCATATTTTACAATAATATATAAATACAACCCACTATTAGAGGATAAGTTGATTAATTGTTGCTGACTCCCTCCATTCTGCAATATAGATTGCCAAAATTATCTCTGTTTAAATGGTAAGCAAGTATGCAGTCATGCACATAAATAATGTTGTACCGCTGAATTCACAAAAGTCATACATACAACGATCATAATGAAAAAAACATATTAAACAAACTGACAGACAGGTAAGAATGCATATGGATTATAACATCACAGACATTCTTCAAGTTGTTCACAAATGAAGATAACGACGAAGAAATAAACAAACTACTGTTTTGCTTTTCCGTAGTATAAACACATTTGGAAACACACGAAGGACACCCTTTAAATTATTATTACTTCTTTACTTTTTCGTAGTATATAAGCACACCTAGAAACAAAGCATGGTGCCGTAAGCTAACACACAAGGAGCTAATGAAGATAACGATGGAAAAAAAATTAAACAAATTACTGCTTTGTTTTTTCGTAGTGTAAGCAGACCTGGAAACAAAACACGGTGTCGTGAAGCTAACACACAAAGAACTACAAATAGTACACATGTGATATGATATAAGACACACACATATATATATATATGTCTTACTTCTTATGTCACATTTATGTATTTTTTTAATATTATTTCAAAGTATCTAAGTATATATTTTTGAAATAATTTGATAATGTGCTAACATATTCTCATGGTATTATTTGTTTGAATGATTACAAATAATTTAAACAGGCATAAAATGCAGGTGCATGTGCGTGTGTGTGAAGACTAGTCTATATTATTAAAAAAAGGAAATTTTTTTGTTTATTTACAAACCAACCATTCAAGACCTCTTTCACCAATCATAAGTTAACATTTTGAGTTGGCGTTCTCTGCTCACATTTTTTCTCACTTTTTTCCTATTTTAATTGCTTGTAATTCACTCATCTCAAACCTAAACAAAAACAAATATCCCGCCCATTACTACTCCCCACTTTCTCACCACGTTCCTAAGAACTCCTTAATTCAATCTTCCAATCCTGTTATCTCTCTTACCTCCACCCTTCATTTACGCACCTATTAACTCAATAGCAACTTCTTCTATTCTCACCGCCTACGTCAATATACACCCTTTCTTATTCCATTCTCCCACAATCCTTGATATTGTGTCCCCACGATTCCCAAATCTATGTTTTCCACTAGCTTATTAAGTTGCAAATTTAAATAGTTATGTAAATGTAAGCTCAAAATATTTCTAATTTCACGTACATGTGCAATTTGACTAGTAGTTAACAAGAAAAAGGACTTACAGATCATACTCTTTTAACATATGCAACATTGTTAGATGAATAGGCAAAACGGTCGGCGGGAAGGGTTTGAAGCTAGACGGTGGAAGGCGCGAGGAGAGAAAATGTTGAATGTCGTCGTCCTCGACAACGGCGCCGGCCTCCTCAAGGCGGGCTTTGGGGGTGATAGGGACCCAATCGCGGTCGTTACCAACTGCGCCAGGCGTCCACCAGGGTTTTCCTCAAAGAAGTGATTGGTAGCGGACCAGCTTCTTGCCGACGATATCGACACCACGTCCACGCCTCTCCGCCGCCCCTTCGACCGTGGATACCTCGTCAACGCGGACCTTCAGCGGGAGATATGGGATCGAGAGTACTCCGCTCGCTTCTCCACGTAGACCCGGCGCCATCCTCCCTTCTCCTCGTGGAGCCCCTCTTCAATATCCCCGCAGCCCAGTGCGCCGCCGCCGAGCTGGTATTCGAAGACTTCGGTTTCTACTTTCTATATGTTGCTGACTCCCCATCGCTCGTCCATCTCTACGAGGCCGGCAGTCGCCGCGGCCCCGCTGCCCGGGCCCAGTGCAGCTTGGTAGTGGATTGCGGGATCTCGTTCACCCACACTGCCCTGTGCTCCAGAATTTTACTGTTACTGTAGTTTCAGAAGAAGCTAGAGCTACTAGCAGTCAGATGAAGCTGTGGGAGTAGACAGCCAAAGAAAATGACAATAAGCGAGTCTGTTAGTTAGTTGTTAGATTAGACTGCTGAGCTGACAACAGCTAGTTATTAGGTTGTTAAATGGCGGGTTGTTAGAGGCAGTTGAGATTGTTGGACTAAGGGAAGCTGTTAGTTCCGAATATGGCGCTAGCTAAGGAGAGAGAGAGCCACTAGTGGCTGAACTGACTGTGGCTGAGGAGTGTGTATATATGTAACCAGCCCAGTCCAATGAGGGGGTATCTTGTAATCTGTATTTGAATTGATTCTGAAATAAACGCAGATCCCTCTTTCTGTGAACCCTTTCCCTCGTTCTTCTCTGTATCTCTACTCTCTCCTTCTTCTTCCTTTTGTCTTTCTGATTCTTCTCATCATAGGTCCTCCCAACGCCATTCCGCAGGGCCAGAAGCATAGCTACTACCTTCGTAGTAACAAATTGGTATCAGATTCAGCATCGATCGCCATGGCACCTTTCGACGAAGAACACGTTCCTTCCGGGATGTCGCGGACGGAGGTTTGCGAGCTGCTCGATTTCATAAACCGAACGGTGGACAGACGCTGCTCAGAGAACGCGGGGACGACGAGGAAACTATGCCTCGAACTCAAGACGGATCTCAATCAGAAGATGGACTCAATTTGTTCTAAATTCGAGCAATTGAGCTCCTCCATCGGCAAGGACAAGGGTGGATCGTCACGAAAGGAACCTGACAGTAGTTCGTCAACAACAAATTATGAGAAGCGGCAACATTGGAAGCTTTGTCTCCAGCTGGACAACTACGACGATGCTACACCACCAATGGAGTGGATAAGTAAGGTTCACCATTTTTTCAGGTTCTATAGTATCGAATCCGATTTGGAGCGGCTTGACCTAATCCCTTATTATCTCATCGGTGACGCGATGCAATGGTGGGACTGGATAAATGAGGCGTCTCCCCGGTTATCTTGGGACACTTTCGAATCGGAGTTGCATCAGCACTTCGAAAATCCATATGAGGATGCGGCGGACGAGTTTACCAAACTCAAGCAAGCGGATTCTGTTCGCAATTACCTCATAAGCTTCGAGAAGCTGTCCAACCAATTACCAGGCCTGGGCGAAGCTTTCCGCATCGGCACATTTGTGAGTGGATTAAAGGAAAAGATTCGATGTCACGTTCGAGGACATAGACCAAAATCTATGGCAGAAGCGGTGTGCCTAGCTCTGGCTAAAGAGGAGAAGTACTTAGGGCATGTTTGGTTACTTGAATTTTGCTGTATTGGATTGTATTTTGGACTCCAGTTCAACAAATTTTACGTTTGGTTTGCAGGATTGGAGAACTGAGGCTAATCCCGGGATTTTCAGACATAATAGGAATCCCGCATTTTGGTCTCCATCAAAATTCTCCCGGACGCCAAAATCCAACATGGCGAACGTCGTGGACACGAAAAAAAATAAATCCCGCACTTACAAAATCCAACAAACCAAACATAAAATTTTATTTTGCGGGATTTTGACAATGCAGTATTTTAATAATGCGGGATGGACAAAATACAGGATTTCTAAAAATCCTGCAAACCAAACGTGCAGTGAAGAAACCAAACTACGGAAGTAACTTGAAGGATGGTGATTCAGGCGGAAAGAAACTGGACGATAATAAGGTTTTTATCGTCCAGTTTCTTTCCGCCTGAATCACCATCCTTCAAGTTACTTCCGTAGTTTGGTTTCTTCACTGCACGTTTGGTTTGCAGGATTTTTAGAAATCCTGTATTTTGTCCATCCCGCATTATTAAAATACTGCATTGTCAAAATCCCGCAAAATAAAATTTTATGTTTGGTTTGTTGGATTTTGTAAGTGCGGGATTTATTTTTTTTCGTGTCCACGACGTTCGCCATGTTAGATTTTGGCGTCCGGGAGAATTTTGATGGAGACCAAAATGCGGGATTCCTATTATGTCTGAAAATCCCGGGATTAGCCTCAGTTTTCCAATCCTGCAAACCAAACGTAAAATTTGTTGAACTGGAGTCCAAAATACAATCCAATACAGCAAAATTCAAGTAACCAAACATGCCCTAAGTACTTCTCCTCTTTAGCCAGAGCTAGGCACACCGCTTCTGCCATAGATTTCGGTCTATGTCCTCGAACGTGACATCGAATCTTTTCCTTTAATCCACTCACAAATGTGCCGATGCGGAAAGCTTCGCCCAGGCCTTGTAATTGGTTGGACAGCTTCTCGAAGCTTATGAGGTAATTGCGAACAGAATCCGCTTGCTTGAGTTTGGTAAACTCGTCCGCCGCATCCTCATATGGATTTTCGAAGTGCTGATGCAACTCCGATTCAAAAGTGTCCCAAGATAACCGGGGAGACGCCTCATTTATCCAGTCCCACCATTGCATCGCGTCACCGATGAGATAATAAGGGATTAGGTCAAGCCGCTCCAAATCGGATTCGATACTATAGAACCTGAAAAAATGGTGAACCTTACTTATCCACTCCATTGGTGGTGTAGCATCGTCGTAGTTGTCCAGCTAGAGACAAAGCTTCCAATGTTGCCGCTTCTCATAATTTGTTGTTGACGAACTACTGTCAGGTTCCTTTCGTGACGATCCACCCTTGTCCTTGCCGATGGAGGAGCTCAATTGCTCTAATTTAGAACAAATTGAGTCCATCTTCTGATTGAGATCCGTCTTGAGTTCGAGGCATAGTTTCCTCGTCATCCCCGTGTTCTCTGAGCAGCGTCTGTCCACCGTTCGGTTTAGCGAATCGAGCAGCTCGCAAACCTCCGTCCGCGACATCCCGGAAGGAACGTGTTCTTCGTCGAAAGGTGCCATGGCGATCGATGCTGAATCTGATACCAATTTGTTACTACGAAGGTAGTAGCTATGCTTCTGGCCCTGCGGAATGGCGTTGGGAGGACCTATGATGAGAAGAATCAGAAAGACAAAAGGAAGAAGAAGGAGAGAGTAGAGATACAGAGAAGAACGAGGGAAAGGGTTCACAGAAAGAGGGATCTGAGTTTATTTCAGAATCAATTCAAATACAGATTACAAGATACCCCCTCATTGGACTGGGCTGGTTACATATATACACACTCCTCAGCCACAGTCAGTTCAGCCACTAGTGGCTCTCTCTCTCCTTAGCTAGCGCCATATTCGGAACTAACAGCTTCCCTTAGTCCAACAATCTCAACTGCCTCTAACAACCCGCCAGTTAACAACCTAATAACTAGCTGTTGTCAGCTCAGCAGTCTAATCTAACAACTAACTAACAGACTCGCTTATTGTCATTTTCTTTGGCTGTCTACTCCCACAGCTTCATCTGACTGCTAGTAGCTCTAGCTTCTTCTGAAACTACAGTAACAGTAAAATTCTGGAGCACAGGGCAATGTGGGTGAACGAGATCCCGCAATCCACTACCAAGTTGCACTAGGCCCGGGCAGCGGGGCCGCGGCGACTGCCGGCCTCGTAGAGATGGACGAGCGATGGGGAGTCAGCAACATATAGAAAGTAGAAACCGAAGTCTTCGAATACCAGCTCGTCGGCGGCGCACTGGGCTGCGGGGATATTGAAGAGGGGCTCCACGAGGAGAAGGGAGGATGGCGCCGGGTCTACGTGGAGAAGCGAGCGGAGTACTCTCGATCCCATATCTCCCGCTGAAGGTCCGCGTTGACGAGGTATCCACGGTCGAAGGGGCGGCGGAGAGGCGTGGACGTGGTGTCGATATCGTCGGCAAGAAGCTGGTCCACTACCAATCACTTCTTTGAGGAAAACCCTGGTGGACGCCTGGCGTAGTTGGTAACGACCGCGATTGGGTCCCTATCACCCCCAAAGCCCGCCTTGAGGAGGCCGGCGCCGTTGTCGAGGACGACGACATTCAACATTTTCTCTCCTCGCGCCTTCCACCGTCTAGCTTCAAACCCTTCCCGCCGACCGTTTTGCCTATTCATCTAACAATGTTGCATATGTTAAAAGAGTATGATCTGTAAGTCCTTTTTCTTGTTAACTACTAGTCAAATTGCACATGTACGTGAAATTAGAAATATTTTGAGCTTACATTTACATAACTATTTAAATTTGCAACTTAATAAGCTAGTGGAAAACATAGAGTTGGGAATCGTGGGGACACAATATCAAGGACTATGGGAGAATGGAATAAGAAAGGGTGTATATTGACGTAGGCGGTGAGAATAGAAGAAGTTGCTATTGAGTTAATAGGTGCGTAAATGAAGGGTGGAGGTAAGAGAGATAACAGGATTGGAAGATTGAATTAAGGAGTTCTTAGGAACGTGGTGAGAAAGTGGGGAGTAGTAATGGGCGGGATATTTGTTTTTGTTTAGGTTTGAGATGAGTGAATTACAAGTAATTAAAATAGGAAAAAAGTGAGAAAAAATGTGAGCAGAGAACGCCAACTCAAAATGTTAACTTATGATTGGTGAAAGAGGTCTTGAATGGTTGGTTTGTAAATAAACAAAAAAATTTCCTTTTTTTAATAATATAGACTAGTCTTCACACACACACACATGCACCTGCATTTTATGCCTGTTTAAATTATTTGTAATCATTCAAACAAATAATAACATGAGAATATGTTAGCACATTATCAAATTATTTCAAAAATATATACTTAGATACTTTGAAATAATATTAAAAAAATACATAAATGTGACATAAGAAGTAAGACATATATATATATGTGTGTGTCTTATATCATATCACATGTGTACTATTTGTAGTTCTTTGTGTGTTAGCTTCACGACACCGTGTTTTGTTTCCAGGTCTGCTTACACTACGAAAAAACAAAGCAGTAATTTGTTTAATTTTTTTTCATCGTTATCTTCATTAGCTCCTTGTGTGTTAGCTTACGGCACCATGCTTTGTTTCTAGGTGTGCTTATATACTACGAAAAAGTAAAGAAGTAATAATAATTTAAAGGGTGTCCTTCGTGTGTTTCCAAATGTGTTTATACTACGGAAAAGCAAAACAGTAGTTTGTTTATTTCTTCGTCGTTATCTTCATTTGTGAACAACTTGAAGAATGTCTGTGATGTTATAATCCATATGCATTCTTACCCGTCTGTCAGTTTGTTTAATATGTTTTTTTCATTATGATCGTTGTATGTATGACTTTTGTGAATTCAGCGGTACAACATTATTTATGTGCATGACTGCATACTTGCTTACCATTTAAACAGAGATAATTTTGGCAATCTATATTGCAGAATGGAGGGAGTCAGCAACAATTAATCAACTTATCCTCTAATAGTGGGTTGTATTTATATATTATTGTAAAATATGCATGTGTCTAAGGGCATGTTTGATTATCCGGATTACACTGTATTGGATTGTATTTATAGATCTAGCTACAGAAAGTTTAGGTTTGGAGAAAAAAGAAAAATCCCAGGTTTTCTATTATGCATCGACTGCTGGATTTCTCTTTCCTTTCTAAAAGCATGGGACGCCATCATCCTGCTCGTGGCTTCATCCGCTCTGTCGCAGCCCCACTGGCCTGACCCGTCCAACACGCCTGTTGATGGCCACGACGAATGATATTTTTTCTCAACTACCCTCATCGCAACCACCTGCTATCCCACAAAACACCATCCCCCCACCTTCCGCACCACCATGACCACCAACTCCTTCGATGTATATCTCGGCGTCATCTCCGGACCATGCTGGCGTCTTCAGGGAATGCCTACTCCGATGTATACTCTGGCATCAACTCCGGACTACACCGTCATCTTCGGGGAAGGCCTACTCTGGTGTATACCCCGGCGTCATCTGCGGAGCATACCGTCACTTCTGGCGAATGCCTACTTTGATGACCTATATATAACGGTAACAACTCCGTCCACGGTCTGCGCCTAACGAATCCAAGGGGGGACGGACTCGCCGCTCAAGACCAAGTGTCAGACTTGACACAGAAGCCAACAACGTCTTCATCTTGTCCTGCAGCAGCACCATGATTATCCTGCTAGCAGCTCCATGAATATCCACTGCCGCAAATCTGTTGGGAGGGTAGAGTTTTACTTTTGACATTACCCGTCGGTAGTTGGCCTCTCGGAGTTCCACAGACGTCGACAGGCCGTGGGCATGTATGACTGTATAAACTTTGGTGACCACGGGAAGACCATCCCGAAAAATAATTGTTCATGCATTGATCTGATGCATCAAGTCTCGTCCAGCACACCAAATATATAACTCAAAACTTTTGGACTTCTAGAAACAAGGGAAATATGAATTCTGCATTTAGTAAATCCAATATTCCTTCTAATCCCTCTAGATCCGGAGAAACAAATGTGCCCTAAGAAGGGGCTCACTGGTGATTTTGGTAATTACATGTTGTGTGTTGGAGGAATCAGTTGAAAATTAATAGAGTTGTTTCTTTAAAGGGTTATGTATTAATAATTATATAATTTTACCAGAAAAGATGTAATTTTATATACATGTTGGAGGGATTTAGTTGATAGGTAAACAAGTTTTCTTACTGAGTTGTAACTAAATTTTTTAATATTAATTATATATTAGTCATCAATAGATACATGTCAGTCAAAGAGAACGCATGTAGTTTGATACTTACATGCTACATGTAACATGGAGACAGATGGCAGTTTATGGGGTTGTTCTCTTTTAGCGATATGTATATTATTTCAGTTACATATTCTTTTATAATAGAAGTAATTCTAATAACCACATGACACAAATTGTTGAGAGTCTGTCAATCAATCGAGTGTTCTCTTTCAGCGAGTTGTATGTATATTAATGTGCGTACTCATTATAGCGGTCAACATGCGGATATCTAAGAGATGGAGCGTGTGTAAATTTAATAGTGATGTGCTAAAAATTAATAGTAATTAACTGACGTCTAATCGAGTTGTTCTCTTCACCGATATAAAAATTATTGTAAGTACAAATTACATATTTGATGTCAACAAGAACATGCACAAAAAGGAAAATATTGTTGATATGTATCTCCAGAGAGCCAATCATATGATGATTGGGATGAGGAATTAGATGCATGATTTGATAATTGATAATAATAAAGGTAAGCTTCCAATTCATCTATTTCACTCAGTTATGAGATAATAAGGATACACAATGAATGTCTGGAGAATTATATTACTCAATGATGTATGTCTTCAAGTACATGACTTAGAAGAATGGGATCATACGGATGTTAAGAGTATATACATTCTCATTATGTCCTTGATTGGTTGTTATTGTGGAAGGTAGATAGAAAATAATAACACATAAGATCAGAGTGTGATTTGGTTGATAATTAAATCTCATTAGTCATGATATGGCAATATCAAGCCAAACACACAAATACATGTTAGGGAATAGTGTATCAGACATACCCACATTGAGACTGGCACATGGAAGTCATCATCATGAAAGTCATAGTCAGGTCTCACGGTGATGGTAGTGGTTGTGGTTCTTAGACCTAAAATTGTTGCACTCATCACATGTCATTGGGTACACTTTGACATCATCAAACGCAGTCATGAAACATGGGTTGTTATAACGGTGATGATTGGGTGGCTTTGACACATGGGGATTGACTGTGAGTGATAGATATGAGATTTGTCTCTCCGATAGGAGTATGATATCCAAGGCCACTTGATTAGCGAGACTGAGAAAAGTATGGTCATATGCATGTGAGTCAATATATGATATTGAGCTTACATATATCTCATGCAGTCTGCTCTGGTTTGAGGAACAAGATTGAATAATAATGAGGATGACTACTCCATGCCTCTAGTTCAATCTGGATATCAGTAACAAAGGAACTATACAAACACTGTAACACCATACATAGATTGTAGGTTGAAGTTGCTCCCTAAGTTTTCATTCACTTGGGTAGCAATGGCGTGTGACTAGGTACCACTCTTTACTTGTGATGTCATAAGCTAGTTATGGACATTTGCTGCCAATGTGATATGAGACTTATAGGGTCACACACATTGGAACTCATCTAGAAGAAGAGTTTGATCTTGAATGATGATTGAATTGATCACTAAAGTGCTTAAGTTTTTCAATTCACGCAACGGATCAGCTGACTAGACTGCCAAACGATAGATTCAAGTGTTGATATTGTTGTTTGGAGTGTCAGGATGATTGTATTGTACATTGGTTGGAATTCTGTCTGACCTGGGTTGCGAGATGCCCATCTTGCTTGTGTGAAACAGCCGTTTGGCTTGGTGTGAGACGCCCATCTCAGTTGCACCAAACAACCGTTTGGCTTGGTGCAAGACTCCCATCTCAGTTGCACCAATCGACCGTTTGGTTTGGTGCAAGACGCCCGTCTTAGTTGCACCAAATACCCGTTTTGGCGGTATGTCAAGTTGAGTACTAATTGGAATTGAATTGTCAACATATGTGCAGAACTAGAAGGTGTGAAACAACCATCTCGCGCACAACATGACCATTTCGTCACACGCATATTGTGAAACTTCCAGAAAAGTTGCAAAAATTCAAGATCTACTTGTCCTTTCCACTCCCTCTTTAGTCCTACATTAGCCGGGGACTGGGAACTCTGACCCTAACCCCTCCTATATAGAGAGAGATACTGGGGGCTTCCCAGAATATAACTACTTCACAGACAATTAAGAATCATATGCTCTGATAAGTGTTATCCTCTCTAGTTGTGGTAACCATGAGAGCCCAGGTAAGTTCTACCCGACTAGGGAGGGATAGCCATGGGAGAGCAACAATTGAGGATCATTATTATGGGAGAGCATGCTTCCCATTGCATACTTATTGACGCGTTCTATTAGTTAATGAGAAATATGTAGTAAAAATTTTTATTTTTAGTGCCTATCTGATGTCGTATTTCTAAACAAATATATATAAATATCTTTTTCGTATGTGATGTATGTTTTCTTCCCTCTTTTTAATCCATATTTCAGAGTCGAGTTCTAATACATATATGGTTGTGTACTTTGCTTCATCAAACTAGAAAAACTAACTTTTTATTTTATATTCTAGACTTATTTAGTTATATAACATGTGTCATCATCATGTGCATGTTCATCATTATGTTTGCCTATTTTTTTACTTGATCGATGTGTAAGTACAAAAGTAACTAATCTAGGGAGTTTTATATTTAGAAAGATTGTGTGTCATAGTTATTTCTCCTTTAGAGTAAGTACGTGATCAAGTATTGACAGGTAAATGTTGTAGCTTACCTCAAATAGAGCATAGCTGCTTAATTTTTTTATTATTTATTTTCAACAAATTCCATTGCAACCACTTATCTCTTTCATTTGCTAATGTGTTTAATCATTTGTGATTTTTGTCTGTATCATTTAGCAGCACATCTACATGCTTCACCATATTATTTGCATATTATAACAGTCTGATTGTGGGTTCAGTGGTACAAGATTATTTGTGTGCTTACTCACTAACTTTTTAGAGCAACAACATTTTTGATAATCCATTTTGCAGGTTAAAACGAGTCAACCAGCAGTTGATCGAATTGTCTTACTTTTGTGGGTTGTATGTAAGTTATTGCGAATATCAATTATATATTAGCATATAACATGCACACATCCAAGAATGGAAGCACAAATGATTTTAGTAATGACACATTATAGGTTGGAAGAGTCCTCTGTAAATAAACGAATTGTTCTCTTTAAGGGGATTTGTATGTAAATTACCACGCATTCTAATTATATATTTTTTTATTAAGTAGAGGTAATTTTGGTAGTGAAATGTACATGCTGCACGGAATCAATAAAAAAGTAATCAAGTTGTTTCTTAACGAGTACCCAATCTTTTAGTATTAATTATATATTACCTGTCAACAACACATGCCCAAAAAAGAGAGAAAATGTATTTCGGTACTAATGCGCTACATATTAGAGAGAGTCTGTTGGGACTTCAACAACTTCTTAGATGGTTGTATGAAATTACTATGAGTACCATATATATATATATATATATATATATATATATATATATATATATATGTGTGTGTGTGTGTGTGTGTGTGTATGTATTTTCAAATAGAGATAATTTTAGTAATCACATATTATATGTTGCAAAGAGTCAGTCAACAATTAATCAAAGGTCCTCTTTACCAAGTTATATTAACTTAGTGTGAGTACTAATCATATAAGAATGTCAACATACACCTATGTTAGAAGTGGATCACATGTAATTCGGATAATGACATGTTGCATAGTAGAAGATGTCAATTGACATTTAATCAAGTATTTACTTATATTAGATTGTATTTAAATTGATATAAATATGAATTTCATATTAGATGTTAGCAACACATGCCCAAAAAGGAGAGTACATACAAAAAACTTTTTCATATATTGTATGTGTGTTTTTTCTAAGCCATGCTTCAAAATGGAGTTATGAATGATATCTCAGTATAATGTTGGTTGGATACCCGACTCGACGATCTAAAAAAACTACTTGGTGTTTGATCATATATTTGATTAATTTAATTGTGTAACACATGCTTAGCATGTGCCTTCTGCTAGTATATGAAGAAGAGTGGGTGACTTAGCTGCTCCTCATCCAGTGTGTGTGTGATTTTGTCAGTTTTTTCTATGGGTGATGTTTATATTTTTCCTCATGTAAGTGATGTGTCTCCTCTTATTGCTAGTGTATTCTTCTAGTGATGTACTTCATAGTTTATCTAGTCAACTAATCCTACTATCAGTGTGTCTGGTTCGGCTCAGACGTTTTTAGCAGGACATGTCATGTTTATCTTACTAAATGTTTTATAAGGGTAGTAATTCAAGATTTTGATGGTTTCATTTGTGAAATACACAAATTACATCAATAGACAACATAAGACACTATGTTTCTCAAAGATATATCTGAAATCATAAACCACAATTGGTCGGTTCAAACAAAAAATCACTCAGGCTTTGAAGTTATCAAAATTGATGTTTAGCTCGAAGTCAAATCAATTTTGAGTGTCAATTTTCACAACCTGACCAAAAGTTGTAGAAGTACATGAGAGCATCTCTCATAAGAGAGAGAGAGCATCATTCACTACTCATGGGGGTAACTAAGGTTAGTTACATGTGCATCTATTTTATAATAGGAAGGCACATATTTGTAATGTGTAATAAGCAAAATTATAATACAAAGATTTGTTTTGTAATACTACATAAACTACTGTCAAAATATCATTTTTACTATTTTTAGAGGGAGAATAAAAATTTTATGTTGTATTTACAAAATGAGTCTCTGGGTTATAATTTTGGTCATCTCATTACAATTAGGTGCCTTCCTATTACAAAACATATCCATGAGTAACAAAAATTAGTTACCCACACAGACAGTGAATATATACCCACATATGTTTATATATATAGATATATATATATATATATATATATATATATATATATATATATATATATAAGCATATAAACCAAAATTGTAATACAAACACTCATTTTGTAAATACAACGTGGATTTTTATTCTTCCTCTGAATACAGTAGTATTACAAAAACACATCTTTGTATTACAAATTTTTTCATCTTGTTACAATGTTGTCTATCTCATTACAAATATGTGTTTTCCTATTACAAAATAGATGCACGAGTAACTAATCTTATCTACCCTCATGGGTAGCAAATGAATGGTATATATATATATATATATATATATATATATATATATATATATATATATATATATATATATATATATATATATCTGTGTGTGTGTATATATATATGTATGTATTTATATATTTATATATATATATGTGTGTATATATATATGTGTGTGTGTATCTATATATATATTTATTTATATTTATATATATATTTATATTTATATATATTTATATTTATATATATATTTATATTTATATATACATTTATATATATATATATATATATATATATATATATATGTTTGTGTGTATAACGACCCTGCTTCTCGATAACCCCCAATTAAGGGAGACCAAGAGGTCAGAGGCATTATCCCAAATTGGATCAATGGTTTGCAATTAATCAAAAATAATTAGTAAATTTTACTAAAGACTAAACTGAAAACTGGCATAAAAAATATCTTTTAACATACCTTCAAAAATATTAGGTAACAGGGAGTTTTACCTGAAGTAGAATTCTATCTACCTAAATCCTCCTTTATATATTTTAAATTTATTCTTCACAAGTGCCACTTTACTGTTTGTCCGATTTCAGATATTATCTAAAACGCTGATAAACAAAATGTGGTCAGTATAAATGAATATACTAGTATGTGGGTTTAAACAAAATATTGCACATAATTTCTAACAACCTAATCATAACAAGTAGTTGTTAACAATGCACAATTACGTTTTCAATGTGACTTCCCAACCCCTTTTACTCATACTTTGGGATACCCTCTCTGAGGGTTTAGTCCTTGTAAGGGACATTAAGGCCACTTTCTCCATCCTGAGCTTGGTGCCTGGGGTCACCTCTCTGGGTGCCCATTGGTCTTCCCTCTAGGGCTTGACCACTCTAGACCTTCCCTCCAGGGCTTGGTCATGCATCATACATCCAGAGATGGTATGTAGGCTCGAGATAGTCACACTTATACTTAAATTGTTATACACATAGTCACTTTAAGGATTGGAGTAATGAAACATTCAAGCAGTATAGTTTTCATTGCAATTGATAAATCCTCATGAAATGTCGTGAAACATATTGTGGTTACTCATAATTTAACCACATACCTGATCAATAGATTTCACAAGCAAATAGAAATTCCAAGCAAGCAAGCAGTTCAAGCACACAATTCAACAATCACAGAATTCTTGAAAAGCATATGTAACCTATTTAATACACGCTTTATTAAGAATCCATTTAATTGGCTTGAAATTGCTTCCTAGGGTTTCTAATCCAGATTAGGGTTTTATTAGGGTTTTTTCACAACTTTTCACCAGTATAATTACAAAACCCTAAGAAAGGCAAAACTAAGTGCAAACTATAATTATCTTATTAACATCTTCCTAATAGGTTGAGGATCGAATTAGTATCACTTCCCTTTGATAAATTTCGAAGTATACCACATTAGAAATCATTAACCCTAAATTAGGGTTTCTAAGTTCATTATTGCATATTCATGTGTATATAAAACCCTAAAACAAACATATTGCCCTCCTTTCAAATTTATTTCTTCTTCTTATTCTCAATTGGTTACCATAACCCAAAATAACCTAATCAATACATTAAATTTGATTTTCTACCACAATTAGGGTTTTATCTTTTTTTGTTTTAGATAAGGTAAAATATTACTAGATCAGCAAAAAGAGTATAGGAGTAAACCACCCCGTATACTATACACGGTCATTTAAGACCCCACATCAAGATGACCTCAGGCTTCACCTTTAACAGGATACCCGGGTTAGCTTTACAACGCCAAACCAAACTCTTTACAAACTCATCAAAAAATTGGTATTTGTCCCTCCCCCTCTTACCATGGGACCTACTGTTCCTTTCATGCCAGATATGGTATATGAGGCCCACTACTACAGAAACCGCCTTTGGCGTCGGTTGTTTAACCCCTTTTGGCGTCGGTTTCCTACCGACGCATATGTGGGCGCCGCTAAAGGCGAACATTTCAACGTCGATTTTTTACCCGACGCCTATTTAAATTACAAGCGTCGGGTGGTTATAAACAATCGACGCCAAAAGGGTTCGCGCCACAGAAAACGGCGACATCTAGGAAAGCCCTTTTGCGTCGGGTATCTACTAAAAGACCGACGCCTACATGTATTAGAGACCAAGTACTGCTTTGGTCACATCAGGCGTCGGTTTTTTACAAAAACCCGACGATGTACGTCTGTACTGACGGTTATCTGTAAATAACCGACGCCTATATCTATTTTTTTTCATATCAGTTTGCAGGCCTGCTGTGGCTGGTCAACAGGATGAGAACCTGCAGTTCAGTTTTCTGAACTGCAGGTTTATGACATCCATTGATATCAGCCTACAAACAGGCCACAAACCTGCAAAATTAACAAAAAAAGATTCACACAAGTAGATACATTCAGACATCAATTCAATTCTCACGTTCACACATATAGAAACATTCAAATACATGTTTTAACATTCAGAAATATTCATTTACAAAGTATCATTCAGCATCACTATCAACATCCCAATTATATCTTACAATTGCCACTGTTTATATGGCTATTGCCCATTCTTCACTTACTTCATTTAATGATTCCCTCGTATATGGAGCATGTACATTTTTTAAGCGTTTGCCTATAGTGTGGTCAGTTTTAAACACCTGCAAAGAGAATGATGTATATATAAGTAATAATATAAAAATAAGATTGATATATTTCATACTAACTAATGAGACTATATATAATACCTCATGTATGGTATCGATGTCCAATGCGGCATGTTTGATAATCATCTGCATAAATTGCATCACATAGTATGCGCATGCCCAGCCATTGTCTTGTGTAGCGCACTATAAATTGAAACATACAAAATAATACAACTAAGCACAATTCACATCAATAATATATACATTGGAGTCGGGGAGTCGGGAACTTACTTTTACGTTCTCCCAATTTATTGGCTGGTTCTTTTTCCTTGGGACCTTTCCTCCAGCCTTTTTGAATGCATCTAAACCCCTACATGTTAATATAACACAGTAAATTGCATAAGTAAATAGTAATGTAATAAAAGATGTTAACGGATATAAAAATGAAATATTTCTCACCAGAATAATGGCATTCTCATTACGTGTCCAATTTTAGTGTTTAATGTACTTCCTGTGGGATCTAGATAATAAACAGTGAACGTCCCGGGGACAATAACTAGTAACTCCCAATGTCTACCGCTAGAGGTAAAAAGTTAACAATTAATAACTCAAAATGCAAAATAAAAATGGAATTTTCTTAAGTCCAAATTATAAATAAAGTAAACTTACTTGACATTGAATGGAGCTATTATTATCGTCTTCATTTGCTGACCAAAAATTGTAAAAGCATCTATACAGTATTGTTGAACACTATCAGGGTCTTTAGCTACCATACTAATCAATGATGGAATCAAAAATCCCACATGATCATATGCAAATTGTTTGCAATGATCTTCGACTAAGTAGCTGCAAAACATATAGGCGTATGCATTAATATATAAGAAACTAGATCACCGGATCTTACACAAGGTATATGGATGTATAAACAAGATCTCACCTTATCCATGTCTCTATCATTGATGTATTCAACCAATCATACATAAACAACTCAATAATATCTTGTATAAATAAAGAGTTGTCGTATGATTGACCTGCATAATCTGCATCTAAAGAAACAATTATAGGGAAATGTATATTATGTGCCCGTAGCCAACATGCCATTTCCCTACAAGCAGGACCTAACGGGTATGTTAGGTCAGTTGGAACCCAAGTTGGTAATGCGGGAAGTGGAGGTGGAGGCCTAGGTGCTCCTGGTGTCTTCTTTTTAACCTGTATATATAATTTCAGATCAGTTGACATCATATATACACATTAACAGTCTAAATCAATGTAAATTTATCTTACAATTTCAGTCGTGTAGACGACATCTACTTTGGGCCACAATATGACCCCGCCTTCTGCCTCACCAAGTCTATCAATATCTGGGTGGGCATATGGCAACGCAACTTCCCTCCAATCGGGTAATACATGTATCGGGCTCACACGAATGTAGCCCTGCGGCATTGGAGTACCATGAAACGTTGCCCCGGGAAGGGACTGGTAAGCCTGTGCCTCTGCAACAACATAGTCTTGCATTCTTAAGCGGCATGGCTTCAATGCCTACAAATTTACGTAAAGAATGTTATACATATATACATATCATCTTGAAAACATATCATCTTGAAAAGACTAGCTACAATGTCATAAACAATACTTACAGCAGACGTGTTAGGCGATGGGTCTCCAGGATTACTTGCAGTCTGTGCACCAGGAGAAGAGTGGGTCGCCATAGGCTGATTGGAAGCCTGAGATGCCTGCCACCGTAGCAATTCTTCCTTGACCTTCTCAGCAACTACATCGTTGACCTTAGCAACTATATCCTCGACTCTCTTATTCTCCTATACATGGATAAAACAAACATTAGCTTCTTATTAATGAATTTCCTTTTGCAGTAACATTCTAAAAAAAGAATAGGATACCTCTTCTTGAGAAAGTCCCGCTCTGGGTTTGCGCTGGGATGGCCCAAAGAATGCTTTGATGCCCACACCAGCGCCGGCACCTCTAACACGTCCAGGATGCTTTTAACATACCTTCAAAAAAATTAGGTAACAGGGAGTTTTACCTGAAGTATAATTCTATCTACCTAAATCCTCCTTTATATATTTTAAATTTATTCTTCACAAGTGCCACTTTACTATTTGTCCGATTTCAGATATTATCTAAAACACTGATAAACAAAATGTGGTCAGTATAAATGAATATACTAGTATGTGGGTTCAAAAAAAATATTGCACATAATTTCTAACAACCTAATCATAACAAGTAGTTGTTAACAATGCACAATTACGTTTTCAATGTGACTTCCCAACCCCTTTTACTCATACTTTGGGATACCCTCTCTGAGGGTTTAGTCCTTGTAAGGGACATTAAGGCCACTTTCTCCATCCTGAGCTTGGTGCCTGGGGTCACCTCTCTGGGTGCCCATTGGTCTTCCCTCTAGGGCTTGACCACTCTAGACCTTCCCTCCAGGGCTTGGTCATGCATCATACATCCAGAGATGGTATGTAGGCTCAAGATAGTCACACTTATACTTAAATTGTTATACACATAGTCACTTTAAGGATTGGAGTAATGAAACATTCAAGCAGTATATTTTTCATTGCAATTGATAAATCCTCATGAAATGTCGTGAAACATACTGCGGTTACTCATAATTTAACCACATACCTGATCAATAGATTTCACAAGCAAATAGAAATTCCAAGCAAGCAAGCAGTTCAAGCACACAATTCAAAAATCACGGAATTCTTGAAAAGCATATGTAACCTATTTAATACACGCTTTATTAAGAATCCATTTAATTGGCTTGAAATTGCTTCCTAGGGTTTCTAATCCAGATTAGGGTTTTATTAGGGTTTATTCACAACTTTTCACCAGTATAATTACAAAACCCTAAGAAAGGCAAAACTAAGTGCAAACTATAATTATCTTATTAACATCTTCCTAATAGGTTGAGGATCAAATTAGTATCACTTCCCTTTGATAAATTTTGAAGTATACCACATTAGAAATCATTAACCCTAAATTAGGGTTTCGAAGTTCATTATTGCATATTCATGTGTATATAAAACCCTAAAACAAACATATTTCCCTCCTTTCAAATTTATTTCTTCTTTTTATTCTCGATTGGTTACCATAACCCAAAATAACCTAATCAATACATTAAATCTGATTTTCTACCACAATTAGGGTTTTATCTTTTTTTGTTTTGGATAAGGTAAAATATTACTAGATCAGCAAAAAGAGTATAGGAGTAAACCACCCTGTATACTATACACGGTCATTTAAGACCCCACATCAAGATGACCTCAGGCTTCACCTTTAATAGGATACCCGGGTTAGCTTTACAACGCCAAACCAAACTCTTTACAAACTCATCAAAAAATTGGTATTTGTCCCTCCCCCTCTTACCATGGGACCTACTGTTCCTTTCATGCCAAATATGGTATATGAGGCCCGTCTAAATGAGTCCCGCAAATCTTCTAAGATAGCTATCTCCTTTGGTCAAGTTTAAGATCCACTCCATGGTGTTCTGTAAACTCATAGGGGGGCTGCCACCCCACGTGAGTTTAAGAGAACAGCGAGCCCAAACATATTTGGTAAACTCGCAGTCAAAGAACATATGTTGATGCGTTTCTTCCTCCTTCTGGAAAAGTGGGCATGCATTCACACTGCCATTATACCACCTGCTGGTTCTATCACTGGAAGGAAGTCTGCCCCGGATCGCCCTATACGAACAGAAGCTCCATTTGGGGCAATGACTCTTGCTCCACAACAGCTTAGGGTTTTATCATGGCTTAATACATTAACATGGGTAACTTAATGCACTTTTAGAACTATATCTGATATCAAGCCTTGATCTATTTTTATTGGCTTCTACACATTTTTCTGATAAACTTTCATATATAATTTGTTTCCATCCGATACTCCTATAATTAACTACGATTTTTACAAGAAAACTCTTTTCCCACCAATCAGGAAAAGACACGTGGAATTTTGAGTTTATTAAACCCTCACCCGTGACTCAGGCCGGGGCCAGTAGGCTCATACCAACTGGACTGTCGGGCCCCGCGTAGGCGCATGCTCGTGAAACAAAAAGGACATGCGAGATTACCGAAAAGGGCTAACCTCTTTAACGGCGACTTGAGGGCAAACATGTAATTTCCCAGGTCATCGTCTTCAACCTCAGGCTTCCTTCCCACGCGAGCACCCAGTCAACTCACTGGTTGACTCCAAGATCTAGGACATCTGCACGCAAACCAACAGGGTCGGAAGCTCCGTCTCTCTCCCCCGAACATAAAGGCACCGTCAATTGCTTCGTCTTCCCCCTACCATCAGAATGACACCGCACAACTCTTGGTAGAAGCTATTATCTGACGGGGTATAGGTCAAGATGAAACTTCAAATTGCCAATGCCAAATCGTTTGTCTATGCGCTCTGATCTCACGAGAACAGGTTGTGGGTATGGTGGTATCACAAAGTATCCCCCTATATATAGGGTAAACCATCAACTCTTGTGGTTTGGGGATTCCTTGGTTTCATCACAAAACCCCCTGAATCCTGGGATGATTAGGCTCAGAAGGATCTCCCGAAACCATTGGGAATACTCCCACCTTCGCATATCCTCTCAATCCCAATCAAATTGGAAATGAAAAAAAATTGAATTCCCATTTCCTCTATTTTAGTCTCCTCTCGTGATTGGGATTGGGTCCAAGCCGTTAGATCTCAGATCATAGGTCCTCATTTCATACGGATATACTTATTTCCTATATTTGTTGTGACATTTAATACAATTCAAAGATTATCCTTTCTCTTTAGAAATTTTATCAAATTCATAACTCATTATTCCTTTATCCATTTTCATCCAAAATTTAAAGGAAACATTTTATTGATATTATCTACTCGTGCACCAAATTGAGTCCCAAACTTGAAAGAAAAGTGGGGTTTTCTTCTTATACTAATTAAAACCTATTAAGGCATAATGTATTCATATTTTCTCATTCTTACTCTTTTATCTTCTTTATTTGGGTTCCTTGTAACTCAAGAAACCTTAGGGATTTGAAATCCTCTCATGTTGAGCAAACTCTCAGCCTTCTAGGTGTTTCTTGTACCTTCATTAATATTATCTCAATTTCCTTTATTTAGGATTTCTTTTCTTCTTTCATTCCCCTTTTGATATTGGGCTCATTAAGCAAGAAGTCCCACAAAGCCACACATATATCATACATTTGGCAAAGAAATCCATACAAAGAATTCAAATCACACAATTTTCATATTCATATATCTTTAATGGAAAAATTACATTTCATCCCAAACTTATGAAAATTGAGGTTATAACTGTGTGTGTATACACACACATACACACCCACCCCCCCCCCCACACACACACACACACACATATATATATATATATATATATATATATATATATATATATATATATATATATATATATATATATATATATATATATATATATATATATATATATATATATATATATATATATATATATATATATATATAGTAGAGAGTTTGTATAGAGTGGTGCTGGAATTTTAATGGAGTGTCGGTATGATTGATGGAGTAGGAAGGGCTGAGTTTTGTTTGGATAAATGATGGATTAGGTGATTAGAGAAAATTAGGGTTTGTGATTAAGGGTTAATAGTTGTTTAATTTGTTTTAGGAAGAAAGGGGAATGCTCTATTAAAACTAATTAAAACTAATAAAATAATAGTAGATAACTTATTGATTACCAACGTAGTTGATGGTTGTACTCTGATAGCATCAAATGCCAAAGCACGTAAAGATCTTTTTATCTTAATTTAGAAAAAGCAAGGATCTTTGATTATGATTCAAAGAGGGGAGAACATGCACACATAATTGATCTTGAAAAAACACAAGTGGAAATTTTATTGACAACTCGAGGGTTTAAACTCAGAAATACGTGGAAACTAAGAACACATTACTATATGGAAAACAATACAACATAAGTAAAGTGGAGGAAGGATTACAAGACTTGGAAATTCTCTAAGGAAGGGTAATTTCAAACTAAGACACTTCCTACTACAAGAACTAAGCTCAATTATCAAGGGGATCTCTTTGGGTAGAAGAGTGTTGTAGCTATCATAATTCTCATTCGTTCTTCAACTTCTTTGCCTTATATAGGCCTTTCTGATAGTGTGGACGAATTCACTTCTCATGAGTGGTGATATTTGTTGTGCTTGACTTGTGCTCTTTTGTCTTTTTAACTTTTGACAAATATCCTTCACCTTCTTTTTCATACGCCACTTCTTCTTTTTCATCTTTGAGTCTTGACAACTGTCTTTTATCTTTATGTATAGGGAAGAGCTTTCATGTCTTTTCTTCTATTATCACTTTTTCAACAAGGTATTTGTACTCATTATTTTGAATTGAGTAATCTATAACAATCATCTCCATTTTTGAAGTTACTTTCTCTTGAATAATATCCAAAATTAGAATATTTTCTAGATCTAAGGTTTCATCAAATATAATAAGAATTGTCCATGTTAGGGTGTCTTGTAAGGGACTTTTTCAATAATTTTATTTGCTTATACAGAGGTCTCCTTTTATTTTTATGCTCAATAAGATAATTAGAAATTGGGGTAGATATTGACATTCCCTTTAAAATAGGGTCCATGTTGAATTTGTCCCACCATTTAATCAATACTTGCCTTCCTAGGTTGGGTAAAAAGGCATTAGTTTCTTTTTCCCATTTCCATTGCATAATCCGTGAGATTCCACATGCACAACAAAATCTTAGTATGTTAACACCTTCTTGATCTAAACTTTCAAAATATGGAATATAATTATCCAGCTTTTGTGAGAATATTTCTCGAGTAGCTCTATAATTTTTCCAAAAAATGTAGAAGAACCAATTTGGTAAGTTTTTCCTATAAGACCATTTTATGAACCATGAATTAGTCATTTGACTATTTTGAATACATAAAACATTTTTTCAAGCATCTTGATAGTACCAATAATTGTAGTATTAGGGACGATATTTATCTTTA
Organism: Alisma plantago-aquatica; assembly: GCA_963693085.1. Taxonomy (NCBI): domain Eukaryota; kingdom Viridiplantae; phylum Streptophyta; class Magnoliopsida; order Alismatales; family Alismataceae; genus Alisma; species Alisma plantago-aquatica. Next base: position 1,493,204,549 of record OY856410.1, read on the forward strand.
AATATTCTTGGAATATTAGGATTTCCATCATTGTTCCATTCCGACATGGTGATATTTTTTTGAATTTTCAATTGAGAAAAATATATAATTTTCTTTGTTGATTTGTCTTCGAAGTTATGAAATATTTTTATACCTCATTTTTATGAGATTTTTTTTCATAATAATAGTGATTCTTTCTAAACACTATTGGAATAGAATTATATTTATCATGAAGGTCATTTTGTAGTAAAGTTTTTGTTTCTTTCGATAAGTCTTCATTTTTTAAAGTTACTATATGTATTGATGTTTTGAATATGAATTTTGATATATTTTTTCTAGGAAATCTACTTCCATTTCATCGTTACCTTCCTTAGTAGAAATACTTGATTTTGAACATACCTATGGGATGCAATCTTTGGATGTTGATGCAGACATATTATGTGATTTCCTGTGATAAAGTATGAGAAGTTATATAAACCACAAGAAATGGTTAATACAAAACATATTTTTGACATGCCTCTTATTAAATAGTAAGTGCATTAATGATATTATCTTTGTAATCTAATGCAACTCTTATTTTCTTTAAGAACATAAGTTCATGTTTCTTCCTACACTCAAAAGTTACAAAGTTATTGTTAATCCAAGTATGAACCCCTTTTTCACTGACTAATATAGGGAGAATTTTATTAAGAAAGGGTGTCCCAATGATAATATTCACATTTATATTTTTAGGAAGGATAAATGATGTTTTAATAATATTATTGTTGATGCATATGTGTGCTTCAGAAATTTTATGTTTTACTTTGAGTTTATCTTTTATAGTAGAATTAACATGACGATTAGTTGTTTCATAATATTTTTTTGGTATAAGGTTTTCTCTTATACAATTAACATCAGCTCGAAAATCAAATAAAGCTATTCCTTATAGGGTAAAGTCATTGTTTTTTATAGTCACTTCACCTTTCCATTCTCTCTTGACAAATTCTTGAAGATTATTAAGAAAGGAATCTGCATTATCTTCTCTTGTTTCATCAATTTGGTATTTACTTGTGCACTCTTCAAGCATTGTATTAAATATATGTTCATCCTCATCATCATTATACTTATATATATATATACACATATATATATATTTTTGTTGGTATAAGGTTTTCTCTTATACAATTAACATCAACTCGAAAATCAAATAAAGCTATTCCTTATAGGGTAAAGTCATTGTTTTTTATAGTCACTTCACCTTTCCATTTTCTCTTGACAAATTCTTGAAGATTATTAAGAAAGGAATCTGCATTATCTTCTATTGTTTCATCAATTTGGTATTTATTTGAGCACTCTTCAAGCATTGTATTAAATATATGTTCATCCTCATCATCATTATACTTATCATATATATATATATATATATATATATATATATATATATATATATATATATATATATATATATATATATATATATATATATACATATATATATAAGATTTTCAACCTTATCTTTAAATTGAATGATTTCTATTTTGATTTTGTTTTGTTCTTTTCTCAAATCTTCTATAGAAGTATGTTTATCATTAGTTTTTAATGTTCAATTCTTTTGATTACATGATCAAATGAGTAGAACTCGTTTGCTTTTGATTCTATTTTATTAGTCGATTTTTTTATCTCCAATCATATTGAGAAATTTGCAAGTTTAGTGCTTCTTTTTTGTTTATCTTGAATGGAATCTATGGTTTCAAGTATAAATTGTTGTTCTCTAGTTAAGACATGAATTTCATCTGATGATGTTTCATTGCTATGGTAATTACACTAACATCCTTCTTCATTTTCTTCTTGTTCTAATTCTGAGCATTCATTTAGATTTAATTTATTAACAAAAGTATCAAGTTTTTGTGGCATAATACTTTTTTATTCTAGTGATAATTCATTGACCTTTTTTTGAAATACCATTTAAAACATTTGTTTGCATAATGCACTTTTTTGTTACAATTGTAACATGTTATGTTTTTCTTATTATCTATTTTTCTTGTTTGTTTCTTTTTTTGTATAATTATTCTTTGATTTTTTATTATCTTAAATAAGACTTTTGTGTATTTTGTTTTGTTTCTTTTCTTTTGGTAAATCCATGTCACATCCAAATTGATAGCAAAATTCTCCTATTTCCTTTTTATCTATTGTTTGTTGTCTTTTTAATTTTTTAAATGTATAGTCATTACAAAGAGATAATCCTATTTGGTTTATTCTTTGTATTATTTCTCTGTAGGATATGTGTTCTAGAGGGACAACGTTATTATATGCTTGTTTAATATGTTCTCTTACCTTTTCAGCAAATAATCAGGTAATCCAGATTAAAACTTTTCTTTCCAAACAACATAATTACAATTTGTAAATTAGAAAACTTTAGAAAGAAAAACATATTTATACCAACAAAAATCACTTAGACTTTTACATCTTAAGTTCATTAGTTTTTCAAAGTTTTTCTATTATAGTGCCACTATGGCCTATAAAATGTTGAATGATGTTTACTATTAGGGTATATACTTCATCTGATTAGGGTTTACCAGTTTCTAACTTAATTTGAGAACCATGCTCATTTCTTTTTATTGCTTGAAATATCTCTTTTCTGTGTATTTCACTAAGATAACTAATCAACCATCCTCTTAATGAATCTGTAAATTATGAAGTTATCATTTGGACAATTGTGAATTCAGGGCTGCCATGAGCTCGACAAGCATTGGCATAAATCAACATTTGATGGCAAATTTGTAATATTTAGTATTCTGAAAATCCATCTAAGTTCCATTCTATAAGGGATTGGCCATCAAATTGGCATAAAGTAATATATGGAGTTTCTTCAATTTGTAGGTCAACCGGTGTTGGTCTAGGATAATAATTTTTTTTGTTTTTGAAAATCAAGCAGTTTTACCAAAGCTAACTGTATTTAGTTGCAGCTTCTTAGGTATCTTTTCTTCAACTGAGTATGATGAGTCTCTATATATTGTACTAATGGTTGGTTTCTGAAGATTTAATTGGTTTCGCCAACTTGTGATTTCATGTTTTAATTCATGGATTTGTTTATCAAACTTAATGGGTGCCTTCTTTCCTAATATAATATTTCCAGTTATAGTTTGAGGAGCAATTAGTGGCAAATTTTATGTTTCTACTTTTGATATATTAGTACTTTGCCAATATCAGTAAGCATTATCTCTATCCCTCTGGTTTGTTTGCTAAGGGTTTGAAGATTTATATTCGTATAGTTATTTTGTTCAATTATACGAGCTATATGATGTGTTTTAGCTGGTTCTTGACTATATTCCATTGGTTTCAATGGACTAGCCTTGATGTCATTTTCTCCAAAATTTATAGCTTTAAAAGGTGAATGGATTGATTCAACTTCTTCATCTTTTGAAGCATGTTTCCATAGTTTTTCTATTACCATAGTATGATCCTCAATTGGGAGAGTAGGTAACATTCGTTTAAGTGTATCAAGATAATTAGTTTCATACCAATCAAAGAAATATATATTCTCATTCAACTGTTTCATTTGAGAATACCATAGATCTCCTATAGCCGACCTTTCATATTTATCAAAATGTGTAAAAAAACATTTTACTTTTAGTTTATTATTATTAGATAAAAAGTCTTTCTTTAATAATTCTTTAATAATTTTAAATTCTTTGTAGTTGTCTTTAAGCAACCTAGCAAGTTTGAAATCAGATTCAAAGGGTTCACATTCACTACGTTCATATACTGGGTAGGATAACCTGTAGGTTTTCTATTCATCGTGCTAAATCGTTCAAGTTTATTGTGATCTATATGTAAATATGAAGAAGAACCAACATCTAAGGTGTTTTCCCTAAATTGAGATGAAGTAGAGTTTCTTCTTTTAGAAGGAGAGAAACTTAATCTACATCACCATTAATGTGCTTGATAATTTTTTGTATTTCGGTATTTTCTCTAGGTGCATGTGCATTTGCTTGTGGCATGGTCTAATTTTCTAGGAACTTAACTTACTCCCATTGTAAGGCCTTAGGAATAATGGCTTTGTTTTTTATATTGGTTAGAAAAAGAGTTGTAAGCCCCTTCTCTAGGAAAATTAGGGATCGAGGAGTTACTGTGTTCATGGCTTTGAAGCAAACTCTATAGTATAGTGCAATATTTTCAGAATTTGGATCCATGTCAAATCTTGATGTTTGCACATTCAAGGTTAAGACTTTCAAGAGGCCTGGGTCTGAAAGAGAAACTGAGAAATTAAGTAAATAGGTCCGTCATCTAATGTGGAGTATACAAAACAAAGAAGGGAATCTGGAAATTTTAGATGCCTATAGTCTCTAAGTCATAGAAGTACAGAGCGATTTATACCTTTTCTAGTTAAGGATTTGGTAGATACTTGGACTAATCCTAAATGAATGAAGTTGTATCTTGAGTTATTTTTTTCTCAAGCCGATCATTTCACACACAACCCGATCGGTTTACACTATGAACTGGTCATTTCATATGTTTCCCAATCACATATGAATTAGAAAATTCAAATCCAATTAAAGCACAACGTGACGTTAGCAATAATCATTGATGCAATCAAATTTCTCCCCAAACTCACACATAGGAAATGACCTAGAAAAGGATTCTAGATCTTGAAATGATAATTGGATTGACTACTAAAGTGTTTAGGTATTCAATGTGGGCAACAAATCAACTGACTTGACTCCAAACCAATTGTCTCATGTGATGAAATGGCTGATTGGAGTGTCAGGTTGATTGCATACTGAATTGGTTGGGTTCTTCCAGCAATGGGGAGAAAATCGATCGGTTCACTTAGTGAACCAATTGGCTCACCTCAACCAACTAATCGGTTGGGGGTCGTGAGACGACTGACTCATTGTTGAGTCAACCATTTCATGGAGAAATTTGATTGCATCGAGGATTAGTGATGAAGTCATGTTGTGTATTAATTGGATTCAAATTAGCTGATTCATATGAGATTGGAAAACATATTAAACAACCAGTTCGTAGGGATAATCGACCGGCTCACATGTGAACCAACTGGTTCAACTGCCAACTGACTGTTTCGGTGTTCGTAGGTTGTGAAATTCATGATCTTCCGGTCCATTCCACTCCCACACAGACTAGGAACCTTGGCCCTAACCCCTCCTATAAATAGAGGGGTACTGGGGACTAGCCAGAGTACAACTCAATTTCTTCTGACAATTATTGTCCTCTTTGGTTGTGGTAATTGATAGAGATCATGAGAAAGTCCTATATGCTAAAGAGAGGGACAACAAGGGAGAAAAAATTGTAGGAGAGTAGGTTGGTGACTAGTACACTAATGGGAGGGACAACACCTTCTTGTTCATTCTAGTAGGACGACATGAATTTTAGGCGGTCTATGTGGACTTCCATAGAGATGTGGAGGCTATTGTCTACCCAAGGAGGACAACTTCAACCTACTGTCCATGGTGCAGGCCAGGAGGCTCGGCAGTCAGACGAGTCCCAATGACACTAGAAGACAGTTGCACATCTACAATGACAAGGAGATGTCGTTGGACTTTCTCCAGGATCAGGTATATCCTTGAAACCATCCTTTCTATTATATAGTTGTTGAAGCAATCTGCTGGTTTAATGGGAAATATGACAATAATTTTTTTATGATGCCTACTCTGTTGTCCTATTTCCCTACAATCCAATCATGGTCTGGAAGGTTAGATTATCCATGGATGAAGGGTCAAACAGAGGAGGTCCAAGTTGTTCTGGCCCTATCTCTTGTTCTCTTTCATCTGGTACTGGCCTTCTATCACCACCTTCTAGCGCAACATAACTACTTTCAACATGATTTTCACGTTCTCCAGACATGTTCGCATAATCGTCAGCTATGATCAGATATATGGGATTACATAAGTATAGACACAATACGTAAGTCCTATGTCCCTATAGACTTAGTGAACCCTAAGCTTTGTTACCACCAAATGTGAGAACCCACCACACAAAAATGAGATTACTGAAAACCAAACCTTGATCGATCACTAATTAACCCCATCATCAAAAAGAGGGATAATTAAAACCAAATTAAATTTTCTCAAACGTGTTTAGGAACATTTTCATATAGGTCTCTTAACTTGCATAAAAGCATATAAAGTACCAGGTATTTTTGCAATTGTTTAGTGACCTTAGCCACAACATGTATAGAAAAGGCATAGTCCACAAGTATACAATCATGTATATATTATGCCATCAAAATGTCGATTTGATGTATATCATCTATAAGACTTCCCCATCGAACCTGAGAGTACAGGTAGGAATCTATGACTATCTACACAACTAACCAACCTTCTGCTCTTACTAATCTTCAAGTTGCTCCTCCTCTCTACCTCTGTTCTGATTACACTACTAACAATCACCTAAAAATATGTGGTGACCCACGAGGGGAGACCCATGTCCCAAAGAGAGATATAACTCTCGACAACATTTTCATCTTACATCAGATTATGTAATTCAAAATGCAAGTAGATAGTATTACAGAGTTAAGATATCAAAAAGAATATGGAGGAATAGATAAATCTAACATCATAATTCAGTTAATTTCTCTTACTGCATTACACATCAAATGAACATTATAAGAAACAAGGCAAGAGTTATCATCCAATGTGAATCATCGTATAACCCTAATACATATTCTACATGGTTGTATGACACATTTCATTAAGCCCTGGGAAGTTTTAGGAATACCACTCAAACTTCCCTTAATCAATGTGAAGTCACAATCAGTTCCGTACAAGATCTAGGAGAGTCTAAATCCTAAGATCTCTTCCCCTCAATTAGTATGAGTCCTCCATGATGACATATTAGTCAAAAGATGCAATCATCCTAGTCCACCCTAGGTACATAGGCCACCACACTAGAAACCAAGGTATTCAACCCTTTCATCCGAGGTGCAACCATAGCTATCCTCAATCACATCACATATACATATTCATTCATACAAAATATGGCCTCAACCATTCTCTGTAACCTTGAAATCAGGGTGACAAGTATATTATCTCCCTACACCCCCATATACTCAATAGTATACAACTCTGAGTTTCCCATATGGAATACTCATTTTGCTATCCAACAAGTCCTAGAAGTGGAATAGCTCTACAACACAGGGTACTACATGATTATGGTTTCACTTGATTAGTTATTTCCAATTGGATGAACTTAGGTTGCATCAATAAAGTTATGTATAAACCCTAAAAGATTTCTACAAAAACATTGGTATATAACAACTTCAGAAGATATAACATGTTAAACATATTCCTTATCACACCATCATTGGGTACTAGTCCACTTCCAAATCATGAAGAGGATTATGCCTCCACTAGGGCATAATACAACCCACTAGCCATAAAGGCCAAATCATCATTTATTCTCCTTTAAGCACATCATTATCATCTAAGCTTTGTATAATATTCATCATGTCACAATGAACTTACCATTCCATTCTTAATATAAATGTGTATCAAACATAGGATTCATGCCATCTTTTAGAGTAGCATAAAAGAGTAATTCTAACATTATGAATGTAACATTCATCATCTCAATCATCAATTAAAAAATAGGAGTATTAAGCCATCATTATATAAACATTTACAAGAAAGGTTCAAAGGTGTAGGTTGTATTTGTATCACCTAATAAGCACACATAATTAACTCATCGATTCATTTGATACACACAAGCAACCCATCAGATCATTAAAGTACTTAATAAGAATATCATGTCATTAACTCCATCATTACCATCAGTTAATTGATGGGCAACAACAGCCATATGTTATTTCATGGACTTTGTGAAAGTCATTGGTTTATTAACTAGGTTGAGCCATCATTTCATTATCATACATAGTTAAACCATCAATTCTTTTGCACATATGGTACAACCATCAGTTCATTTCTAGATTCAGTCAAAAACTCAAAAATCTTGTACTAACCTACCCATTAGTTTATTGAAGTATTTAGAGAATAGGGCCATCAAATGATTGTCGTACTTATCCAAAACCATCAAATCTTTTAGGGAGTTATTCAAAAATCAAGTCATGTATTCATCATACCCATTGGTTCATGGATGGAATATAAAAAAGAACATCGATTCATTACTGAACCATAGGTTCATTGACTTAGGTGAAGCATCAGTTCATTACTCGAGTAGTGTCAATTGTCATGTTACTAAGTAAATCCATCAGATTAATCTTTATGTATTACCATTGTTTCTGATACTTAGTGAAATTAGCAAATCATAGGCTAAACAAGCCATTGATTTCTACACTATGAAATCAATTATTTACTCTTAAGCAAAACCATCATTTCAATACCTCCAAGACCAAAAACAGTCCATGTCCATCATAGAATAGGAAACATTTTCATAACCCTAGGAGAGTTTAACAACACACAACTATCATACATGTATGAAAATAGTGCATACAAAATCATCTTTCACCATAATGCCAAGTTCTAGGGTGTGTTTTATATTAGGAAGTTAAAAAGCAAGCTAGAAAATGAGTTGAAGGTTATATAACTCACTTCAATGTAGGTGATGAAGATCTAAACAACAAGATGACTTAAGGAGAGAGGATAAAACCCTAACTTGCACACCCACATCTCCCAAACAACTCCTTTCCTCAAGATCAAGGTGAAACTAGGGAAAGAGAAAATAAAAGGAGATCTTCAACCACATATGCATAACCTTTCATCAAGAGGAGTAGGGTTTTGTCCAAGGAAGAAGAAAGAAAAAAGAAGAGAGAGAAAATAGCAAGAATCTAGGTAGAGATGAAGAACTTACTCGGTCAGGTCAAGAGCTAGGCTAGGAACCTTCAAACAAACCTAAAGTTGCTTGATCAAAACCCTAAAGAAATATGCAAGCAAGCACCACCTAAGATTCGAACTAAAAGAGTTTCTCCTTATCCTACAAGCAAGGGGGTTCAGACCTCTCTATCTCAAGAAGAAGATGAAGGTGCAAAGAGTTCGTTTGGGAAAGAGGAAAAGGGTACATATACTTTAGAAGAGAGAGAAGGAGTGGAACATAGGTTTACCATGTATCCAAAAGTTGAAATATATTCTTATCCATACATAAGACTTCGATCAGATCTTTACCAAGGTTACTCACCGGTTCATGACCTAGTGAACTTCATGAAGGAGTGTCATCAGTGAACCCATTGAATTGTTCACTATACTTAACACTTTTGCCAAAACTGACCATCCATAAGATTGTGTACATCAACAAAGTATCCATCGGTTCTAGGGTATCAAGAGAAATCCATTGGATCCTCAACTAAAAGGTGGACCCATCAGATATTTCACCTTCTAGATGATAACATCAAATCCTCATCATACTTAGAAAACCCATCAACATAGATAAAAAAAATCCTAGGTTTCCAAGCTACTAAGGGAAGAGCAAACAATTCAATGGTGCATATAGGTATTTAAAGATGAAACTATATCAAACATTAAGAAGACTACTATGAAGTACAACATGCATGAGTGAAAATCACAGATAAAACCCTAGAAATGAGAAAAATGCATAAAGGTCCATATAAACACATGCATTAAAAAACTTAAGCAAGTAGAGTCTAATTTGGACAACACTTGAAACTTAGCTTTATCAATTGATTATATAAATAAGTAAGGGTTTGATTAAGGAATTAAGCACCCAATTAAGTTAATCAAGATGCTTAGACAATAAGCCAGGTCATGGGTCTTACGGGAGGTGCCATGGTTCAATGAAAAATTTGCGTTTAATGGAAGAATTTCTATCATTTGATGCTTGGTGATGATGTTTTTGAAAATCTTATCAAAATGTGTGTGGGGTTGGCGTGCCATTTGTCTTGAGTCTGTTGGTGGGTTCGCTAATGAGGTGGAAGTATCCATCTATGATCGAGGGGGTTAATGCATATGTATTGGAGAGGTCGTCTAATTCATTTATGAAACATTTTTTTATCTCGGCTTGGTTCCCCATAGGTGCCAATGGAAATCCATGAGAGAGAGTCAGGTTTTTTATCATGTGGATATTAATACTATATTCACAGTACTCACAGCTAGTGATTTTATAGAGTTTGTTATTTAATCCTATCACTATACCCCCCTTGAAGTCGGTCAGAGGAATTTTCAGCCATTCATTGATGTGTTTTCCTCCTATAGTTTTGAGGGCAAAGCCAGTTAATTGTGTTTTATCTCTTGTCAGGTGATAGCACTTATGTTGTTCTTGTAAATGAAACTACGAATAGCTCTTCTTCTTTTAGCATTTGTTGCTCTATAGATGTTCCATGTAGTGATGATTATAGTATAATGTAAAAAAACAATATGATAGGCAATGGCATTTTATGCTAGGTTTCATCGCTGAAGCTCTATGTTTCCGTTATGAATATGTCTCTGGTTGCACCAACCCATGAATTGTTCGATTTTATTAAGAGATTTATTGGATGTTGATTCTGTGTCGAAAGTGACTCCTAGTGTTGTGGTGAAGTCAGTGTAGGTAGTAATATCAGGCAAGCAAGGTTGTAGCTCAGGTGGTAAAGGCACAACCTCCCCAATGAAGGGACCCAAGTTTGAAATCTAGGTTGTGCACCTTAGAAATGAATTATCCCATCATGCAGGCTGGCCTAGATGTGATTTAAACTCCCCCTCTAAAGTGAGAGTAGTCGGGGGGTTTACACAGTTGGGGTGGGGTCATTGAAGTGGCTCCTCTGTGGGGTTGGTTCCTACGTCATAAAAAAAGGTAGTATTCTTAGGCCAGGAGGCGATGTCATCAATATAATCTAGTGGTATAACATTGTCATTTCTTCTATATAATCATCAAAAAAGGCATTTCTTTAAGACATGAAACAATGTTATGTAGAGATGAATTACCTTCTCTCTTTATCGCAAAGTAATTTTTCTTGGTGTGTCCTTCTGGTGTGTCGACGAGAGAGATGAAAAATGAAGTAGCAGTTGGGATTTTTACTTTATTCTTGTTCTTGGGGCTTTGGGATGATATGATCTCTTCATTGATTTTTGTTTTGAGTTTTTCTACAATTGTCTTGTCTATGTTGGAGGTGGGTGTAGTGTTATTGTGAAATCAAAAAGGTTTGATGGTGTCAAAGATGGTGTGATGGTTGTTTTCTATCAGTGGGGATGATGTTGTATTTTTTTAGGCTATTTGGGCTGGGGTTTATTTTGGGATGGATGATGATGTTTTTTCTTTCTGAAACCTTTTTTCTATAGTATTTGTGGGCTGGTGCAAATCGTGGTTTGGTGTTTGCATTGTTAACTAGACAAAACCATGTCAGGGGGTGGTTTATGATGTCAGTGAATGTGATGGTTGGGTGAGTAGGGTATTCAGAGACAAGATTGATAGTGTAATTTTTTCTGCTAAGTGGATTTTTATGGATGCATGCAACTTAATGGATTTTTTTAACAAAGAGAACATATAAGGCTTTGATGTAATTTGTAGGGTGGAGGGTGTCGTTAATGATACACTATAAGTAGCTCCTCTGTCATGCGATATAGAACGTAATATGTCCACCTCCCATAGATGTGAAGAGAGGTCAGATATGGATACCCAACTGGAGTCATCCAATCCAGCAAGGGAGAATCCTTGGTCAGGGAACCATTTCAAGATGGATGCTTGAATAAATCTGTTACCTGAGGGGATGGTCATGACTTGCCCAAACATATGGTCAAACATTGTTCCTTTGGGGACTGAGTATAGGAGTCGTGATGGAGTGAGGATTTTAGGATTGAGAACTATATGACCAGGGAGGAGAGTGATAGCCCTAGTGACATCTAGAATGTTTACAATGTTATTTTTTAGGTCGGTTATGATCTTGACCATAATGCTTCTGCTAGTGAAAACCCTAAGAAGTCCTATAGAGTTGGCAAGGAGGCTGATGGGGAACTCGGTCTCAAGATGGATAAATGGTGCCATAATGGTATGAGGGGACAGATAGGAAAGAGAAGGTGGAAGGTGGATAGGGGGAAAAGTGGGAGCCACTTTAAAAAAGAGTGGTTAGGTAGGAGGAAGAGACGAAGAGGAAGATAAGGGGGAAGGAACAAGGGTTTGTGGAGTTTGTGAGAGGTGGAAGATGGCAGTGTATCATGGATTTTGTCTGGAATGAAAAGACAAGCAAAAGGGTTAGATCGGCTAGATAGGGAATAGGGGGGAAGGTTGGAAGACCAAGAATGTGGGAAACGAGTAGATGTGATCATTGCATGGAGAGATTTTTTGGGAAGTCAAGGGGGATGTAGAATGATGAACCATGCAAGACATGGGAACGAAGTCAAGAAAGGACAGAGGTAGGGGTTGAGGACGGGTGTAAGATAGGTGTCCAGTCTGGTAACAGACAAAGTAAAGAGGGAGGAAAGAGCAATGATGTTTCAAGTACTCTCGACGGAGGTAGTCAGAGCAGGTGAGGAGTTTGTGGTAGCATTTTTGGCGATGAGAAACGACAATCCAATCATGTGACAAGGAAGGAGGTGGGAAGGAGGAGATGGATAGATCAATAGCCGAGGAAAAAGAGGATATAGGGGGAAATATGGAGTTATAGGAGGGGTAAAAAGGGGAAAAAGAAGGAGGAGAATGAGAGGAAAGGATGGGGTCTTAGAGGGAGAATATGGTTTAGTGAGGGGAGGAAAAGAGAGTGATGCATACCTGCTAGGTGGAGATAAATAAGTCGATGTTATTGTGCCTTCCATAGAGGTCTTCATCTGCGTCTCTGATGATGGTTCTATTTTGATAGGATTTGCGAAATTTCTCAATGAAGCTTGGTATACTTCTCTCACAAATAATTGATCTATAGAATCAGAACCTTTGAAATATGAACCTCTCGACATTCTGAAGTGAGGAATTAGCTCAGTCGGGTTCTCGATAAAGAGATCAGTGACCCATGCCATGAGAGTATGGCAATCAATGGGTATAAGGTAGATGATCCAATATGGTTTGAGCTGGAGTTGGGTGATCATCTATGACCATCCTTGTCTAGTATGCATGATGTTGTATTTTTCTGCCTCGAGAATGACATGGAAATTTTTGTTTGCCATCTTGATAGTGGTGATTCCTTGCTTGATCTTAAAATGACTGTATATCCATTCTTTTGGAAGTCGAACAAATTTCATTGTATCTACTTTGAGAATGTAGTCCATGAAATGGATATTAGATGTCATTGTTGTGGAGTGGGTAGTGTTGCTAATTTTGGATAATTTTCCCAATTTTATGTTCTTCTTTTTATAGTCAATGTTGATCTTGTTACGAGATGTATCATGTTTCCTGCATGATTTTATGAGGATGTTTGAGAAGAGTCCTCCTGTTCACAAGGTGTTCAGCAACTCTAATTGAGGTTTGATCCTAGATATATTTCTAAACCTTAGGTGTATGTCGGGTGGTGCAGGGCATGCAGTTGACTCAGTTGAAAATAGATCAGTGAAAGGTGGGTTGTATGGGATTTGTAAATAGGGAATGTAAGCTACACTTATAGGTTTTTTGAATCTAGGGTGAAAGTCAACCAACTTTTTTATTTCATGCAGCATGATGTATGTCATTTTTACCTTGATCAGATTTTTGGAAATTGACGTAGGTCTTATGATGGTAGATCGAGAGGTGTAGCCTGCATTTATTACATGGGAGGTGTTTCTACAAGAAAGATGGGCTATAAAGATGATTAGGTTAAGCTTGGATAAGGTGTTGCAGTGCTAGGGTTTTACTGCCTAAATATCATCTATGTAGGCATTTCTCGGGAGACCGATATGTTGTTTCCTTTTGAGTGTTGGTGTAGTTGTGTTAGAGTCAGCACTGAGACCTATGGTACTCCGCCTGGATATCAACGGAGATGAGTGTGATCCTATCTACTGGTGTTTCTAAAGATAAGTTGGAGTTTTCTCATTCTAGTTCAATATTGATTCTAGTTCTATATTGTCTTAGTTGATACTAATAACCAATGGATACTAGTCTATCAACCCTCCATGGGCACCCACGCATCATCCCCACACCTTCAATATCTTCATATTAAGGGAGATGAACTTGAGATGAGAGAGAAACCAATGGACTGACATCATGCTCAACCACTCACACTCATAGTTGTAACGAAGTGGATAGCTGGATTCGCAGCAGGCGGAAGTGGTGGTCATGGTGTCCAGAAGAGGGAGAGAGAGAAAGAGAGAAGACTGGACCCAGTTGGAGTTGAGCCATCTCTTTTCTGTACTTTTTCTCACTCATTCCTAGACCTTTAAACGGATCAAATACGGAGTGGATACTACTATATACGATATCCAAATCTGAAAAAAATTGATCTGATATCTGACACATATCATGTAATAATATAAGAATCCAATCCAAAAAATAATATCTGAATTCAGATAAATATTCAATCCGAACCAGAAATCATAAATGTATTGTTGTAAGTATATTATACATAGAGAACATTAATATTGCTATGCATATATATGATACAATATCTATATTTTCATATTTTTACATATAGCTAATATATATTTAATAATGTATGTATATATTTGTCGGATTCATATTTTTTCAAAGCAAATATATCCATATCCGATATCCAATTCAAACTTTTTGGATATGAAATTTGATATCCTAAATCCAATTCAAAATATGCGGATGTCAGATTTTCCCCTCAAAATTTCATACTCAAATCTAGATCGAATGTGTGGATTCCAGATATCTATTTACATGTCTACTCATTCCATCTAGATTTGAAGGCCATACACCTTCATCTATCGACCTGGTTGGATCCAGTATAGCAGTAGTTAGTTGTCTGCCTTCTCTCGCTCGCTTCCGTCTTGCTTTTAAAATCCTAAGTGATACCAGCTTTAGATTTCTTGTCTTCCATCTCGTTATTCCAACCCGTTCTCTATTTCTAGGTTATAAATGGGTAGGGTAGGGTAGGGTAAAATCTTATCTTTATGTTTACCAACGTCAAAGATGTGGGTAGTGGGTAGGATAATTACTCTTTGCCTAAAAATATTTACCCTACCCTTACCCACACCCTTTTCCCCATAGGATAAATGGGTAGGGTAAGGATGAAATGGGAAAAAGAAACACAAGGATAATATAAGCTTTTATTAATAAAAAATTGTATGATATTCCTTGTATCAAACACAAGACACTCTTAAAACTAATTTTTGATAGTGACATTTGTGTTTTTTGTCATATGCAGAAAAATATACTTAACCTGATATTTTTCCTAAAGACCAGACCTATCATTTATATTATATTATTTCTTATTGTTGAATCTATTTTTTTTCAAATATATGATCATAGAAGGTAGTTTCATGCTACCCATTGCTAGTTAAAGTTTTGAGAATCATAATAGTATCAATTTGAGAAAGTAATAGTGTCACTTGTGGAGAGTTTTGTAGACTTGATACATATATTAGAATCTGAAATTATAAATTCAACTATATACTGATGGATAAATAGGTAAAGTGGGTAGGGTAAATGTTCTCCTTTATCCTACCATCTTTAGTTGCAGGTAAAGTGGTAGTGGGTAGAGGGTAAAGGAGAGGTAGATAAAAAATATGTTTATCCTTACATTACCTTATAAGTTATGGGTGGTAGATAAACATATAATATCTTATCCATTTACAGCCCTACCTACTGTCTGTCCCCCACCTAGACCTGTCAAACCGGGTCAAAACTCACGGGCACCCATGAGCCAACCCGTTTAAGTCAGGTTTGAGCCATGATTTTTGTTACCCGCTTAAAATCACCCAAACATGTACCCACTCGTTTAATTAGTGAGTTTCGTGGACAGTCTGCTGGTGATCAGTTTAATTAAATTAGATAAATACATTTATAATTATAGTTATCTTTCTTATATACACGTACAACGAAATTTAAAAAAAAAATGAAGCAGAAGGCCTTGCGCTTTGCGGCCTTTGGGCCGACCCGTGCTCAACTAATGTCTTCTCCTGTCCTTAGCTACTTGGCTACTTAGCTGCTATAGATCAATTTGATAATTTACAAATTCCCAAATCTTTTGAAAGCAGTGGCTTTCCTCCCGTGTTCCGTTTCCGTGCGGCGTGTCCTAGTAGACAAAAGGACAACCAGACACATGCTCCGTTGCCAAACACCGGTGAGGAATAAGATTGCGGACGACCGACTAATGAAGATCTCAGCTAGTATGATGACGAAGATTGCATCCCGCTCCTTTGATAGGTCATACATATGTTATCAATAATACTTCAAGTGCCAGCCATCTTGACGTTTTTTTTTCCTTGCTGCTCACCAGGTTGCTAACTCATAAAGATTTTGTTACGTGCCTCGACGTATTCTGTTGATCCGATAAAGATCTGAAGCAAAGTTAAACGGATTTTTCACCGACTCATTTAAGAGTACGGTATGATTTGAATTCCGGATCCGAATAGGAATATGATTACACTTTCTACATCTATATATATGTATGTCCATGTTATGGTTCTGCAATCATCCTGTATTCTACGTTGACGGCTGCTGCCGTACACAGGGTGTCTTCTGTAATCTCTTCTCTGAAATAGTGAAAATCTCACCCTCCACTGGATGTAGGTCATCTTGACTGACCCACGTAAATCATGTGTTTTGTGATTGTGTGATTGTTCTCGTTTTTGTTCTTCCATTGTGAAATTCATCGTATTCTCTTGTTCAAATTCTTAACAAAGTGGTATCAGAGTCTCGTGTTCAAGATCCGAACGATGAAGAGTCTGTACAAGATCAATAAGTTTGATTGTAAAATCAATTTTGGGCTATGGTAGATCACGAATGTGTGGTGTTCTTGTTCAACAGGGAGTCAATGCAGTTCTGGATGGGATCGAGAAGTTGCCAGCCACTATGAAGCCAGAAGACAAGAAGGAGATGGACCAGAAGGCTCTTACTGCCATCCAGTCATCCTTGGACTACAAGGTTTTGGCCGAATTTGCCAAAGAAACTACTATTGCTGGTATTTTTGGAAGAAACTCAAAGATCACTACATGAGGAAGTCTCTCCAAACGAAACTATATCACAAGTAGTGTCTCTACTTACTGCGCATGGTGGAAGGCAGTTCTATCCGTGATCACATTAACGAGTTTACATCTATTATTATGGATCTGGAAAATATAGACATTAAACTCGAAGATGAAGATAAAGCTCTTATTCTGTTGTGCTCTTGTAATGCCTGGGCCCACTGCCCAAGGTTCTAGTAGAGTTTTAGGAATGATGACTAGCCCCACATACCACCACTAGCCTTAACTGTGCGCTCGCACAGCTCAAGACTGGCATGCCACATGCCCATGCGGGCCCCACCTACTGGAGCGGTTATGTCTCTGATACCATTTGTAACGCCCGGGCTGTTGGTATGTATGCCCTGAGAGCCAATCATGAGATGATTGGTGGGATACATTAAGATTGATTTGATAAACATCAAAGGCAAGCTTCCAATTCTTTCTGGTTCAGTCATATGAGATAGTGATAGAACAGATTGAATGTCTAGAGAATGACAGTACTCAATGACGTATGCTTTCAGGTTGAGGACCTGAACGATGAGATCATACGGATGCTAAGAGTTTGTACATTCTTGTTATGTCCCTAGTCGGATGTCATTGTGGAAGGTAGATAGACAACAATGACACACAAGACTAGATTGTGGTGTTGGTTGATGACAGAATCTCATTAGTCATGATATAGAGATATCAAACCAAATACATAGGTACTTGTTAGAGAACAAGTATACCGGACAGACCCACCGTGAGTTTGATACATGGAACCATGACATGGTAGTCACAGTCAGTACTCACAGTGATGGTGGTGAGTGTGATTCTTTGACCTGAAATCACTACACTCAACACATGTCGTTGGGCACACTTTGACATCATCAAACGCAGTCCTGAAACATGGGTTGTTATAAAGGTGATGATTGGGTGGCTTTGACACATGGGGCTTTTGAGGGGTGAGTGATAGATATGGGATTTGTCCCCCCTGAGGGAGTTTGATATCCAAGGCCACTTGATGAGTAGGATTGAGATAGGCGTGCGCACGCATGTGTGAATCAGTATGTGATATTGATGTCATACATATCTCGTTCAATCTACTCTAAGATCAAGAAAATGAATGAACGTTGACAGAATGACTGTTCCATGCCTTGAGTTCATTCGGGATATCAGTGACAAAGGAATTATACATTCACTGTAACACCATTCACGGATTGTAGGATGAAA
This sequence comes from Alisma plantago-aquatica, assembly GCA_963693085.1. NCBI lineage: Eukaryota > Viridiplantae > Streptophyta > Magnoliopsida > Alismatales > Alismataceae > Alisma > Alisma plantago-aquatica. Next base: position 1,493,222,710 of record OY856410.1, read on the forward strand.
GTTGTTCTCCAACTTTCTACTTTCACTTGGGTAGCACTGATGTGTGACTAGGCACCGCTCTTTGCTTGTGAAGTCATAAATGTTATGAACTTTCCCTGCCAACGTGAAATGGACCTGCAGGGTCACACACATAGGATTTAACTTGGAAGAGGAGTTTTGTCCACAAGAAATGTTTAGATTGATTACTAAAAGAGTTTAGTAGTTCAATTAAACACTCAATCAGTCGATGGCTCAATATCATATGGTTCAAGGTGTTGGACGCATTGATTGGAGTATCGGATTGATTGAAATCGCAATTGACTGATGTTACCCAACCTGTGCTCCCAACCGATCGGCTCAAGTGTTGAACCGGTCGGCCCAACCGATCGGCTCAAGTGTTGAACCGGTCGGCTGAGGTGCTGAACAGGTCGGCTGGAGTGTCCAACCGATCAGCTCATGACCAACTTGAAACGACCAGTTCAAGGGTTGAACCGATCGATTCAACTGGTGCAACTGACCAGTTGGGAAAGTCATGTCGGCAAGAATTTTCCTTTGGTTTCAAATTGCCCAATTCGATTGGGAATATTATTGGTATTCGATACCAATTTGGAAAGAAACAAGGAAAGTCTTTTTTAGCCGGATTAGGACCATGAACCGATCGGTTCAGGGCACCAACCGATCGGTTGGAGTGCCCCAAACGGTCGGCTCAAGTCCAACCGATCGGCTCAATGGCCGAACCGATCGGTTCAGCTATGAACTGATCATTTCAGGTTGCGAACCGGTTGCTTTTTGTGGAAAATCTCGAACCCTTCTACTCCTGCTTTTAGTCCTGCATTGCCCGGGATAGAGAACCCTGTCCCATGACCCTCCTATATATATAGGGGTATTGGGGGCTTCTCAAAAAAAACAACTCAGTGCAACCAGTTGCTCTGTAAAGTTGTCGTTCTCTCTGGTTTTGGTAACCGTGAGAGAGCCTGAGCAAGTGCTTCCCGCAAAGGGAGGTGCAGCAAGGGAAGGACAACTGCAGTTGCAACTGGAGGCAGGAGAGCGTGTTGGCGACTAGTACGTCAACAGGAGGGTGTGACTCCTTCCACTTCCTTATGGGACAAGGAGTGTGGAGTTCCAGGTGGTCCGTGTGGACTACTACAGAGGCGGGAGGACACTGCCGCTCAGGAGGACAACTGTCATCCGACAGTCCGGTAGGAGGAGGAGTCATCAGTCCCGGTGCGACCAGGAGCTGCACAGACGCCGTCCAAGACCGGAGTTGAAGACCGCGCATTGCGCGAGGTATTGTCTCCGAGCAAGCCTTGGGACAAGGTATGATTCCACAAACCATCCTTTCCTAATATATAGACGTTGACGCGTTTTCCTTGTTCCGGGTTTGGGGGAGAAATTTTTGTTTTCTCTTCCTTCTCTGCCTCCCCTAAAACCCAACACGGGCCCACTGTCCAAAGCTCTAGTAGAGTTTCAGAAATGACGACTGGCCCCACAGACCACCACTAGCCTTAACTGCGCGCTTTGTCCTCATTCACGCGCAAGCCGGGGTCAACTTCCCGACTGGTCACCCATCCTAGTACTACTCCAAGCTGAGCACGCTTAACTATGAAGTTCTTTAGTGATGGACTCCCATAAAAAGAGGTGCACCTTGGTGATATGGGTAGTCCAATCATTCCTTTTAGGATTATGTTATCCAAGGCCTCAAATCCTGGGATGTTACAGCTCTTTACCCCCATCATACAAGCAATTTCGGGAACTATTCTGTATGGAAAGTCTTCACTCAAGGTGGAGGATGTTATATCTTCATTGTTGTCAAAAACTATGGTTGATAAAGACCTAATTGCTTCTACTAGCGGGAGTCAGTCAAAGGCTCTTATGGTGAGGGGTCGTACAAAGGAAAAGGAAAACAACAAGAAAGAAACACACAGATCTAAGTCTAAATCTAAGAAGGTCTGTAAATATTGTAAGAAGACTGGACACATCGTTGATGAATGTTACAAGTTACAGAACAAGAAGAAGAGGGAGAGTGAAAAATAAGAACAACCTGCAGATGCTAATGTAGTACGGGAAGATCCAAATTATATTCTTATGGCTTCATCATCTTCTTCCTCATCCATAAATTTTCAAACTTCTTGGATTCTGGATTCCGGATGTTCACATCACATGTGTCCACACAGAGATTGGTTCTCTTCTTATGAGAACTTTGATGGAGGCATTGTAAATATGGCACATGGTAGTACTTCCAAGACTATTGGTATAGGGTCAATCTGTATCAAGATGTTTGATGGAGTCATCTGAACTATCTCAAACGTCCGTCATATTCAAGGTCTCCAGAAAAATCTCATATCTCTTGGCTTACTTGAAGCTTACGATTTTCCACACCATGTTGAGAATGAAATCTTGTCCATTATCAAAGGGGATGACATTCTGATAAAGGGAGTAAATTAATTGGTGAAACTGTAACCGATGAAGTTGTTGTTGTTTCTTCCTCAACCACTTTAGATTTAGATGACACCAAATTGTGGCATATGAGACTGGGACACATGAGTCAAAAAGGTCTTGAATTGTTATGCAGGAGAGGATTCCTTGGAGATGTTACTCCAGGAAAGTTAGATTTCTATGAGCATTGTGTTATGGGAAGTAGAAAAAGGTCAGCTTTTCTACTGTGAATCACACTACAAAGGGAGTTGTTGATTATATTCATTCATACATATGGGGTCCTTCTCAAGTTTCATCCAAGGGAGGTGCTAGATACATGCTTACTTTCATAGATGATTTCTCAAGGAAAGTTTGGGTGTATTTTCTGAAGCATAAATCTGAGGCTTTTGAACAGTTTAAGAAGTGGAAACGCTTATTAAAAAGTAAACAAGAAGGAGCAACAAGACATTGAGAACAGATAACGACATGGAGTTTTGCTCTTCTGAATTCAATGAGTTCTGCCACTCTGAAGGTATTATAAGACATCATACAGTTAGACATACACCTCAATAGAATAGTGTTGCAGAATGCATGAACAGAACTCTTCTAGAGTGTGCACGTTGTATGCTGATCAGTGCAGGACTTAGCAAAGATTTTTGGGCTAAAGCCATCTCTACTGCAGCCTACCTTGTCAACCGTTCACCGTCTACTCCACTTGGTTTGAAAACTCCAGAAGAGGTCTGGTCTGGTCATCCTGTAAAATATTCTAATCTGTGTATATTTGGTTGTCCTACATATGTCTATTCAAATGAAGGAAAGCTCGAGCCTAGAGCAAAGAAGTGTATTTTTTTGGGTTATGCTGATGGTGTGAAGGGATACAGATTCTGGTGCACTGACCCTAAGTCATCAAAGTTACTGATTGAAAGAAATGTTACCTTTGATGAGTCTGCCATGTTTTCTGAAAAACATGATGGTGTTACTTCTCCTACTACAACTTATCAGACTTCCAAGAAATAGGTGGAGCTTGAAGTCACTGTACACAGCCATCACCTCTTTTTATTGTACAGGAAAATCCAGATGAAAATATAGATGACACTACTAAAGAACAACCATATAGCATTACTTCTGGGAGACAAAGAAGACATATCAGACCACCTGTAAGACAATCAGATTATGTTGTTGCATATGCCCTTGCTACAGCTGAAGAAAGCAATGATTCTGGAGAACCGACTACCTACAAAGAAGCCATGGATGATCCCAATTTGGCCATGTGGATTGCTTCTATGAATGAAGAGATGGAGTCTCTTCAAAAGAACAAGACTTGGGTGCTTGTTGATCCTCCTGCTAGAAAGAATATTATTGGATACAAATGGGTATTCAAAAGAAAGAAAGTTGGTCCTGGAGATTCTACTGAAAGGTCCAAAGTGCGACTAGTTGTAAAAGGCTACAGTCAGGTAGAGGGTATAGATTACAATGATGTGTTCTCTTCAGTTGTCAAACACACCTCTATTAGATTTCTGTTGGCATTAGTTGCTAGATATATATGACTTGGAGCTGGATCAACTTGATGTGAAGACCGTATTCCTCCATGGTGACTAAAAGGAACAGATTTACATGCAGAAACCTAAAGGTTATGTTTCTGCTGCAAAGAAGGATCATGTGTGCTTACTGAAAAAGTCTCTTTATGGCTTGAAGCAATCCTCACGTCAGTGGTATCGTTGATTTGATTCTTTCATGGTCAAGTATGGATATTCCAGGAGCAAATATGACGTTTGTGTCTACTTGAAGGAACTTCCTGGTGAGTCTCTTATTTACCTCTTTCTCTATGTTGATGGCATGTTGATTGCAGTAAGAAATATTTCTGAAATCCACAGTCTGAAGTAGTTACTTAGTGGTGAATTTGAAATGAAAGATTTGGGAGCATCAAAGAAAATTCTGGGCATGGAAATTATCAGAACTTGTAAAGCTGGAAGTTTATTTCTCAGTCAGGAGAAGCATGTGAAGAAAGTTCTACAACGATTTTCTATGGCTGATGCATCTTACGTGTCTATTCCTTTAGACAATCAGTTCAAGAAGCTCTCATTTGCTGAGTTGCCGCAATCTGAAGAGGACAAAAGCTACATGTCTTGTGTTCCCTATTCTAATGCAGTTGGTAGCATCATGTATGCTATAATTTGTACTCATCCAGACATTGCTCAAGCAGTTAGCATGGTGAGTAGATACATGTCCAATCCAGGAAAGCTACATTGGCAAGTAGTCAAGCACATTCTTAGGTACCTTAAGGGTACATTTTCTATATATCTTGGATTTAGAAAGAACACAAAGACACTTGTTGGTTATTTTGATTTTGACTTTGCAAATGATCGTGATAAAAGGCGTTCTCTTACTAGCTATTTGTTTACTCTTGATGGTTGTGTCATTAGTTGGAAATCTACATTACAACCCACTATTGCATTGCCTACTACTGAGGTTGAGTATATGGCATTGACAGAGGCCATTAAAGAAGCTATTGAATTTAATATTCTTGAGAAGACATACTGTGACAGTCAAAGTGCAATTCACCTTACCAAAAACCAAATGTTTCATGGAAAGACAAAGTACATTGAAGTCAAGTATCACTTCATCAGAGAGGTGATAGCAGAAGGGAAGATTGTGGTGAAGAAGATTACAAGTAAAGAAAATCCTGCTGATATGATGACAAAGTTGTTTCCAGTTTCCAAGTTTAGACACTGCTTAGACTTGGTTAGTCTACACAGCCTACAGTGATGCCCTAAACTACTAGAGGGGGAGAGATGATCTACTATTCTTCTTTTTTAGAGATCTACAGACTTCGAGTCAAGGTGGAGATTGTTATGTGCCTCGACGTATTCTGCTGATCCAATAAAGATCTGAAGAAAAATTACATGGATTTTTCTTTGACCTGTTTAAGGGGGTGTGGGGGCTTCGCCCCCCGCGGTACGGTATGGTTTGAATCCCGGATCTGAATAGGAATCCAATTACAGTTTCAACATCTATATATATGTACGCCCATGTTAGGATTTTGCAATCATCCTATTCTACGTTGACGGCTGCCGCCGTACACAGGGTGTCCTATGTAATCTCTTCTCTAAAATAGTGGAAATCTCACCCCCTCCTGTGGATGTAGGTCATCTTGAATAAACCACGTAAATCTTGTGTTTTGTGATTGTGTGATTGTTCTCATTTTTGTTCTTCTACTGCAAAACTCATCGTATTCTCTCGCTCAAATTCTGAACAGTTTTGTCCACATGTGAAGTTACTGTGTATCATCATGATGTCTATACATGGTGAATGTGTGTGGTCTTGTTCTTTTTGTGCTATATTTGTGTAAAATCTGATCTCTTCTTAAATTTATATGGGCATCCCCAAGTTTGGGTGTGTCTTTTGTGTGCCTGTTTAGAATTGGGTCTTTTTTGACCCGCATATGAGATCCAAACCCGCAACAACCCAACTCAAATTCAAACCACCCACTGCTTTGATAGGTCTACCCCCACCAGCACAGTTGCTTGCTAGCTTGCTTCCCCATCATCTACACCACTTTAATACCTACTCCTTACATTTCAAACCACCTTCCTTCTGATATATATCCCCCCACTTTGATTCCTGCCCTTTTGTTTGTGTCCTGGTCAGGAACCTCACCCTCTGAATCCCATTCGCGGCGCGCTCCTCGCGCTTCAGAGTCCACCCTTCCACCACCCCGTTCTAATGCAAGATCAAGGTAGGGAAGCTCCCACCGTAGATCGTACATGTACTACTGGCGCAGCAAGACAGGGTAATGAGGAATAGCCTCATTTGTAGATGACCAGCGACAGCTCCCGCCGATAGCAGAGGCCTGCGACAAGCTTCGATTTGGGTCCCACCGAGCTTTATAGAGCGAAGAAGAAGAGCAAGTGATGGTGTCAGTGGATCTAGACACATCAACAGAGGGAGGCAGGGGGTGCGTCTACCACATTGGGTGGGTCTCCACTTGAAGGAGGAGGTGGAGGGAAACAAAGCAAAGGGAATAGTAGTGCTGCTGCTACAGCCGGGTCGGCATCATCTCCTAATCCGACTACATTGTTGAATAAAATTTAGGTTTTTACGTCGTTACATGCAATAATGACAGATGCAATGAATTAATGATTACAGGACAGATCCTGATAAGAAGCAGAAGAATAAATAATACAGGATAAAATAAACTGAGTTAGGAACATGACCAGATCGTTCTTTATAAAACGAGCACATTTTACTTAAAGAAATCAGTGTCATGCAGTTCTTCAGGACAGACATTGTTCTCCCAGTTTACCCAGTCACAAACTTGAAGAGAAGCGTCACATTTGCGTAGACGACAAATGTTGCAGACGAATAAATGCACCACCACCAGTGCAGCCCATCAACCGTAGAAACCACCACCTGACAGGTTGTGTCTTGAAGGAAGAGGGTGAAAGACTTTATCGCTTCTAGGAGAGAGATCTCCAAGCGACAATGTAACATCCCTGACCTGGGTTATGGCTTAACCCAAGAAGATTTTCTTAAGTAAGTTGTTCATACACTTGTTTTAATCTTTTTGAAAAGTGATTAAGACTCTTGTAGAGTTAAATTTTCAAGTTTGAGCTTATTTGCAAACGGTTTGTGCATTATATGATAGTTTGAGCATAAAGTGCAATTTACCCAAGATGAGGGGCTATATTGCAAAATGTCACATATTTAATGTACCTCATGTGTTTTAGCATCATAAGAGAGAGAACGATGTTAAAGGATGGCTTGTGGAAAGCCTAAATTTCAAGTTGCAACTTGTTTGAATAATGTTAGTGCATTGTACACCAATTTTGGAACAAATTGTAATTTACCCAAAATGTAGGGTTAATATGTAAATTACCACCTCTAGAGTGTCTCTACTTCCTCCTAGTATCATATAGAGGAGAGACAAAGGAGAAGACACCATGTTTGAATCGATTTTGAGTGATGGAATACTTGGTGATGAAATGACCAAGAAAGGAGTTGAATATGAAACCCTAACTTGAGTTGTATCAAGTTGAAAATCTTATATATGAGTGCTTATTGGCCAAGGATCCATAGGGAGAGTATCGTATCATTTTTTGGACTCTTGTAAAATCCCATGATGTGCAAAGCAACTCAAGGAGGTGAAGTGTATCAGTTTACAGTTTTCTTAGAAAAGTTGTATCGGGTTGTGAATAAAGTGGTGATTTAGTTGATATATTTTATTCAAAGGGATAAGTAATGGACGAAAATTCATCCCTATATTATCCTCAAGAGTTTTGAATGTCAGGATAAATGTTAATACATGCATGTACACATGTCAACCATGCATGGACACATGGTACCTAATGGCTCAAATTGATGACACCTCATTTTCACACATCTTCATGAACAACAAGTATATATACCCCTTCTTTCACCCCTTAGTGAACATTTTCAAATATTACCACCCTCCTTCCCTAAGGTATCGTGCATAGGGTCCTTGTATCATGTAGGAGTGAAGTGGTATCATGCATAGGGCCTTGGGTATCGTCCATAGCAAGATCATATCGGCCAAGTAGGGTGATATCGGCCTAGTGAGGTGATATCGGCCATAGTGAAGTGTTTTGATCACAAGTGAGGGGGATATCGGCCAAGGGTGGTGGCATATCATGCATGAGTGGTGTCATATCATGCAAGAGTAGTAGGGTATCGTGCAAAGGTGCTAAGAAGCAAGAAGGAGCTCATACTTAACCTTAAGGTGAGGCCATGATCATCTTCAACCTTGGGTTGAAGCATGATTTTAGGGTTATGATCTTCCTTTCTTTTCTTCTTCACCAATTGCTTATCCATGGTGATTCTTTGCATATAGAGGAGTTATGAAGTTCATCTTCAAACTTGGGAACGTGAAGATTTGGAGCTTGGATCTTTGAAGTTGTTCTTTAGGCGGGTTATATAACTTGAGCCCAATTATATCATTATGCACCTTCAATTTTGTCATACCTGTTGATCTACTTGCAATTTTGATTTATCTTGAATAATTGATGAAACTTTGAGTTCTAAAAGCCTCATGGGACTGTTGTACATGACTTAGATTAGTAAGAACAAGGGTCTAGAGGTTGATGGTGATGACATCATCAAAGGTAAAGTTATATCGGGTTGAAGCACACACCTCAAACCCGATATGGTGATGTGACCCTATATGAAAGGAAAACTGATATACCTTGTAACCCCACACCCTTATTGATTTGTATAATTGGTTGACAAAGGTTCAACCAGTTGTTTATCCTATCACTTAACACATGGTGAAGGGTAGGTCAAAGCCATGAAGGTTTGAAGAGGCATGAGCATAAGGGTCTAACCCGATATGGTGTGAAGCACACACACACCTCAAAACCGAGATGGAAGCACACACACACCTCAAACCCGATATGGTGTGAAGCACACACACACACCTCAAAAGTGATATGGAAGTAGACACACACCTCAAAAGTGATATGGAAGCACACATACACCTCAAACTCGATATGGAAGCACACATACACCTCAAGGGTGATATGGTAAGCACACATACACCTCAAGGGTGATATGGTAAGCACACATACACCTCAAACCCGAGATGGTAAGCATACATACACCTCAAACACGATATGGGTAGCGAGAACACACCTCATACCCGATATGGTGGAAGCACCTCAAAACCCATATAAAGGAAAGCACCTTAAATGCAATGTACTTGATGGAGTAACAGATGAAGTGTCTTATATCAAGTCATACATTAAGAGTTATGGAGTTTAATGAATAATGATTAAGTAGGCTAATGTACCTTGAAGGAAAGGTTGAGCCAACTTAATAAAGTATGGAGTAATCAACATCCTAGTAAGGATGAGAGAGGAACTCCAACTTTTGTGATAAACATGCAATGGGCATACATTAATACTCCTAGTCTATGTAGGGTATGAATTAGGGTTTGATCATTGATAATGTGATCTTGAAACCCTAAATGGTTAATAAGGGAAACCCTAACCCTAATGTAGGGTGATGGTATGATTTTGAAACCCTAATCGATAAGGAAGGGAAACCCTAACCCTAATGAGGGAATAGTGGTATTACCCTTGTATTGCATGGTGTTGATATGTATTTGATATGGCTGTTATCATGTATACTAACCATGCAGGTATCATGAAATGATGAGCATAGCCAGGTATGAGCTATGATGTTTTATATGATTAATACTTTAAATGGGCCTTGTGAGCCATATGAGATTCTTGTGTAACAAGTATCATGTATACCTTGGTCTGAGGACCTAGAGGTAATAGTTACCTGAAAAGTGGTAACAATGTTCAGTGATGAACTAAGGGTTTGAATACCCAAATCTAGTAATCATGATGATGATCATGTTGAGGGATGAGAATTCCCAGTAATGTGATAAGGGATTGAGATCCTAAATGTTATATGTGTTTTAAAGATTTCAAAAGTACTTGATACATGTATTACACATTTCTTTGTAGCACTTTTCATAATAATTCATGTTTGAAAACTTGACTGATGCTAAAAGAATATGGTAATGTACTTAATTAATCAAGTGGGATCTTATCATGTAGTTCCCTGACCATAGATCCATCATCGTCAGTAGTTGGTGATGGTAAAACAGGTTTTCCCATGTGATCTCCTAGAGAGTGCATATCTTTGAATATGCGGGGGTGATGGCACGAATATCCTTACGCCCTAATGAGGGATTGATGTGAGATCTCCTACATTATAAATGTCGGGATGGATGTATCATGAATCTTTTGATGATGATGAATGTCGGGATTGATGGTAGATAAACATGAGATCTCTCAATCCCGAAGAGAGTGCAGCCGCTACTGTAGCCCTATAGCAAAGTTTCCAGTATACCCTGGAAAGCTATGTAGTAGTTGACACGAGATGTCCTGCTTGTGGTTTGGACACTGGCCAAGACGGCAGAGGTCATGGCAGCCGTCTCTTCCATTGACCTTGTATGCTACTGATGCTTTACGTAGCCGTAGTCAGTTGGAGTATGAGCGGTATACCTCATCTCCACAGGACATAAGTTTGATTGTAAAATGTAATCAGCCGTGTAGTATATTTGCTTAAGGATGGAATACAAAAATCATTGGTTGATGTTACATTTCTTATTGCATCTTAAATGGATAGATGTTATACATGTTATTCGTATTCCTTATAAAATGAATAGATGAATTATTGCTTTATCAAATATAGTTGCAATGCTTCAGAAGATGATATTGCTCTATTCTGCTTAAACAATGATTAAATCATGCTTATTAATATAAAAGAATCCTCTGCTCAATTTATTACTATTTATCTACAATGATAATATTGTTGGCGGAGAGTTATATCTCTCGCTGGGACATGGGTCTCACTCTGTTGGTCACCAACATTTTTAGGTGGATGCGGATAAGGAGGTAGGGACCATATAACAGAGGGAGGACAACAACATCAGGGGCATCATTACCATCTCAGGTTGAGTGTGTTGTCTATCGTGTCTTGTAGATATAAGTCCTATGTATCGTCTCTGTACTTTCAGGTCCTTGGGGTCAGTACGTAATGGTTTTATGAACTATCTGAGATTTTGGCTTGTATGCCTAGAGGTTTTATGTTTCTTATGTATAGTTTTGACAAAGCAACTGTTGTGTGTAACCCTCGAGATGAGATGGTACATGATATGTACAATGTGAACCATGATGTATGTAGTACTTTGGTTCTCTTATTAAGAGTTTCCTGGAAATGGATCTCTTTGCAAATGGTTTTAATTTTTAGTGATTTTTGTTAATCCACTTCTTATGGTTATTCTAAAATTATTTACTGGTGACGGTGTTGTTGGATCGTCACAAAGTTTTGGTATCAGAGCCTAAGGTTCCCTGAGTCTACAGAGACATAGGGTTAAGGTTGTTGAGTCTGTTCTAAGTGTTATCCAGTTTATCTGATAGTGACTTCTGCTCATTTAGGAGAAGAAGTAAAGCTTAAAGATGATTGGATCACATGAAGAACATACTACTGAAAGTAGTAGTGTTGCTGCACCGGGAGGAGGTTCAAGGGATCAGGCTAGAGAGGATTTAGTACCTGAGAATCCCCAGCTTGACCAAGCTTCGATAGAAAACCCAGCTTTTCATGCTCTGTTTGGACAGTTCATGAACACAATGGTGCATATGGAAGATCGAATGCCAGCACCTAGGGCACCATCTCCCAATGAGGGGCATGGATCTGGTAAGACCTTTGAGCGGTTACGTTGGGTAGGAGCCACCGAATATGCCGGTATAGCCGACCCAGTAGACGTAGATTCATGGCTAACTGAGTTGGAGAAAGCCTTTAGAATCCTCAGTATTCCAGAAACTGAAAAAGTTAAGCATGTTGTGTACCTATTAAAAGGAAGTGATGGCCACTGGTGGGCCATTGAGGAGGAGAAACGACCAGGTGTTGAGGTCGAATGGAGAGATTTCTGACGTGAGTTTGTTAGTAGATACTTTCCCAAGACTTATCTGGATGAGAAAATCTCGTAGTTTGAGCGGATTAGGAAGGGACCAATGAACATTAGTGAGTACAAAGATAAGTTTATGGAGCTTCTATGGTTTTTTCCACACATGACTACTAAAGATGAGGAGAGGATTTGACGTTTTGAGAAGGGTTTGAACGCTGATCTAACCACGCATGTATCTTCTCTAGAGAATATAGAGAGGTTTGCCACCTTTGTGGAGTCAGTTAGGCAGATAGAAAGGTCTGTGACTAAGAAACGTGAAGCCAACAGTAGAAAAGTGCATGCACAGTTCCAAGGACAGAGGTCCTAAAGTTTTAAGAAACCAAAGTTTTCTACACCAATAGCACCATAGAAGTCCAGTGCTCAGACGCAGTGGACATCCATCAAGGGTAGAGGTTGTAGTCTACCGCCAAGTAGAGCCCATAGTTTAGCATCAATGTCAGTAACATGACCATCTAGGCCACAGTGGAAGAATAGAGGTTGTTATAAGTGTGGGAAGACAGGACATCTGATGAGGGATTGTCCATTTGGAGATAGGAATGTAACTCAACCACTGAGGCAGAGTCAGCAAGGCTCTCAGAGGCAACAGTTTAGCAGTGGCACACGAGGACGTGGACAGGCATCCCAAGCTTTTAAGCTGGATATTATCCCTTTCCCATAGGGCATCCTATGGAAAAAATGTTGCTAAATCGATCCCATATGCTATTTTATATGTGACTACGGGCATCTACACCCAACAATAGGATGTGTGACCGGCAACCAACAATGGCGTGATTCTATGTTATGAATCAGCCTGAAGAAGTGGTCAACCCACGAGTCATGACAGGTCAGATGGAATTATTTTATTCCGATATGTCTTCATCCTGCTTTGTATCTGTTTTGATTGATCCGGGTGCTACACATTTCTTCATCACTCAAGTGATTCATGACTGCAATATGACTGTCAAGCATAGAGTAGACAATCTGTTATTAGAAACTCTATTCGCCAGATTGTTAGCTGAGATGCATGTGAAACCTACTCTGAAACAACAGATCAAAGAGGCAGAACAGACTGATACAGTGATTCAGCAGATCAGGTCGGAGTATGGTAGTGAGAAACGGGACAGTTTTCATGAGTCAGAGGATGAGGTAGTCTGTTACCATGGTAGGATGGTAGTACCTGATGCTAATGACTAAAGGAAGCTAGTCATGGAGGAAGCTCATTCGTCCATGTATGCAATGCATCCAAGAAGTACCAAAATGTATCATAACTTAAAAGATATGTATTGGTGGTCTGGTTTGAAGAAGGATGTAGATGAGTTTGTTATGTGGTGTCCAATGTGTCCTCAGGTTAAAGATGAACATCAGAAGCCCACAGGAACGTTGCAACCTTTACCTATACCACAGTGGAAATGGGATCACGTGACTATGGACTTTGTGGTTGGTTTACCTAGAACAACCAAAGGTCATGATTCCATTTGGGTGATAGTTGATAGGTTGACTAAGTCAGCACATTTTCTTCCTGTCAAAACAACCTATACTGCTAAGAAACTTGCACAGATCTATATAGATGAGATAGTGCGATGACACGGGGTTCCAGCTACAATTGTATCTGATAGAGGTCCCTAGTTTACAAGTCATTTTTGGGAACGACTACATAAAGCCTTGACTACTCAGTTGAAGTTTAGCACAACCTTCCACCCTCAGACAGATGGGAAATCTGAGAGAACTATACAAACTTTGGAAGACTTGCTTAGAGCATGTGTTCTTCAGTTTGTAGAAAGTTGGGACATACACTTGAGCTTGATAGAGTTTGCCTACAACAATAGTTACCAGACTAGTATTGATATGGCACCATATGAAGCATTATATGGTAGATGGTGTAGATCTCTGTTATGCTGGTATGAAACAGGAGAATACCAACTTTTGGGTCCTGAGTTAGTGCAACAAACAACTGAGAAGATTAAAGTAATACAACAACAGTTGAAAGTTGCACAAGATAGACAGAAGTCTTATGTAGATAAGCATCGTAGACCTCTAGAATTCCAAGTTGGAGACAGGGTGTATCTTAAAGTCTCTCCTTGGAAATATGTTCTCATATTTGGGAAAAAGGGTAAGTTAGTACCTAGATTTATGGGACCTTATCCAGTGACAGCACAGATGGGAAAGGTAGCTTATAGATTGGAGTTTCCACCTGAGCTACATAGATTACATCCAGTGTTCCATGTATCTATGCTGAGAAAGTGTCATCCCGATACAGTGTTAGTATTGTAAACTGTAGAGGTAGAAATAAACGAGGATATATCCTATGTGGAAGGTCCAATTATGATTCTTGACAGAAGAATCAACAAGTTGAAAAAGAAAGACATAGTTCTGGTGGAAGTTCTATGGAATCACTGTGGCATTGAAGAAGCCACATGAGAGCTAGAGGAAGAGATGAGGAGGAAGTACCCTTCTCTTTTCTCTTGAGATTTTGGGGACAAAATCCCATTTAGGGGTTGATAATTGTAACATCCCTGACATGGGTTATGGCTTAACCCAAGAAGATTTTCTTAAGTAAGTTGTTCATAAACTTGTTTTAATCTTTTTGAAAAGTAATTAAGACTCTTGTAGAGTTTAATTTTCAAGTTTGAGCTTATTTGCAAACTCTTTGTGCATTATATGATAGTTTGAGCTTAAAGTGCAAATTACCCAAGATGAGGGGCTATATTGCAAAATGTCACATATTTAATGTACCTCATGTGTTTAAGCATTATAAGAGTGGGAATGATGTAAGAGGATGTCTTGTGGGAAGCCTAAAGTTCAAGTTGCAACTTGTTTGAATAAAGTTAGTGCATTGTGCACCAATTTTGGTACAAATTGTAATTTACCCAAAATAGGTTAATATGTAAATTACCACCTCTAGAGTGTCCCTACTCCCTCCTAGTATCATATAGAGGAGAGAGAAAGGATAAGACACCATGTTTGAATCAATTTTGAGTGATGGAATACTTGGTGATGAAATGACCAAGAAAGGAGTTGAATATGAAACCCTAACTTGAGTTGTATCAAGTTGAAAAGCTTATATATGAGTGCCTATCGGACAAGGAGCCATAGGTAGAGTCTCATATCGTTTTTGGAATCTTGGAAAAGCCCATGATGTGAAAAGCACCTCAAGGAGGTTAATTGTATCGGTTTACAACTTCCTTAGAAAAGTTGTATCGGGTTGTGAATAAAGTGGTGATTTAGTTGATATATTTTATTCAAAGGGATAAGTAATGGACGAAAATTCATCCCTAGATTATCCTCAAGAATTTTTCATGTCAATATAAATGTTAATGCATGCATGTGCACGTGTCAACCATGCATGGACACGTGGCACCTAGTGGCTCAAATTGATGACACCTCATTTTCACACTTCTTCACGAACAACAAGTATATATACCCCTTATTTTACCCCTTAGTGAAATTATTCGAATCTTACCATCCTCCTTCCCTAAGGTATCATGCATAGGGTCCTTGTATTGTGCAGGAGTGAAGTGGTATCGTGCATAGGGCCTTGGGTATCGTCCATAGCAAGATAATATCATCCAAGAAGGGTGATATCGGCCTAGTGAGGTGATATCGGCCATAGTGAAGTGTTTTGATCACAAGTGAGGGGGATATCGGCCAAGGGTGGTGGCATATCATGCATGAGTGGTGGCATATTGTTCAATAGTAGTAGGGTATCATTCAAAGGTGCTAAGAAGCAAGAAGGAGCTCATAGTTAACCCTAAGGTGAGGCCATGATCATCTTCAACCTTGGGTTGAAGCATGATTTTAGGGTTATGATCTTCCTTTTTTTCTTCTTCACCAATTGCTTATCCATGGTGATTCTTTGCATATAGAGGAGTTTTAAAGTTCATCCGAAACCTTGGGAACATGAAGCTTTGGATCTTGGAGCTTTGAAGTTGTTCTTGAGGCGGGTTATATAACTTGAACCCAATTATATTATTATGCACCTTCAATTTTGTCATACTTGTTGATCTACTTGAAATTTCAATTTATCTTGAATAATTGATGATCCTTTGAGTTCTACAAGCTTCATGGGACTATTGTCCATGACTTAGAACAGTAAGAACAAGGGTCTAGAGGTTGATGGTGATGACATCATCAAAGGAAAGTGATATCGGGTTGAAGCACACACCTCAAACCCGATATGGTGATGTAACCCTATATGAAAGGAAAACTGATATACCTTGTAACACCACACCCTTATTGATTTGTATAATGGGTTGAAAAAGGTTCAACCAATTGTTTAGCCTGTCACTTAACCCACGGGGAAGGGTAGGTCAAAGCCATGAAGGTTTGAAGAGGCATGAGCATAAGGGTCTAACCCGATATGGTGTGAAGCACACACACACCTCAAAACCGAGATGGAAGCACACACACACCTCAAACCTGATATGGTGTGAAGCACACACACATCTCAAAACTGATATGGAAGCACACAAACACACCTCAAAAGTGATATGGAAGTAGACACACACCTCAAAAGTGATATGGAAGCACACATACACCTCAAACTCAATATGGAAGCACACATACACCTCAAACCTGAGATGGTAAGCATACATTCACCTCAAACCTGATATGGGTAGCAAGCACACACCTCATACCCGATATGGTGGAAGCGTCTCAAAACCCATTTAAAGGAAAGCACCTTAACTACAATGTACTTGATGGAGTAACACATGAAGTGTCTTATATCAAGGCATACATTAAGAGGTATGGAGTTTAATGAATAATGATTAAGTAGGCTAATGTACCTTGAAGGATAGGTTGAGCCAACTTAATAAAGTATGGAGTAATCAACATCCTAGTAAGGATGAGAGAGAAACTCCTACTTTTGTGATAAACATGCAATGGGCATACATTAATACTCCTAGTCTATGTAGGGTATGAATTAGGGTTTGATCATTGATAATGTGATCTTGAAACCCTAAATGGTTAATAAGGGAAACCCTAACCCTAATGTAGGGTGATGGTATGATTTTGAAACCCTAATCGATAAGGAAGGGAAACCCTAACCCTAATGAGGGAATAGTGGTATTACCCTTGTATTGCATGGCGTTGATATGACTATTATCATGTATACTAACCATGCAGGTATCATGAGATGATGAGCATAGCCAGGTATGAGCTATGATGTTTTATATGATTACACTAGTACATAACCGACCTTTAGTGTTAGTTATTTAAGGCCTTTAGCTTCGGTTTTAATGTGACACCTATGTGGGCGCCGCTAAAAGGCAAACTGTTAGGCGTCGGTTTTCAAACTAACGCCACAACCCTTCGCGCACCACCAAAAATGCACCAACAGGGGGTATAGGCGTTGGTTATTAGTTTTGAAACCGACGCCATAAACCTTCGCGCTACAGAAAGGGCGCCATTTTGGGCACAATCAGCGTCGGTTTTTCATTTATAACCGACGCCATATCACCTGCTGCCACGACCATGCTGGCCAGCACGGCCGTGGTGTCTAGCCTCATTAGGCGTCGGGGTCAGCACAGTCGTGGTGTCTGGTCTCATTAGGCGTCGGTTTTAGCTATTATTTGACGTTGTAAGCATGTGTCGACGGTTTTTTCAAATAACCGATGCCTATTGTATGTATTTTTTTTAATCAGTCTGCATGCCTGTTGTGGCTGGTCGCAGGATGAGAAACATGCAGTTCAGTTATGAACTGCAGGTTTTATGACATCCATTGATATCATCCAACAACAGGCCACAAACCTGCAAAATTAACAACATTAATTTTCACACATTTAGCAACCTACAGTTCCATTCGATTTTCACACATGTAGAAACATTCATGTAGCAATCTGCAGTTCCATTCATTTTCACATTCACACATGTAGAAACATTCATATAGCAACCAGCAGTTTCATTTATTTTCACATTCACACATGTAGAAACATTCACACATATTACAATTCAGAAATTCATTTACAAAATATCATTCTTTAGTCATTATTCGCTATCAACATCCCAATTATATTTTGAAAACCCCACTACTTGTATGGCTTTTGCCCATTCTTCTCTTACATCATTTAGTTCTTCCATCGTATAGGGAGCATGTACATCTAGTAAGGCCTTTCCTGTAGTGTGGTCAGTTTTAAACACTTGCAAAGAGAATGATGTATATATATAATTAATAATATATAAATAAGATTGATATATTTCATATTATCTAATGAGACTATATAATACCTCAGGAATGGTATCGATGTCCACTACGGCATATTTGATAATCATGTGCATAAATCACATCACATAGTATGCACATGCCCATCCGTTGTCTTGTGTAGCACACTATAAATTGAAACATATAAAATATTAAAAAATACAACTAATTAAGCACTGTTCACATAAATAATATATACATTACAGTCGGGAACTTACTTCCACGTTCTTCCAAATTATTGGTTGGTTCTTTTTCCTAAAGACCTTTCCTCCAGCCTTTTTGAACTCATCTAAACCCCTACATGTTAACGTAACACAGTACATTGCATAATTAAATAGTAATGTAATAACATATGTTAACGGATATGAAAATGAAATACTTCTCACCGGAATAATGCCATTTTCATTGTGTATCCATATTTTGAATTCAATTTAGTCCCCTTAGGATCTAGATAATAGACAGTGAACATCTCAAGGACAATAACTAGTAACTCCCAATGCATACCACTAGAGGTAAAAAGGTTAAAAATTAATAACTCAAAATCCACAATAAAAATGTAATTTTCTTAAGTCCAAATTATAAGCAAAGTAAACTTACTCTACATTGAATGGAGCTATCATCACCGTCTTGTTATTTTGAGCAAAATTTGTAAAAGCATCACAGCAATATTGTTGAACTGACGAAGGGTCTTTAACTACTAGACTAATCAAAGATGGAATAAAAAATCCTACATGTTCGAATGAAAAATCTGCACATATCTTGTCTAAGTAGCTGCAAAACATGTATTACGTATGCATTAATAAATAAGAAACCAGATCACCCGATCCTACACAAGGTATATGGATGTATAAAGAAGATCTCACCTTATCCATAGCTCTATCACAGATGTATTCAGCCAATCATATCGAAACAACTCCAAAATATCTTGTATAAATTGTTTGCTTTCGTATGATTGACCTGCAGCATCCGCATCTATAGAAATAGTTATAGGGCAATTTATATCATGTTCGCCTAACCATATTGTCATACCCCTACAATTAGGACCTAATAGGACAGGTAGGTCATATGGAACCCAACTTGGTAATGTAGGAGGTGGCGGTGGAGGCCTAGATGCTCTGGGTGTCTTTTTCACTTCCCTAGTCAAGTGGACAACAAGATGTACCATGATATCAAAGAAAGTAGGAGGGAAATACATCTCAAGCTGACATAGGGTAACAACCACTTCTCTTTGCAAATTATCGAGAGTATCAAGGTCAATAACTTTGCTGCACAGACTGTTGAAAAAGAAACAAAGTCTGGTGATTGACGTGGCTTATATTATCGCACTAACAAACTCACTTAGGGTTGAAATCCCTAAGTTTTTAACCAAAACAACGTGCAATAATACCACCCGCAAGCGGACGGGTCTTATCGCAGTATAGTTGAGGATCGAATCCCAAGGGACAACGTTTTTAAGAATCTCTCTCTAGTTGAATCTAGTTGAATCAAGACTAATATTAGAACAATATTTGTTGAATTGAGTTTAATTAACTAAATGTGAGGAAAGTAAAAGAGCATGATTAAAGGTTGATTACAGATTAATGATGGAAATCGTTGGGATGGTCTCGGGTTTCACCACCACTACACATGCAAACACATCCAAACATCAAACATCCAGGCAAGATATAACCATTCAAATAGAGCTGTAGCAGAACCCCCCATACGGGCGTTAGGTCCGCGTAAGCATCACCTTAGGTATCAGATGTCTCGTCACCATCCAGATCACATACTTATGGCTCCAAAGATATAGAAATCCAAATGAGGTTGTGGCCCCCCTATACAGGCGTCAGGCACACAGAAGCGTCAACGTGGGCTAGATGGCTCTTCACCACACGGATCATACACTTACGACTTCAAGGAATCCCACTCTTTTTCTAGTTTGGGAGTCAACCGCGTTAATCGACATTCAAAACCTACGCATTGAAGTTCTCGCAACATAGGAAACGAACAAGATAAATGCAAGCAGGTGATCAATCCACAAGCACACATCGACGATTAACAACGAAATGAAAGATTATATACATGCCATGGAATGTTTAACAAAAGGATATGAAATCATGGGTAGTGGGGCTAGTCCTGGAACCCGGCGAAAGTGAACTACTCGCTCATGGTGAGAGGAACAAGAAAAATAAGAGAAAGAGAAGATTCCGCCATGAGCATGGTAAAGAAGATGATCACAGCTCGATCGAGAAACAGTCTTCTATACGATGTCGGGCCAGATCTAGACGAGGAGGGAAGAACACCACGGTAGACGGGGTGGATCTTCTCTCTCCACCTTCTTCTTCTTCTCGTAGTCCTCGCTCACAGCAGAAGGAGCAGCTCGTGGATGAGATGGTGGCATGGACGCAGTAGATCTAGATCCAGATTTAGATCTAAACGAGGTGGCTTGCAGATCTGAGTCTTCACTTGAGATCTGGGTGAACAGGCCGCAAAACCACCACGGGGGCAGGTTCTTGGCTATGGAGATCGTCTCCTTAGGCCCAGGACAGTCCTGTAGCCTAACGGCGTCTGGAGATGATGATTTGGCTGACTGGAGGCGTGTCCTATTTATAGGCAGTCTGGGCACTGACTTAAAATCGCGACCTTGTCATTTCTGCAACGGGTCGCGGCATTTGTCGTGGTCGCGGCATTTGTCGTGGTCGTGGATTTTATCGTGGTCGTGGCATTTGTCGTGGTCGTAGTTTTTGTCGTGGTCGTGACATTTGTCGTGGTCGCAACATTTGTCGTGGTCGCGGCATTTTTCGTGGTCGCGGCATTTTTCATGGTCGCGGCATTTGTCGTGGTCGTGGCTTTTGTCGTGGTCGCGGCATTTTTTGTGGTCGTGGCATTTGTCGTGGTCGCGGCTTTTTTTCGTGGTCGCGGCATTTGTCGTGGTCGTGGCAAATTGCACGGTTGCGATCGCGACTATGTAGGGGAGGTCGTTGTGCAATTGGTATGGTCAAGGTTGAAGTGGTGAGGCAGAGGGTCACGATCGTCGTTGAGATAGGACAGGTCGTAGGGCGTTGAGGTGATGGCGGCTACACGATAGAGTGGGTGGCGTCGATCACTGTTGAGGTGAAGAGGCTGGAGGCATTAATATCGATTGGTGAAAATGCGGAGACCTCGATCGTGGTGTAGGCTACCGCGGGTCGAGGTGAGGGAGCGCCGGACTGCTGTGTAGTCGCGGCTTGAAGATGGGGGGGAACCACGGTTCTGCAGGGGTGATGCCGCGGTCGCGGGCTTTGTGCATGCCGCATTCGCAGGCTTTTCCTGGCTCAGTCGCCTTAGCTGCAGGTCACGGGTAAACTTGGTCGCGGTATGTGTGGCTGGGGGAACCGCGGTTGGGAATAGAAGAGAAGACCGCAGACTGCTGGCTTAGAAACGATTGTGACCAGGCTCTATGAATCGCGATTAGGTCAAGTTGGGAGAAGAAGGGGATCCACTGACTGATACTGACCCCAAGCACGCTCGAACAGACCAAGGCCCAGAATAGAGTATTGGGCTGTGGAGACAAGGCCCAAATGCCCAAAGTGACCTGCACAAAGGTGCAAAAATTCAATAAAAATAGGGATCATTCTAATTAAGCCAAGTGAATGAACATATTAGAAGATAAAGTCGATAAATGCATGAATGCAACCAAAACTGGGCTAAACGAGATGATTGAACCAAGATGAATATGCATTCATCAAAATATTCCGAATTTGAACGTTGCTCGTCCTCGAGTAACACGAAATCTGAAATGGTCGCTAAATGAATACTTTTGAAACGTGTGACTGCCTCACCTTCACATCACGAATATTTCTTTTCTGCTTGGTATGACTAAGTGTCTCAACATCCTGAGATCACAAAACACATTTTACCATATCTTCATTCCCGAGTTCGCTTCCCAATATCACTTCTTCTCTACTTTTTCCAAAATCAAGCATGTCAGAGAGTTTCGTAAGAGTCCAGAGATACCTGCAGAACAACAAGTGTGCACCTGATCTGACACTGGTGTTATTAGGATCAGGGAGGCATTCATTGTGCCTTTAGGTGGAAACGGGAGTGAAGGGTGGTATGGAAGGGAAAAATAAATTTCTCCTCTATTCGACTCGAGATTTATATTATATGATTTGCAATTTCATTTATTGCATTTTTTTGTGTGAATCTCTCCTCTATTCGACTCAAGATTGCATTTCTTTTTGTGTGCGCTTAGGCATCTTTTCTTGGTGATACGCCCCTATTTTGTAGCGAGTGGTATGGAAGAAGCATGAAGGAAGAGAGAGTGTGCTACCCCGAACTTTGGGTTTGGCACTATATTGGCTATTTTTGTTTGTTTTTTATGAGCAAAGGGGTAAGAAGATGATGGAAGAAGTGTAGAAGAGAGTTCAGATCAGAATGCAACTTGATTTACAATTCAGTGCACCGGGTTGTTATCCTTATCATACTCTGCTCAAATAATGACTTGATGAGGATCCGGTGGAGATTCCATGTTATTGTTCCACTAGTCAGATAGGAAGCACAACGTGTTAGATCCCTCTCAGTTTGACAGATACTTGCCATATCTACTGATCATGATGTTAGGATTCATAAGCTTCACACGGTGATTTCTAATCATAGGCTAGTTTTAGAAATTGTTCTCCTTGAGGCTTCTCTTCAAATAAGGAGGGTATAATGATTCAAAACTGCATGGGAAAATAGGATAGCAGGCTAGGTAATGGATTTGATTGAAATAAAAGTGTCAGAACTTCATCAAGTTTCTATACAAGTTGCTATGAAAACTTTTTGAAAATTTTGAAAAATTTTGAAAAAATTGCTCAAAATTGCGACAACATTTCAACGATGAAATCTTAAGTCTGGAACGGATAGGAGAGGGTGGGAAGTAGAGTACATACCACCCACCCTCCACCCCGAACTTAGAAATTTACTCGTCCCGAGCAAGCTCTAAATCCGAGATGGAGGGGTAAACTTGTACCGGTTGGTCCCCCAGATGCGGTTGCATTCCTTTCGGTGACGCGTCCTCCATATGAAATCTCAAAAATGGAACCTATCAGAACTTAAGACTGCATCTTGCGATGCATTGTCTATCAGGTGCAAAATTTTCTAAAAAGCAAAATTAAAAGTAAAAGCTAAGTTAAAGATCGGGTTGCCTCCCGACAAGCGCCTTTGTTTTACGTCGATGGCTCGACGTGATTTCTTCAGTTTTCTGGTAGGTATGACGGTTTGGACAGATTCATCAATTCATCAGTGCTAGTATCATCTGTGGTGAAATATCTCTTCAAGCGTTGGCCATTTGCCACAAAATCACCTGACTTCTCACTCCATAAGGTAAATGCACCATGTGGATAGATGCTTTTGACAATGTATGGTCCCGACCATCGAGAATGGAGTTTTCCTAGGAATAACTTCAGTCTTGAGTTGAACAGCAGAACTTGGTCTCCCACTTGAATGTCCTTCCTCTTCAGATGACCATCATGCCAAAGTTTCGTGCGTTCCTTGTAGATTCGTGCGTTCTCATAAGCTATCATTCGGAGTTCATCCAATTCTTGAAGTTGTAGAATCCTGGCTTCACCTGCTTTCTTCATGTCAAAATTCAGCTGTTTGATTGCCCACCATGCTTTATGTTCTAGTTCCACAGGCAGATAACATGATTTTCCATAAATGAGTCTGAAGGGTGTTGTTCCAAGAGGAGTTTTGAATGCAGTTTGGTAGGCCCATAAAGCGTCATTGATTTTCACTGACCAATCCTTCCGGTTGCGTCCTACTGTCTTTTCCAGGATAGCTTTGAGTTGACGATTCGAAACCTCCACCTGCCCACTTATTTGTGGGTGGTAGGGGGAAGCTACCTTGTGTGTTACACCATATCTTCTCAACAACGCTTCAAAGCTTCTCTCTAGAAAATGAGCATTTTAATGACAAGATAATACCTTTGAACATTTTAATGACAAGCTTTGAATTGCTAGTGACGGTTGGTATGGCCTCTACCCATTTGGAGACATAATCAACCGCGACTAGGATGTAGGAAAATCCATGTGAGGATGGGAATGGACCCATGTAGTCCACTCCCCAAACATCAAAAATCTCAACTTCTTGCCATAGCTTAAGTGGCATCTCATCTCTTTTCATAATGTTTCCCGTTCTCTGACACTTGTCACATGACCGAACAAAATTGTAAGCATCTCTGGATATGGTTGGCCAAAAGAATCCACATTGCATAACCTTCAAAGAAGTTTTCTTAGAACTCATATGGCCTCCGACTGGACCTGAGTGGCATTCTTCTAAAATAAGTTGGACTTCTTCCTCAGCGATGGAACGTCTGTAGAGACCATCATCATAGAGCTTGAAGAGGTACAGTTCATCCCAGTGATATTGCCTTACATCATGCATGAATTTCTTTAGAGCATTGTCAGTACACTCAGGGTGGATGACTCCAGCGGCAAGGTAGTTCACATAATCCGAGTACCAAGGAGTGCCTTCTGAGACTTTCATAAGCTGGTCATCTGGAAGAGAGTCGTTAATTAGTATCTTCTCAATTTCCAGAGTGTGGATACGACTTAAGTGGTCTGCTACAACATTTTCTGTGCCTCTTTTATCTCTAATCTCAAGATCGAATTCTTGCAATAGGAGAATCCATCTTATCAACCTTGGTTTTGCATCTTTCTTTTTTAGAAGATAACGGATAGCAGCATGATCGGTGTAGACAATCACCTTTGAACCGATGAGGTAGGATCTAAACTTATCAAAGGCATAAACGACTGCTAGGAGTTCCTTCTCAGTAGTTGCGTAGTTCCTCTGAGCTTCATCAAGGGTCTTCGATGCATAATAAATGACATGATGTTTCTTCTCTATACATTGGCCCAGAACGGCACCCACAGCGTAATCACTGGCATCACACATAATTTCGAATGGGTTATCCCAATCCGGGGCACGAATGATGGGTGTTGTTGTAAGGGCATGCTTTAGGTTGTTGAAACTCTTGATACACTCTTCATCAAAATGGAAATCAGCGTCCTTCAGCAACAAGTTTGTCATGGGCTTGGTTATCTTCGAGAAATCCTTGATAAACCTTCTGTAGAAACCCACATGACCAAGGAATGCGCGGACTTCTCTTACATTGGTAGGAATAGATAGTTAGGAGATCACTTCGATCTTGGCCTTGTCCACTTCAATTCCTCGATTACCGACTCTATGGCCAAGGACAATGCCTTCTTTTACCATAAAATGACATTTCTCCCAATTAAGCACCAGATGTGTTTCTTCGCATCGTTTGAGGACAAGGGAGAGATGCCTTAGGTATGAATCATATGAATCCCCATATACATAGAAATCATCCATAAAAAATTTCCATAATGGTTTCGGTTAACCCAGTAAATATGGCCGCCATGCAACGTTGGAAGGTTGCAGGCGCATTACAGAGTCCAAATGGCATCCTTCTAAAGGCGTATGTTCCAAAGGGCAGGTAAACGTAGTTTTCTCTTGGTCATCTGGATGTATAGGGATTTGATAAAATCTAGAGTAACCATCGAGATAGCAAAATTATTCCTGATGAGCCAATCTCTCTAAGACTTGATCTAGGAAAGGCATCGGAAAATGATCCTTGTGTGTGGCTTTGTTCAATTTTCTATAATCGATGCACATCCTCCACCCGGTTACTGTTCGAGTGGGGATGAGTTCATTTTCTTCATTCCGTATCACAGTAGTGCCACCTTTCTTTGGAACAACATGTACATGACTCACCCAAGGTGAGCCAGATATTGGATAGATGATTCCGGTAGTGAGCAACTTGAAGACTTCGCGGCGAACCACTTCTTTCATATTAGGGTTCAACTTCCATTGATGCTCAACAATCGGCATGTGGTCTTCTACCATAGGGATTTTGTGCATACAAAGCGCTTGACTGACCCCGGTGAGATCGCTCATCTTGTAGCCGATAGCTTTCTTTCTTTCCTTTAATTCTTTCAGGAGTTTATCTTCTTGTTCGGTCGTTAGATCAGAGTTTATAATAACTGGACAAACCTTGAGATCATCCGAAAACACGTATTTAAGTCCCTCGGGTAGGGGCTTCATTTCAGGGGCTTCTGGCTTCTCACATGGCTCTTCAGATACATTCACAGCTTTGAGTTCCTCGAACTTGGCTTCAGGATCTTCTTCTATAGAGTCAAGGTGAAGGATACAATCCTTAACTTGTTTGTTGATGAAAATTTCGGCAGATGAGTTTGTTAGTGCCACTTCTAAAGGATCGTCTTGTTCATATTTCTCTTGTGTGAGGAGAGACATTTTCTCAATGCAATCGATCAAATAGACTTCTTCCTGCATGCTTGGTCTTTGCATGCTTTCAAAAACTTTGAACTCGAGGGTTTCTTTCCCTAGTCTGAGCAACAAGGTCCCTGCTTCAACGTCAATCAAAGCTCTTGTAGTGGCGAGGAATGGACAGCCAAAGATAAGAGGGTATCTAGCGTCTTCTTTTATGTCCATGATGACAAAGTCACAAGGGACATAAGAGTCTTTTCCAGCCTTGACAGGGACAGCTTCGATGATTCCCAAAGGAAGAGTCATAGAGTTATCTACAAGAGTCATAGGCCTATCTCTTTTTGCATTAAGGGCTTGAGCTACCCTTCTAGCAATTTCCTCCTCTTGAGCCATTCTTGCTTGGTTCTCTCTGTACTGACGACGAAAGGTTCTGTCTATCTCAGGGTTAAAGCTAGCAGCGAGTCTGGGACTGTCTGAGCGGCGCATACACTAGACTTTGTGTGTACCTAGGATAAAAAGATCTTTTGCTGATGAGATGGACGAAGTAGAACCGAATTCAAGTATATATGATCGCTAGTATCAAAAGTAAAAGGAAAACCTAAATTAGCCTCAAAAGAACTAGATCTAACTAGATGATTCCGTTGTCCCCGGGCAACGGCGCCAGAATTTGACGTGGCTTATATTATCGCACTAACAAACTCACTTAGGGTTGAAATCCCTAAGTTTTTAACCAAAACAACGTGCAATAATACCACCCGCAAGCGGACGGGTCTTATCGCAGTATAGTTGAGGATCGAATCCCAAGGGACAACATTTTTAAGAATCTTCTTTCTAGTCGAATCTAGTCGAATCAAGACTAATATTTAGAACAAGGTTGGTTGATTTGAGTTTAATTAAACTAAATGCAAGAAAAGTAAAAGAGCAGGATTAAAGGTTGATTAAAGATTAATGATGGAAATCGCTGGGATGGTCCCAAGTTTTGCCACCACTACTCATGCAATCACATCCAAACATCAAACATCCAGGCAAGATATAACCATTCAAAAAGAGCTGCTGCAGAACCCCCCATACGGGTGTCAGGTTTGCGTAAGCATCACCTTAGGTATCATATGTCTCGTCACCATCCATATCACAAACCTACGGCTCCGAAGATATAGAAATCCAAATGAAGTTGTGGGCCCCCTATACAGGCGTCAGGCACACAGAAGCATCTCCGTGGGCTAGATGGCTCGTAACCACACAGATCATACACTTACGACCTCAAGGAATCCCATTCTATTTCTAGTTTGGGAGTCAACCGTGTTAGTCGACATTCAAAACGTACACATTGAAGTTCTCACAAGATAGGAAATGAACAAGATAAATGCAAGCAGGTGATCAATCCACAAGCACACATTGACGATTAACAACGAAATGAAAGATTATATACATGACATGGAATGTTCAATAGTGAGATATGAAAGAATGAGCAGTGAGGCTAGTCCTCGCACCCCAGCAAAAGTAAACTACTCGCTCATGGTGAGAGGAACAAGAGAAAGAGAAGATTCCGCCATGAGCATGGTGAAGAAGATGATCGCAGCTTGATGGAGAAACGATCTTCTACATGATGTTGGGGCAGATCTGGACGAGGAGGGAAGAACGCCACGGAAGACGGGATGGATCTTCTCTCTCCACCTTCTTCTTCTTCTCGTAGTCCTCGCTCATAGTAGAAGGAGCAGCTCGTGGATGAGATGGTGGCGTGGACGCAACAGATCTAGATCCAGATCTAGATCTAAACGAGGTGGCTTGCAGATCTAAGTCTTCACTCGAGATTTGGGTGAACAGGCCGCAAAACCACCACGGGGGCAGGTTCTTGGCTATGAAGATTGTCTCCTTAGGCCCAGTACAGTCCTGTAGCCTAACGACGTCTCGAGATGATCCTTTGGCTGACTGGAGTCGTGTCCTATTTATAGGCAGTCTGGGCACCGAATTAAAATCGCGACCTTGTCATTTCTGCAGCGGGTCACGGCTTATGTCGTGATCGCGACATTTGTCGTGGTCACGGCATTTGTCGTGGTCGCGGCTTTTGTCGAGGTCGCAGCATTTGTCGTGGTCGTGGCATTTGTCATGGACAATCATGAGATTTAAGACATATCAACTTCAGATCTTTCATTGATACCAATCTAGGGATGTTGGATGAGTAACCCTGTGGCACCTTAACATTTACCAAGCATTTACAAAAAGATTTCTTCTCCTTTCTAGACAACGTGTAACAAGCGGGAGGTAAGTATGTTCTCTGATTTCCCATTTCATGTAATTCTGTTAATTTTGACCTTATTCCCATTTCACGTAGGTCCAGTCTGGATTTTATCCCATCTTTAGTCTTACCTGGTATATTCAAAAAAATACCAATGACACTATCACAGACATTTTTCTCAACGTGCATGACATTGATACAATGACTGACTCTCAAAGAACTCCAATAAGGAAGATCCCAAAATATTGACTTCTTCTTGAATAAAGATGTGTCACTCTATGTGGTCATAGTACATTGTGATCTCTTACCAAATTCATTGACAAAGTCTTTTACTCTTTCATAAACAACCTCCCCTGGTATAGGTTTAGGTGCACTCCGTTCCTCATTCAATCCATTGAATGCTTTGCGCTTCCTACGATACAGATGGAATTTTGTGAGAAACCTTCGATGACCAAGATATATAGTCTTACCACCATGTTTTAGTCTTGTTGAATCAGTGTTCTCTTCACATATAGGACACGCTTTAGCTCCTTTGACACTATATCCAAACAAATTCCCATATGCTGGAAAGTCATTAATAGTGCAAAACAACATAGCATGCAAACGAAATGTCTCTCTTCGTGAAGCATAATAGGTCATCACACCTTCACCCCAGAGTTTCTTTAAGTCATCAATCAGACGTTCAAGATAAACATCAATATCATTTCTAGGTTGTTTAGGGCCCGATATCAACAATGACAACATTACGTACTTATTTTTCATACACAGCCAGGGAGGAAATTGTATATAACAAGCATGATTGGCCAAGTGCTATGTTGGCTGCTCAATGTCCTGTACGGATTCATCCCATCTGTACAAAGCCCAAGTCTTAGATTCCTGACTTCTTCACCAAATTTAGGGTACAATAGATCAATCTTCTTCCACTGTGGGGAATCAGACGCATGTAAAAAACCACTAGAGGGGGGGTGAATAGGGTTTTATGATTATTTTAAAGTAATTTAATTCAAACAACCACAATTGATATAAGAAGAAGGAGACAAGGTGTTTAGAGTGGTTCCAACCTTAGCAAATACTAAGGAAGTCAATCCACTACCTGGTTGCTTACTCAACCGGGATTTTGAAAGTATTAAATTTTATTACATCGCAAGGATATTACATGAAATTACTATACTTTCTACACCCTTTGGACAGCCTTCACCTTGAAGTAGTTGCACCAACCTTGAAGCAGCCTTCTTGAAGTAACTTCAAGCTCCCCCTTGAAGTAGCCTTCCTCGTAAAGTAGCTTCCCGTTGCAACAGCCTTCCAGAAGTAGTCCAAAGATCTCCTTCTTCACCAAGAAGATCAAACCCTCTCCAATCTGCAGCCTCCAACCCTAGGAGTAGCAAGGAGAGTACAAGCAATAAGAAAGAACAAGAA
Source organism: Alisma plantago-aquatica (assembly GCA_963693085.1). Taxonomy (NCBI): domain Eukaryota; kingdom Viridiplantae; phylum Streptophyta; class Magnoliopsida; order Alismatales; family Alismataceae; genus Alisma; species Alisma plantago-aquatica. The sequence continues at coordinate 1,493,252,677 of OY856410.1, forward strand.
AGGAAATGGAAATTACACTTTACCACTTGAAGCACAAGGCTTGATTTCCTATATCAAGCGTTTGATCTCCTAATTAATGAGTATGGAAGTGTAGGTTTAGTGGATAGGAGATTCTAGCCTATAGGACACGAATTTGGAGCAAGGGAAATAAGTAGCCAATGCTAGTGTTGCTCAATTGCTCATAACAGATTGCTAATTGCAACTATGTAAGCTCAAGTATAGCACAAGTGTGTGTATGGTGTCCTAAGGCATGTCCTATTTATAGGAATGGCCTTTGAATGCTTAAGGACGTTCTAGACACTTTATAGGGGGTTCTTAGTGCTTAACTAGCCATTAGGTAATCATTAGTTGCTTTAACAACGGCTAGTTAATTAACTCTAAAAAGTGCAGACAGAACTCATCTCGGTCGAAGAATTGTCGACCGAGAGTCCTTCTCGGTCGAGGACTTGTCGACCGAGGGACTGTCTGGATCAAGTGTATATAACGTTCTAATCCAACTCCCAACTACCTTGTCTGTTGTGTCTAACAGCTACCTGGGTCTTTCTCGGTCAAAGAGTTTGTCGACCGAGAGTGTCTCGGTCGAGAATTTTGTCGACCGAGATTAACCCTGTTTCAATGTTTTGAACTAGGCACTAAGTGTGTATATGGGTGTGCAGTTGTGACACTTTTGTAGGGGATGACCTATCTAAGTGTCGTGAATGGCTAGGGAAGATCTAATGCTTGAATTACATGATGTATAAGTACTTGTACATTATATATCTTGTATAAGTGTTTACATTTTATTACAATCATGAAATTAAGGCATTTTGAAGCATATAGATCTTCCAAAGGTTTGTCATCCACCTTGTTCCTGCAACACTCAAGTAGCACGTTAGATCCACAAGAATGAAATGTTTGTCATCATCAAAACAAAGGGATTATAATAATGTCAAATTTAGCCAACAACATGTCGTAGGATCCCATCATTATTTTTCTTAACATCTGCATGCCACCTCAAATTCTTTGCATCTATCGAATTGGCAAACAAGCGTTGAAAATGTGATATTATAGGTAGATACCACATCACCTTGGCAGGAGAACCAGTTTTGGACTCCCCCAAAGTCGTCAATTTATACCGTGACGCACCATATTTTGGACAATCTTTCAAATCCACATAGTCCTTTTGAAATAATACACAATCATTCAGGCATGTGTGTATCTTTTTGGCCTCCATTCCCATTGGGCACAACAATTTCTTTACCTGGCATGTTGAGATTGACAGCTCATTTCCTTCAGGAAGCATTTCTTTCAACAAAGACAACAATGACGTGAAGCTTTATGTCACTCCATCTATTGTTAGCTTTCAGCTTATACAATCTCAACACAGTGCTAAGCTTCATAAACTTAGTACAACATGTGTATAATGGTATCTCAGCATCATGCACAATGTTTCTAAAAATGGGAGGTGGATCGGTGTGCTCTACCCCACAACTATCCAGCATCACATCAACGATGTCTACTGGAACTGGTTCATTCATATCTACGTCATCGGAGGCAATTTCTTCTTCCACACAAGCACTGCTATCGACATCCACTGGTTTCGGGTTTGAAATCTCTCCATGCCAGTGCCATTCTGTATAGCCTTGTATAATCCCGTTGCACATGACATGACTTTTGATTTTGTCACCAATGCTGACTTTCAAGTTGTTACCGCAATGCCTACATGGACAGTAGAACCTATCTCTAGGTTGTTTCCTATGTTCCTCAGCAAATCTAATAAATTGGTCAAGACCAGATATAAACTCTGGGGTGCAGCGATTGCGAATGGACATCCATGATCTATCCATTCTATGATGAAAGAGAAAACAAGTACATATTACAACAAGATTAGGGTCTAGGGTTAACAGATTGGAGTTTTTGCATATTTAAAACTTTAGGCCAACAAATACATGTGTTGTCATTCTTATATATAATAAATGTGTACCACCTATCCCATTCTTGAACACCTAATCTCACTAGTAAGTGTATAATGTGTATTGGGTTTTCAAGAAAATTTCGGCAACATTTCCCCGCTATTCTCTAAGTACATATGTACTTAGAGAACAAATGGGTAAATGCTACCGAAATTTTCTTGAAAACCCAATACACATTATACACTTACATCCTAAGTGAGATTAGGTGTTCAAGAATAGTCCCAAATTGGGGACTATCTAAGATTTACTCCTAATGAGTAAATCTTGGACGGGTTTCTAGGCCAACAAACATAATGATAGATATGTACATGTTAGGGTTTCATCACAATTGATGTTAGGGTTTCATCAATGTTAGGGTTTAATCAAATCAAATTAGGATGCTAGAATGGACAAGTTTAAATCTTATTTCAACATGCATCAAAATTTACTGAATATCCTAGGTTGATTTATAATAACAACATCTAAATAAGTAAACTCAAAGCATTAGATAAATAAATATAATCAGTAGATAAACAAATACAAAGCAATAGATAAAAAAAGTACATGAACAAAATACCCTCTTTTCTTCCTTCTCCCTCCTTACCAACAGCAAGCACAGCTGTGGCTGTGTTGGCTGACCACGGCCGTGCTGGGCACGGTCGTACTTCCTATTGGTAATGAGGGAGAAGGAAGAAGAAGAGGGGCATGGAGGAAGAAGAAGAGGGCTAACTATGGAGCAGCTAGCAGTGTGGAGAAGAGAAGCAGCAGTGTGAGGAGCAGCAGCAGTGGCGAGAATCGAGCAGCGAGCTGGCAGCCGGAGCAGCTAGGTGTGTGTCCCACAATCGGAGTAGCTAGGCGTGTGTCCTTGGGAGGCAGAGGGCAGCAGCAAGTATCCAGACAGCGGAGGGTAGGGAGCCGGTGAGCACAGAGGGCAGGGAGTCGGCGGAGGACAGGGAGCGCCGGTGGCGGTGAGTAGGGAGAGGGTGGCGGCAGTGAGCAGGGAGAGGGTGGTATCAGAATCGTAATCGCCAGACCTATTCTCAATCACAATGAAACAGATGAAGGGGAAGAGTCTGCTTCGTGCAGGTGCTATTAAGTTACCAATAGGCGTCGGTTAATTAAAAAAACAACGCTTATAGCAAAAGGTGTCGGTTATAAATAAAAAACTGACACCTATACTCAATTATAGTCGTCAGTTTTTATACCAAAATCGACGACTATCCTCATATGCCGACAAAAACAAAATGTTCTCAAATTCTGACCATAGTCGTCGGTCTCCGTAGGGAACCGATGCCAAATAGGGGTGAAATTTTTCACTGGTACAATGCGTGAAAACACATCGACGTCAGTTATTACAACCAAACCGACGATTAAAATGGGCCCAATTTCTGTCTCACGGAAAACATTTAGTCTTCGGTTGTTTAATTAACAACTGAAGCCGTATGTTAAATTTTGGAGGTAATTTTTTTCATTGAAAAGATTGGATTTGGCGGGTGCTTTTAGGCATCGGTTGCTTATTTAGGAACTGACGCTAAATAAAAAGCAGTATCCGTGTCTGGTCACTCCTAACATATATATGTCAGTTTGTGCACTTAACCGACATTTTAGGGTTTAGGCATCAGTTTTGACAAAAAAACGACTCCTGTAAATGTGACTTTGTAAGCCATTTTTGTATTAGTGTTAAGACTTTAAATGGGCCTTGTGAGCCATGTGAGATCCTTGTGTAACAAGTATCATGTATACCTTGGTCTGAGGACCTAGAGGTAATAATTACCTGAAAAGTGGTAACAATGTTCAGTGATGAACTACGGGTTTGAATACCCAGATCTAGTAATCATGATGATGATAATTTTGATGGATGAGAATTCCCAGTAATGTGATAAGGGATTGAGATCCTAAATGTTATGTGTTTTAAAGATTTGAAAAGTACTTGATACATGTATTACACCTTTCTTTGTAGCACTTGTCATAATAATTCATGTTTGAAAACTTGACTGATGCTAAAAGAATATTGTAATGCACTTAATTATTCAAGTGGAATCTTATCATGTAGTGCCCTGACCATAGATCCATCATCATCAGTAGTTGGTGATGGTGAAACATATTTTCCCACGGGATCTCCTAGAGAGCGCATATTTTGAATATGCGGGGGTGATGGGTGTGAATATCCTTACGCCCTAATAAGGGATTGATGTGTGATCTCCTTCATTATAAATGTCGGGATGGATGTATCACAAGTCTTCCAATGATGATGAATGTCGGGATTGATGGTAGATAAACATGAGATCTCTCAATCCCAAAGAGAGTGCAGCCGCCGCTGTAGCTCTAGAGCGAAGTTTCCAGTATACCCTGGAAAGCTATGTAGCAGTTGACATGAGATGTCCTTCTTGTGGTCTCGCACTGATTGAGACGGCAGAGGTCATGGCAGCCGGCTCTTCCATTGACCTTGTATGGTACTGATGCTTTACGTAGTCGTGGTCGGTTGGAGTATGAGTGGTATACCTTATCTCCTCAGGGCATAAGTGTGATTGTAAAATGTAATCAGTCGTGTAGTGTATTTGCTTAAGGATGGAATACAGAAATCATTGGTTGATGTTACATTTCTTATTTCATCTTAAATGGATAGATGTTATACATGTTCTTCGTATTCCTTATAAAATGAATAGATGAATTACTGCTTTATCAAATATAGCTGCAATGCTTCAGAAGATGATATTTCTCTATTCTGCATAAACAATGATTAAATCATGCTTATTAATATAAAATAATCCTCTGATCAGTTTATTATTGTTTATCTGCAATGATAATATTGTTGGCAGAGAGTTATATCTCTCGCTGGGACATGGGTCTCACTCTGTTGGTCACCAACATTTTTAGGTGGACGCGGACAAGGAGGTAGGGACCATACAACAGAGGCAGGACAACAACATCAGGGGTAGCAGTACCATCTCACGTTGAGTGTGTTGTATGTCGTGTCTTGTAGATATAAGTCTTATGTGTCGTCTTTGTACTCTCAGGTCCTTGGAGTCAGTACGTAATGGTTTTATGAACGATCTGAGATTTTGGCTTGTATGCCTAGAGGTTTTATGTTGCTTATGTATAGTTTTGGCAAAGCAACTGTTGTATGTAACCCTCGAGATGATCTGGTACATGATATGTACAATGTGAACCATGATGTATGTAGTACTTTGGTTCTCTTATTAAGAGTTTCCTGGAAATGGATCTCTTTGCAAATGGTTTTTATTTTTAGTGATTTTTATTAATCTGCTGCTTATGGTTATTCCACAATTATTTACTGGTGACGGTTTGATTTTTTGTCGGATCGTCACAGACAAGCAGGAGCGACGGCATTAGACTCCGAGATTAGGACTAGAAAAACACTCGCACAAATGGCTGACAACTTTGTTTGAAAGATGTGTTTAACCCTAATGACCAGAGGTCTATTTATATCCTTTCACTCCCCAGTAATTCTATTCCTGGTAAGACGCGACCACTCGGTTGCTCTTGTACATATTGTGGAAAATTCCACAAAAGAGACACTTTCCAGTTAGGATTTATAAATCTGAATAGGAAAGAAACAATTAATTAAATGAGTAATTAATTACGTAGTTGTATCCTAGTGCAAAAAGAAGATGAAAGATGGAAGATATTCTCTACAATCCACAATCCACAAGCCACTAGCCCGAGCCTGTGCCCGCTCATCCAGGCGAGGTGTGGCGTGGAGTGTGCACGCTTGTGTGTGTGTTGTGGTCACCACCCCTATAAGGAGGTGAGCATACCCTCCTCCTAGGACCCCTTGGACACTAGCGCCCCGTGTGATCCTAAATATAAGGACCAAAAAAATTCTAAGAGTGAGCAATATGGGATAAAACGTCATTGCCATTTGCACTAGAGACAAAACTACTTTTCTCACATGCATTAGTTGTGTGGCGACACATCTCGCTATCACACAGACAACGAGGTGCCACGCGAAAACGTGGGGAAAACACCATAAACCACCTATTACCAAAAAACACGGGGTAATTAAAACCAATTTTGGAAAGCAGATAAACCAAGAAACTATTACATCTAGATCCTCATCCTGCAAAAAGATAGGTTATATAAACATCTACAAGTCTTGATACGTGTTCACAGCTTATAAGATCAGTTGTCTTGTCCACACATGAGTCCATCACCTGTTTATACATACACAACAGGCCACATCCGACCAAACGCCTCCGAGGACCTGAGAGTACAGGGATGACTTTAGGACTCTACTATAAAACAACCAAAACAGTAACATATCCATCTCTTGCCTTCTAGTGCTCTTCTTGCTTCTCGGCCGCAACCTCACGACCGCCACCACGTCTAGCGCGACCACATAAAAAGGTTGTAAACCAACGAGGTGAGACACACAGTCCCAGCGAGAAACATAACTCCCCGCCGAAACTATAAAACCTCAAAAAGGTTAAAGAAACAACATCAGATAACTAATAAAACGTAGAACAAGAGCAGCATATTGAGCAAGATTGTTATTACCATCGATCTTACCAAAATGTACAGAAGGCATATAACCAAGCATTCTTTATGGAACATGATTGACAAGATAAGATTTATAAGAACTTACCATAAGATAAAGGATCGTACGCACAAATGCATAGTACAACTAGATCAGCTATATAAGCAAGGTCTCAAACAATGTTTCGTATTTTGTTCTAAGCAAGATATACTATTCGGCTAGATTACATTTTATTATGCCCTGAGGAAGTGAGCCGTACCGCTCAAATCCAACCTTCGATTGCGAAACCCAAGCCGGTGCCATACAAGGTTAATGGAAGAGCCAGACTCCAGGACCTCCCACCTCGTGGTCAGTGTACGATCTCAACACAAGCAGGACCGCAGTCTCATGCTTAAGTGGCCTCAGCCACAGGGTCAGCTCCCATAGGCTACCCTTTCTCTAGCCTACCTTGGTACAGATCTCGGCTCTAGTATATCTGAGCCACGGGCCAGTTCACCGTGCTTCCTGAGCCATGAATGCATTCATGCTCTATCACACTGAGCAATGGGCCTATTCACCATGCTCTTATACACATCTTGAGTCTACAACTGAAGTTGCACTCTAACCTCCTCATTTTCGGCTAGGAGAAACCACACATATTCAATAATATGCGCTACCAGGTTAACCCGCAGGAGAACCTATTTCACCATCACCAGCTACTGAAGATGATGGATCTATGGCCAGGGCAAGCTACATAATATGTTCCACTGTAATTAGTTAGTATATTTTAAGTGGATTATTGAGGCAACTAGGTTGGAACACATACATAACATTAAGTTACACTATTATTACCACCATCACATTGTCCCGAGATCTCAATCCCTCATCACAAGAAACCACTGCCTCTTAAGGAATTCTCATCATCTTTCATCATCACATGGGATAACAATCCCAGATCTCATCATCAGAGGATAACACCTCAACTAGGCACTTAGCCTTGATCAGGTTCTCAGACCTAAACACATCAAACTGGTGGTGCAGGTTATCTCATCAACAGGAGTGACCATCAATGCAATGTTATTCAAACATATATACCTCATATCCCTTTACCTGGATATGAATCCACATAAAATACATGCATGGTTAGTATAGACATTCATAGAGATAACGGAAGCCATCATGGATTAACAGAAAGATCATGCTATCAAATATAGGGCAACATTGATGATTATACGCTTTATCATTCATGCCTCAAACCTATGACCATAGACATGGGTCATATCATCATGTGAAGCAACTCATATGCTTCCAAGCTTATCATCTACTCATCATCATATATATACAGGATTAAAGGTGATCATAAACACATGTAACATCGTTATTAACCTGGAACCATCATCTATATACAACTCGGGTTATCAGAACCCTTACTAAAACTTCCACAGCCCTCACCAAAAAGGGTGGCGAGCAGTGTGTCCCTCACCACAGCTTGTAACGGGTAGGGTGGCATCACTTACCAAAAGCATACCAGCCTAACTATATGTAAAAACACATATCGGCCAACCCTAAACGGTATCGACCACCACTCAAGGGTGTCGTGCAACTAGAGATCAAAACATATCGTGCAACTCTGACGCACATACCAGGTGTACAAGACACTATCGTGCATCTAGGTTAGGAGAGGGTATCGTGTAAGAGGATAAGCATGAAGCATCTATCTATCCATGTCGACTGAACCCTATCGCCCATCTCGAGTGAAGGTCCCTATCGGGCAGCCACACCACTCACACGCCCAAGGCTCTCATTTCCAGAACATACCAGCATAGCATGGTATTGCCCAACACACTCCCGACTCAGGCGACACCAAAACACTCCAAAGAAACCTATCGGTCAAGGGCAACACTGCATATCGTCCTCCAACGAAGCAGCATCTAGGGTTTCTCTATACGCCACCATATCGGGCATCACTGTCACCAACCATGACGCCCAACACAAGGATATCCCACTGATCTCTATAACTTCCAAGGTACATCGGGCACTGAACCAACCTTAGCTAGGTATATCGTGCAGGGCTCTCAATAAGGCATATCGCCCAACACACAAGGGTATCGGCCACCAACCAAACTCTAACTAAGCACAACGACCAAGGGTACAACTCAAGACTAAACAAACGGGCAGCACTATCCCAAAGTCATGTTCAACCTCAAGCACAAGGACACCAAACCCTAATTGATCAAGAAGGTTGGCTCACCTCTCAACAACCAAGAGAGGGGTTTTGCACAACCTCCATCACAACTCGGGCAACCACAAGGATCCACCCCAACAAGGTCATCACCCACACAAAAGCTCACCCCTCAAATCCATGGTGAGAGAAGGGTGTTGCCCAAGCAACTAGGATGGAGACTCACCTCTCAACTTAAACGAGAGAGGGGTATTGCCCACATCACTAGAGCTCAAACTCACTTCTCACAACCAAGGAGAGAAGAGGGATATTGCTCAACCAGGAACTCTAAACCATGGTTTGGCCAACAAGAGTACAAAGGTACAAAACCTCAACCATAACAACAAGATCACTATATCCACAAGGCTAAAGGTGCAACTAAGCAAGAGACATATCTAGCAACCTACAAGGCCGATGATGATCATATGAAAACATACAAGAATATAGAAGAAGGTAGTATGGTTAGGGTTAGGAGTTATGTAACCCACCTTAAGCAAGCTCCAAGATCCTAGCACCAAGCTTCCAAGCTCAAGCACCACCATGAGAAGAAGAACAGAGCACTCTAGGGTACGGCCACCACTAGAGGAAGAAGAAGACTCCAAGGAGAAGGAGGAGGATCGGCCACTAGCTTGCAAAGGAGAGGTGTCGTGCTCCAAGGGAGAGGGGAAAATAAGGAACTAAAGGGATCCTTAGCAAGAGAAAGGCAACACATATATAGAAGAGGATGGAGGAGAAACCAAGGTAAAACAAGGTAAAGTGTCGCCCACCTAAGGACACTTGTCCATGGGCAATGCCACCCTCACTTCTTACCCCAAACACATGTCCAAGGCAATTGCCACATGCAAGCATCATGTACCAAGTGTCCACTAGAGTGGTGACACAAACGAGGCTAGGAGTCAAAGGTGGCCCAAGGTCGATACACCCACACCTGCTCGACACAACCCCATGGGCGACACACCCATGGCCTCCACAACCATGGCCGACACACCTATGGCCAATACAAGGTCCAACAAGGTTAGGCAAGGCTCAAGCAAGGCATAATAGGGCCCAACAAGGCTCATCCAAGCCCAAAGCAACTCAAGCAACAAGCCCAACCCTTCCTCTCAACACTTGAGAGGAAGCAAGGAGAGAGAAGAACACTTCTCAAGGTGACAACTTTCCCATCAACCCTAGACTTGGGTAAATTGCAAGTAGCACCTCCAACACTCAACAAGCACAAGAAAACCCTAATCACCACTAAAGGTGATTAGCAAGCAACTAAACACCAGGGTTAGGCAAAGCAAATAGGATAAGCCCAAAACGGAGGTCAGGGTCCTTACAAGCTATAAACCTCTACAAAGGGATTTCGTCCCCGAAATCTAAAGAGAAAAGTGAGGGATACTTCCTCCTCATATCTTCCTCGAGCTCCCATGTGGCTTCCTCAATGCCACGATGATGCCAAAGAACCTTTACCAGTCGCAGGTCCTTCCTCTTCAGCTTCTTCACTCTTTTGTCAAGGATCATCACAGGACCTTCCTCATAGGTCACATCTTCATCAAGCTCAACCTCGACTGGTTGTATCACTGTCCCTATATCTGTATGACTTTTCTTCAGCATGCTGACGTGGAACACTGGATGTAACCTGTGCAGCTCTGGCGGCAACTCTAACTTGTAAGCTAACTTGCCAATATTTGCTATGACTGGGTATGGCCCCATATACCTGGGTGCTAGCTTACCTTTCCGGCCAAACCTTAGCACGCCTTTCCAAGGCGAGACCTTGAGATACACTTTGTCTCCCACTTGGAACTCTAAAGGTCATCGCCAATTGTCTGCATAAGACTTCTGTATGTCCTGTGCCGCTTTCAACTGTTGTTGTATCACTTTGATCTTTTCTGTTGTCTGCTGTACTAACTCAGGACCCAAAAGCTGATACTCACCAGACTCATACCAACATAAAGGAGATCTGCACTTCCTGCCATATAAGGCCTCATAAGGAGCCATGCCAATGCTCTGTTGGTAACTATTGTTATAGGTGAACTCTATCAAATTGAAATGTATATCCCAACTGCCTAGGAATTGCAAAACACAAGCCCGGAGAAGATCCTCCAAAGTCTGAATAGTCCTTTCAGACTGTCCATCTGTCTGCAGGTGGAAAGCGGTGATGAACCTCCATTTCATTCCCAACGCTTTGTGCAACTGTTCCCAGAAATGACTCGTGATATGAGGACCTCTTTCGGAAACTATCATTGCTGGTACGCCGTGCAAACGCACTATATCATCTACATATACCCGAGCAAGCTTTTCTATTGTATACGTTGTTTTTACCGATATAAAATGGGCAGACTTCGTCAATCTGTCCACTATCACCCAAATGGAATCATGATTCTTAGTTGTCCTTGGCAGACCAACCACAAAATCCATGGTTATATGATCCCATTTCCACTACAGTATTGGCAGGGGTTGTAACGTACCTGCCTGCTTTTGATGCTCAGCCTTAACTTTCTGGAATACCGCACACCTAGCCACAAACTCGGCCACATCTCTCTTCAAGCCAGGCCACCAATACATGTCCTTCAAATTGTAATACATCTTGGTGACTCCTGGATGCATAGCATACATCGAAGTGTGTGCTTCCTCGAGCACTAGCTTCCTTAGATTATCAACATTGGGGACCACAATCCTACCATGATAGCAAACTAATCCATCCACAGACTCATGGAACCCATCACGCCTTTCGCTACCGAGCTCTGACCTGATCAACTGTACGGTATCATATGTTTGTTGTGCGTCTTTGATTTGCTGTCTCAGCATAGGCTTGGCTTGCATCTATGCCAAAAGTCCTGCTAATAAGGAAACTTCCATCTGTACATTCATCTGCCGTAAGGAGGCAAACATATCCCGTCTATGGCATACTAAGGAACCCAACTGTGCCTTCTTTGTAGGAAGAGAAGAAGACTTTCGACTAAGCGCGTCAGCTACCACGTTCCCCTTACCAGGGTGATACTCGATGGTGTAGTCATAATCATTGATTAGCTCCATCCAACGATGTTGTTGCATGTTTAGCTCATTCTGCAAGAAGATGTACTTCATATTCTTATGATCGGTAAAGATTTGACACACTTCCCCATAAAGATAGTGTCTCCAAATCTTTAACGCATGAACCACCGCTGCCTACTCCAAATCATGAGTCGGGTAGTTCTCCTCATGTTTCTTAAGTTGTCGTGAAGCAAAAGAAACCACATGGTCTTCCTGCATCAGCAGGCATCCTAAGCCCTTCTTGGAAGCATCGCAGAAAACAACATAGCCCTTCCCAGGCTCTGGTAGTACTAACACTGGAGCACTTGTCAGCTTCTCCTTCAGACTTTGGAAGGCTTGCTGGAAATGATCATCCCAGACAAAAGGTATATCCTTCCTGGTCAGCTTTGTCATCGGCAATGCGATTGCACTGAAGTCCTTGATAAACCTCTGGTAGTATCTGGCCAAACCCAGAAAACTATGAACTTCCGTCGGCGTTTTTGGTTGCTCCCAATCTACAACTGACTCCACCTTCCTGGGGTCCACTTTGACTCCTTCTGCAGATATCACATGACCCAAGAAAGTTACTTCTTCCAACCAGAACTCACACTTACTGAACTTGACATACAACTGATGTTGGCGAAGAAGAGTCAATGCTTGTCGAAGATGTCGCTCATGCTCTTTCCTGTCCTGACTATAGATCAAAATATCATCTATAAAGACTACAACAAACTGATCTAGGAACGGACGGAACACTCGATTCATTAGGTCCATGAAAGCAGCAGGTGCATTGGTTAGCCCAAACAGCATAACCACAAACTCATAGTGACCATACCTCGTCCTAAACACTAACTTTGGTATGTCATCTGCCTTAATCCTCAACTGATGATATCCAGACCGTAGATCGATCTTTGAGAACACTGTAGCACCATGCAACTGATCGAACAGATCATCTATCCTCGACAACGGGTACTTATTCTTAATCGTAACTTTTTTCAACTGCCGGTAATCTATACATAGCCGCATCGATCCGTCCTTCTTAAAAAACAACACTGGAGCACCCCAAGGTGACGTGCTTGGTCGGATGAAACCTTTCTCCAACAACTCCTGTAACTACTTCTTCAACTCTGCCATCTCTTCTGGAGCCATCCTATACGGTGTTTGTGCAACTGGTTGTGTTCCTGGAACCAGATTGATCTCAAAATCAATCTCTTGAGGTGTAGGAACACCAGAGAACTCATTAGGAAACACATTTGCAAACTCTCACACAACCGTCACCTCCTCAAGGCTAGGACCTTTCGCCTTAGTATCCACAACATGAGCTAAGAAATCCTTACAACCTTGTCGCAACAACCTTTCTGCCACCATCGCTGGCACCAAACATGTCGAAAGAATCTTCCTATCTCCTTGAAAGATCCACTTCTCTCTGTTGTCATCAAACACTGCTTTCTTGGAACCACAGTCCAACACAACCTTATACTTCTCTAAGGTATCCATCCCAAGGATCACATCGAATCCATGCATATCAAGTGGTATAAGGTTCACTTGTATCTTGTGTCCCAAAAAAGATAGAACACAGGATGGACATACTTCCCGAAGCATCGATGAACCGTCAAGAGGGGTTTCTAACAACAAGCTATCCTTCTTACAACTAACAGGTAAAAGATAGTTTTCAAGCATACTATGGGCGATAAAAGAGTGTGTAGCACCTGGGTCAACCAGAACAGATATAAAGCAAGAAGAAGACAAATAAGAATGAAATAACTCCATCTGACCTGCCACCACTCGCGGGTTGACTATCGCTCTGGCTGACTCATAGCGTAGAATCAAGTCGTTGCTTGTTGTCCACGTCCTCTGCTTCCTTGAGTAGAAGATCTCGCTTGTGACGCTTGACCGCGCCCTCGCCCTCTGCTACTATTGGGTTGTTGTCTGTGTAAAGAAGTGAAATCAATCAACCTCTCTACTAAAAACAATGGTAAACAAAATCCAATTGGGAAGCAGCAGAAGATAAAATTTTGACTATATTCAATTTAAATAAAGTGTACATAAAAATTTCCCCAATATGGGTGTACATGCTTTATACAAAAAGAGGATCTAAGTAGAGGGAAGTCTAGACTACTCCACTTTTGTCTCCGAGCAACATATCCATCAGCTAAGTCCATGCCAAAGCTACAATCTTCATGCCATATCCATCACCTTGCTCCACATCTGGGTGGTTGGGAAAGCACCCAGCAAGAGGGAAGGAAAATAAAAATTATGTGTCACCAAACTATACTAAAAGTGACAAGATTATTGTAACAAGTAAAATAGGCTAGGGAATCATCAAAAGATGAGACATCAAAAGAATGAGGCCATATATATAAAAGAATATTTCAATAGATGCTTGCCATAAACAATATATAACCAATGATTGCATGTATGATTAATATTGACTATCTTAACTATGTAGGGTTGAGGCACCTAGCGGACCTTCAACCAAAAGGGTGAGGGGAGAGTATCACATTCCTAGTCACTTGCACATATTTTATGTGTGGGGGAGAATAACACGTTCCCCAGGGGAGAAATAACACATTCCCCAACTATGGGTGGTTGTACATATAAGTACCACTACACTAGTTAATTAGTCTAATAAAATCAACATACTAGAAAAAGAGTTATGGCAAGATTAATCAAAGGATTTATACAACATGGCAGTGGGGTATAAAATCCCAAACAAGATAATACTACAACTAATTTTGAGGCGTAAACAAATTAAGTTTAAAGAACAATGGATTAGGTCAAATTAAAACCTCATTAGGGAACATGGGTAATGGTTTAATAAATTTCCCAACTGAAGTGTATTAAGCACATACCTTATTCTTTAGAATCCTAGAATCACTTTTCATAACTTTTACACGAGATCAGATCCACTTCCCTAATTTCATCATTATATCCATGTATTAGATCTATGTATATTCATTAAAGGCTTAAAACCTCAAAACCATCGACTTTTTCTACAAACGATCAAATTAGACTCTGAAAACCTCACTATTGTCTTAGTTATGTTCTTCTAATCAAAATAACATATAGGTTTGTATATTTTCGAGATACTGACTTTTTAGGCTATTTTCCATATTTTTAAGTAATTTAAATTATCCTTAAAAACACATATTCAAAAACATCAGAATCAAATCACGAAAATGTTTTTAATGGATAGATCTCGTTCTCCCGATTTCACACTACTTATTTTTTATTTTTGACCACTGGAATAATTTATATGATTTATATTACTTCGGCCAATCATAGCCTACCACATAGGCAAAACATGTGCGCAAAGAGCAAATAGAAGAGGGGAGTGGGCCCTGCACTGTTGACCCACCCACAAGCTGAGCGGTCCCGTGCTCGCTGGACCCATCCAGAGCCGGTCAAAGGCCGGTCAAAAGCAGCAAAAGAGAAAGGCAAATGACTAATCTACCATGCGTGCGAGCTAGAGAGGAAAGAGGGAAAGATCAGGGGCAGAAGCGTAATTCAACGGGGTTGTCTTCCCCATCGCACAGCCCGACCATGACCAGTGCTGCAAGCTGCAGCTTGCTTGGTGTTTTTGGGAAAAACATAATACTCGACCAAAACTCACGTTTAAACATGCAAAACGAAGCTTGGAATCATACGAATCTGAGCATACCTTTTATTGGACCGATGGCGGAGGGAGTAGGGAGCAACAGACGCCACAAACTAGGTGTCTTCGGCGGCTAGATGAAGGTCAAGACGTCCACGAAACTCAAAATTGAAAGCACGGGTGAGTTTCTAAGGTGACGGAGGCCTATGCTAGGGTTTAGCTAGGTGAGGGTAGAGAGAGGCGGCGCACGAGTTGGGTGTTTCTTAATTTTTCGTCAAAACACAAAAATTTTGGAATAGAGTGGTGTGAAATCTTGCAATGAACTCGTAGAGCCGAAAATCATCGAATTCCATCGAGTATATCTCGAGATATATGGAGTTGAAACTTGCCAACCAAGCAACATGTTGCCAAAATGGACCGAGGAAGAAGACAAAGCACGGATCCTCAAATCGAGATCCAACGGCCGACGATCAACGCGAAATTACAGTTGTATATTTGATTCCCATTCAAATTCGACTAAAGTGATTTAATGCTTTTCTCTCTCCTCATTTGGAGGCCCAAACATTATCAAAATATTACCAAATTTTATATTCTGACTGATTTTTACGCGTAGAATCCAAATATGAAATTTTTTTTGCCTTTTGAGAATCTTTAATGTGTTAAATAATTCAAAACACATTTTCTCTTTCCTCCTTTATTTATGACTCTATGATTATACAAAAATAATAAAACTTCACCTATAAGTTATATTAAGTATGTAGGATATGAATTTGTCATTATTTCCATTTTTTTAAGTTGTTTATTATTTTAAATAATGAGTTGAAACTTTTGCACACTTTCTCTCTCTTGAATTTATCTTCTCATCAAATATTTTCCAAATTGATTCAAAATTCATCCAAAGGTCTATTTTAACACGTAGAACAAGAATTTGGCATTATTATATTTATTTAATTCATTTAAATTTTATCACTTATTTAACCTGTTAATTTATTAGAGGCATCTAGAAATTTATAAAATATAAAACTTGGCCTAAAAGCAATTCTAAATGTGTGGAACACGATTTTGGCATTAAATAATTTTTTTCAATATATATTTAATATTTTTGGTCTTTAAGTCATTTTCTCTCTCCTGAATAAAATAAAATATTGAACGTGGACTAAATTAAATAAAAATTCACATATAGATTCATTTTGACATATAGATTACGAATTTGGAGTTATTTTTCCAATTTGAGGACATTAGATATTTTATTTCACCTTATTGGCTTATTTCCCATTATCTTGTAATAAAGGCTTTAATATATTTATTTGTTATCCAAATTAGATGATACTTGGCCACTAAGTTTCTTTTAGATCAAGAATGAATTTTCATATTAAAATTATCTTTATGGGTTTCCACTTATGATTTTCGAGACAATATATTCCTCATTACCTCCTTTTATCTATTATATCTCACATTATCTCCAAATATTACATTTATCATCTCCTTTGTATATATTTCGGGATTTTCTTTCTTTTTCATATTCTAAAAAGCACTAGAAAGTTCTAGGACGAAATATTTTATTATCTTTATTCCTTAAGTAGACATTTTATATATTAAGCCCATTTCTAAACTTCCACTGAGGTATTTGTGCATAAACCCAAATATTGGAATAAAAGGTGAACAAATGTTCATTAAACCATCATATTCTCCACAAATTAAACAGAAAGGCCAAAGAGGATATAAATGAAAGGAAAAGATGGAAAGAGTGCCAAAAAGGCAAAAAGTCCAAAACTCGGTATGTTACAGCACTCCACCCCTTAAAGAGGATTTCGTCCCCGAAATCACTAGCAATTAGGGAAGGGTGAGTGTGTAACCTCACATCACAAAACTTCAGGTTGTTCCTACAACCATAACTTCCACCAAACAACTCATCAACATATACATCACAAGCATCTCGACATAGGTTAGGTTCTCAAGGATCACCTAGGGTTCCACTATTAAGATTATTTTTATGAGATTTAACATTATTTATATTTTTGGCTCATTAACATTATACTCTTTATGATATCACATTATCATCATTGTATTAATTATGTCATGCCATATACACTTTATTGCCAAAAGGGTTATATTTCATTATTATCCATGCACAATTAGAGGTTACTCAATTACCTCAATACATTTGATCATTATAACTTCAATTTACACTTCAGTATCCTCATATTATCACTTTATTGAGTTATAACAAATTATTTTACGTGAAATATTCAATTTGCCATTAAGTCTATAATTAATCCAAATTATGTCACAACAATTACATATATTTACATTGAATATTATCTTATTGCCACATTAAGCATCTCATCTGGCACTTGAGGCCCATTGACTCTCTTGTTACCTCTTACTAGGCAATCAAGGCATATCATGGCACACAAGGCCTAATAAATAATTTCAATAAATAAAGCATCATAGCTCATACCTGGCTATGATCATCATCTCTGGATACATGCATGGTTAGTACAGTTGATAACAATTATATCAATCATATTTCAGTTCCATGCTAATCCCAGGGTAACACCACTATTCCCATACAAGGGTTAGGGTTTCCCATTTTATAGCAATCAGGGTTGCTCATCCCCTTAACTCAATTAGGACCAATGATTCATCATTTCATTGTCCTGGATTAGGATTTCACACCCCTTCACTCTATTTAGAATTAGGGTTTACTAATCATATCACATCACCCTAGATTAGGGTTTATATTCAAGAACCCACAATTAGGGTTTACTATTCATCCCAATTAGGGATTTACATTAGAATACCTTGAATTAGGGTTACTCATGTCATTGCCCTAAATTCATATCACATTATCTTCCTGAATTAGGCTTTCATTCAGAATTTCCCTAATTTAGGGTTTGAATTCATCAATTAACTCAATTAGGGTTTCATGATCCCTTTACCAAGGATCATACCCTAATTGTATATCACCTTTATTTTGAATGTGTTAGGCTTGATTGCTACATGATTCTCTTACATGTATAATTCTCTCTCTTTCATCCTCTTCTAGGATGTCTAGAAGATTTGATCAATTGAGCCTTCAATCTCATGAGTATTCACACGAATTGACCAATTGAATCTTCAATTAGAAAAGATGTCCAAAAAGATTAATCATGTTGGACCTCAAACAGTCTTACCTACTTAGACCTCAAACGATCTTGGGTTCTCAAGGTTCAAACGGTTTGAAACCGTTTGGGCACATTGCCCTTGAAACCATTTAAGCAATCATTGCTTTGAAACCGAATGAGCTAGAAAGTGTTGAAACAGCATGAGCTTGGGTCTCCAAACGGTTTGGGATCGTTTGGTCCCAAAGGATCTTGAGACCATTTGGACTCAAACGGTCTTGAGACCGTTTCATCCAAACCATCTCAAACCCGCATGGACCAAAAAGTCATTTCAACACCTACACGATCCATGATCTCAATGGATGAACCGGTTAACAATTGAACCCTTGGTTTCTTCATCAATTAAACTATTGAATCAACCTTCAATTAGACCATCAATTAGGGTTTTGAACCCAATTGATCTAGGATTTCAACTCAAGGAACCTCCAATTAGGGCTTTGAATCGAATAACCATCAATGCTCAACATTATGGAATTGATTCCATTGCAACTAATGAATTATCATCAAATATTTGATATGACCAGACCCAAACGGTCTTGAAGTCATTTGGATGACATCCAAATGGTCTTGAGACCGTTTGCCTCATCTTTCCTTAAAATTTGTGAAATCTAATTAGGGTTTGCGTCATTGGATTGGTCATCAACATAGCTATTGAATGTACTTTGATTTGATATCTCTAATTCTTCAATTACTTAACCATGTCCAACCCCAGACCTCCAAACGGTCTTGGTTGACCTACAAACGGTCTTGAGACCGTTTGGGGTGACCTCCAAATGGTCTTGAGACCGTTTGGGCAAATCAACCCAAACTTTCAACTTAAACAATTGTAAAATCAGCACTTAGCCGATTAGGGTTTCCACTTGGATGATTGTTTATATATTGATTTAATCAATTGGAGTCATTAGATCATTACTCAACATGTTCTAGGGGTCTGACCTCAAATGGTCAACCCTACCAAATGGTCAACACCTCTAAACGGTTTGGGATCTAAGCCTCCAAACGGTTTGGAAACCGTTTGGTCTCCAAACGGTTTGGTGAAACCGTTTGGACCAAACACTTGAAACCGTTTGCAATTCCAACCTATTGGAATATGAGCCTATGATGATGTTATAATCATCAAGCCTTAGTCCATCAAAAACTACTTCCATTATCATGGTAATTGCACCAACTAATCAAATGAATTGAAAGAAGAGCAATTGAACATAGTTGATTGAGAAATTGAAATCAATAACAATGAAATAGGGTTCAAGTTAAATAACCCGCCTTCAATTGAGCTTCAAAGCTTGGAGCTTCACGTCAACAATGGTGGAAGAAGATTTTCCACACCACAAGGATCGTTCCTCAAGCTTTTGAGTGAAAAGGGATGGTTAGAAGTGAAGATGGGATCGAGATATGAAGGAATTATGCATTGATTTCTGATTTCCACCATGAAATCGAGATGAATGAAGGTCAAGAAACTTACCAACAGGTTGAGGGTCTTCTTTCTGCTGTCCCTAGATCCCTTGAACGTTTTTGCAAGCAAAGGAAAGAAATGGATCCGAAAAAGTCCTTGGTTTAAGTGGTAAAAGGTCTTTTATAAGAAAAATCAATGAGAGAGAAAATCCTTTATAAAAGTCCTATAATTCCAAAATTGTGCCACCTCTTTATCCTTAATTCTGTGCATGCAAAGCTATATTAATTATCTCAAAACTCCCTTCCATTATCCAAGAATTAATGGAAAAGAAATTAAGCACCTTAATCATATTATATTAATATCCCATATGTGAGTGGATATTACTTTCCATTAACTTAATGTGAGTTGTTCTCCATTCAAGTTAGATCTTTTCGTGGCCTAGAAAAGGCAAAAAGGTGTTCACACTTGAAAAATCCAACCATCTCGTTTTTGGTTGAAGGTCCTTCAATTATTTTATTTATGTTTGCATTAATTTGGGATAAAGTTCCATTTATGCTTAAATCTTGATTATTTTAATATCAAGATTATCTCTCCTCCAAAGTAGCTCAAACGAGATGCCCCTCTCATTGCCTTGCCTCTACAAGATGCCAAGAATATTAAGGACCTTATTGAAGTGGTAAATTGCATATTGAACCCTAGGTTTTGCGTAAATTACACATTACACCAAAACTAGGCTTTAATGCACAAACATTGCTTTATCAGCTCTTTCTTGGTACTCAGGCTTTCACTAGCCTTACCTCTGCATCATCTTCATTCCCATGATGCTTCAACACATGAGGAACATATTATCATGCACAATTTGCAATTTAACCCCTCAACTTGGGTAATTTGCACTTTAGTCCAAAACAAGTAAAATATTACTTTCAACATTATTCAAATTGGACTAAAATTGAAATATAAGTTCCTCTGAAGCCTTAATTACTTTTCAAAAGATAATATTAAGCATATAATTACCTTTCTTAAGCAAAACACCTAAGGTTTAAGCATAACCCAGGTCAGGGATGTTACAAATTATCCACCCCTTACAAGGATTTCGTCCCCGAAATCATCAACAAAACATCAAGAGAAAAGAGTAGGATATTTCCTCCTCATCTCTTCCTCTAGCTCCCACGTAGCTTCTTCAATGCCACGGTGATGCCAGAGAACTTTTACAAGACTAATGTCTTTCTTTTTCAGCTTTTTGATTCTTCTGTCAAGAACCAACACAGGTCCTTCTACATAAGATATATCATCATTTAGTTCTACCTCCACAGGTTGCAGAACTAACTCATTGTCAGGATGACACTTCCTCAACATAGAGATATGGAATACTGGGTGCAATCTATGCAACTCAAGTGGTAACTCCAGCTTATAGGATACCTTTCCCATCCTATCCATGATTGGATAAGGCCCCATAAATCTAGGAGCTAACTTCCCCTTCTTTCCAAATCTCAGGATTCCTTTCCAAGGTGAAACCTTGAGGTATACTCTATCTCCAACTTGGAATTCTAAGGGTCTATGACACTTGTCAGCATAAGATTTCTGTCTATCCTGGGCAGCTTTCAACTGTTGTTGTATGACTTTAATCTTCTTAGTTGTTTGTTGAACCATCTCAGGACCCAAAAGTTGATATTCCCCTATTTCATACCAACATAAGGGAGATCTACAACGTCTACCATATAATGCCTCATATGGTGCCATATCAATACTGTGCTGATAGCTATTATTATAAGCAAATTCTATCAAGCTCAGGTGTAGATCCCAACTTCCTACAAACTGAAGGACACATTCCCTAAGCAAGTCCTCCAAGGTTTGTATGGTTCTCTCAGACTGTCCGTCTGTCTGTGGGTGAAAGGTTGTACTAAACCTTAACTGCGTACCCAAAGCTTTATGCAGTCGTTCCCAAAAATGACTCGTAAACTGGGGACCTCTATCAGAAACTATTGTAGCTAGAACCCCGTGCAAACGCACTATCTCATCTATGTATATCTGTGCAAGCTTCTCAGTTGTATAGGTTGTTTTAACAGGTAAGAAATGTGATGTCTTTGTCAACCTATCAACTATCACCCAAATGGAATCATGACTTTTGGTTGTTCTTAGTAAACCAACCAAAAAGTCCATGGTTACATGGTCCCACTTCCATTGTGTTATAGGTAGAGGTTGCATTGTTCCTGCAGGCTTTTGATGTTCAGCTTTAACCTGCTGACACACCGGACACCGCATAACAAACTCGGCAACATCTTTCTTCAATCCAGGCCACCAATAAATATCTTTTAAGTTATGATACATCTTGGTGCTCCCTGGATGCATAGCATACATCGAAGAATGAGCTTCTTCCAGAACTAACTTTCTCAAGTTATCAACTTCAAGTACTACCATCCTACTATGGTAACAGACTACCTGATCATCAGAATCATGGAAGCCATCCCGTTTATCACTACCATACTCTGACCTGATCTGCTGAATCACAGTATCATTCTGATGTGCTTCTTTAATCTGCTGTCTCAGAGTAGACTTTACTTGCATCTCAGCTAACAACCCGGCTAACAATGATACTTTAAGTTGTACTTTGTTTTGCCTCAAGGATATAAACATATCCCTCTTAGAGCACACTAAGGAATTTAATTGTGCTTTGTCTAAGGCTGGTGTTGCTGACTTTCTACTTAGTGCATCAGCACCTACATTGGCTTTCCCTGGATGATAATCAATTGTACAATCGTTGTCCTTGATTAACTCCATCCAGCAGCGTTGCCTCATTTTCATCTCATGCTGAGAGAAGATATACTTTAGATTCTTATGGTCTGTGAAAATCTGGAATGTTTTTCCATAGAGATAATGTCTCCAGATCTTCAAGGCATGGACCACAACAGCTAGCTCTAGATCGTGTGTCGGATAATTCTCCTCGTGTTTCTTAAGCTGTCGAGAAGCAAAAGAAATCACTTGTTTATCCTGCATTAACACACATCCCAAGCCATTCTTGGATGCATTATAGAAAACTATGTACCCCTTTCCCTGCTCAGGTAACACCAACACAGGTGCACTAGTTAACTTTTCTTTCAACAACTGGAAAGAATGTTGATACTTGTCATTCCATACAAAAGGAATATCTTTCCTGGTCAACTTAGTCAGGGGTAAAGCTATAGAGATGAAGTTCTTAATGAACCTCCTGTAATAGCCTACTAGTCCAAGAAAACTGTGAATCTCTGTCAGTGTCTTTGGTTGTTCCCATTGCAGGACAAATTCTACCGTCTTAGGATCAACACAAATACCCGAAGAAGATATAACGTGTCCTAGAAAAGAAACTTCTGGTAGCCAAAACTCACATTTGCTAAACTTAGCATATAGCCTATGCTCTCTTAGCAAAGTCAAAGCTTGACAGAGGTGCTACTCATGTTGTTGAGCATCTCTACTGTAGATCAAGATGTCATCTATGAAGACAACTACACACTGATCAAGAAAAGGTCAAAAGATTCTATTCATGATTTCCATAAATGCAGCTGGTGCATTAGTTAGTCCAAACGACATAACTGTGAACTCATAGTGACCATATCTCATCCTAAAGGCAGAATTAGATATGTCACTTTCCTTGATACGCAACTGGTGCTATCCCCACCTCAGATCTATCTTAGAAAAGATAGTTGCACCACACAACTGATCAAACAAGTCATCAATCCTTGGCAGAGGATACTTGTTCTTTATGGTTACTTTATTTAACTGTCTATAATCAAGGCATAACCACATCGATCCATCCTTCTTCTTAACAAAGAGGACCGGAGCACCCCAAGGTGAAGTGCTCGGTCGGATAAAACCCTTCTCAAGCAACTCTTGTAGTTGTTTCTTGAGTTCTGCCATCTCAGCGGGTGCCATTCTATACGGAGTTTGTGCTATAGGTTGTGTGCCCGGGATCAGATTAATCTCAAAATCGATCTCTCGGGGCGGAGGAACACCTGGAAGTTCTTCAGGAAATACATCTTCAAATTCCCTGAATATCGGAACTTTAGAAGGATGAGGGCTCTCCATTGTGGTATCTACCACATGTGCCAAGAATGCAAAGCATCCCTGCCTCATTAGCTTTTCAGCTACCATAGCTGACACAAGACAAGTTGGAAGAATCTTTCTGTCTCCCTGAAAGATCCATGTGTCACCATTGTCTGTGAACACAGCTTGTTTGGAACTACAATCCAAGACAACCTTATACTTCTCTAAGGTGTCCATCCCAAGGATTATATCAAAACCCTGCATCTCAAGTGGTATAAGATCCACTTGAAGGCGATGATCAGAAAAGAAAAGATTGTAGGGAGAACACACCTCCCGCAACACTGCAGATCCTGACAAAGGGGTTTCTAGCATTAAACTATCTTCTCTATGACTGACAGTCATGTTGCAGTCATAAATCACTTCTCGAGTGATAAAAGAGTGTGTAGCACCCGGATCAATTAACACAGATACAAAGCAGAGTGATGACATATCAGGATAAAATAATTCCATCTGACCTGTCACAACCCGAGGGTTGACTACTGCTTCAGGCTGATTCATGGCATAGAATCTAGTCGTTGGTTGATGTTGACCATGTACTTGGTTATTGGGTGCTGACGATCCTGCTTGGGACACTTGTCCACGTCCTCTAGCATTGTTACTGAACTGTCTCCTCTGTGAGCCCTGCTGACTCTGCCTCTGGGGTTGAGTCATAGTTCTGACTTTCTCAGGACAATCTCTCATCAAGTGTCCTGACCTCCCACATTGGTAGTAGTTGTAACCTCCCACACTCTACCTGGGTGGCCCTATCACTGATGTTGATGATGTACTGGAGGCTCTACTTGGAGTAAAGCTACAACCCCTACCCCTACTTGACATCCACTGCGTCAGGGCATTAAACTTTGGTGATGGTGATGAAGAGAAACTCAGTTTCTTGAAACTCTCAGACACGGGTCTTTAAAACTAAGGATATACTTTCTTATTACTGGTATGTCGCTTCTCGATCACAGACCTCTCAATCCTCCTTACAGACTCGACAAAAGTTGCAAACCTCTCCCGGTTCTCTAAAGTAGACACCAGAGTGGTCAATTCAGCATTCAATTCTTTCTCAAAATGCTGAATCCTCTCCTCATCAATAGCTTCCATGTACGGACATAACCACAACAGCTCCATGAACCTAGCTTCATATTTGCTAATGTTCATCAGACTTTGCCTCAACCTCTCAAATTGAGAGATTTTCTCATCTAGATACGTCTTAGGAAAGTATCTAGCAACAAACTCTCGTCGGAATTCATCCCATCCGACATCGACTCCTGGCCTTTTACCTTCCTCGATGGTCCACCAATGACCAGCACTCCCCTTCAGAAGGTAGACAGCATGCCTCACCTTCTCATCTTCAGGAATCATAAGGATTCTGAAGGCCTTCTCCAGCTCAGTTAACCATAGGTCAGCATCTGCTGGGTCAGCTGTGCCAGCATACTCCGTGGATCCTACCCTTTGAAGCCTTTCAAAAGTTTTATCGGCACCATGTCTTTCATTATTGGTTGGTGCCCTTGGTGCAGGTAATGGCATCCTATCTGTCATATGGCTCATTGTCGTCATAAACTTCCCAAACATAGCTTGGAAGGATGGGTTCCCCATATCAGCTGGGTTGAGTTGAGGAATCTCAGGCACAGGTTCCTCTCTAGGTTGATCTCTTGCACCTCCTCCCGGTGCAACAACACTACTCTCAGTATCATGTTCATCATGCGATACAGACATCATTCAAGTTCTTCTTCTTCTATATGAGCAGAAGACACTATCAGATAAACTGGAAAACACTTAGAACATACTCAACAACCTTAATCCTATGTCTCTGTAGACTCAGGGAACCTAGAGCTCTGATACCACTTTATTTTGTGGCATACAACTCATAAAAATGAGATTAACTATGTGGAAGCATATCATTAGCAGCAGAATTACTGAAAATCACTAAAAATTAAAACATTTTATAAAAAGATCCATTATTAAAGATTCTTTAAACAAGAACCATAGAAGTATAATTACA
Organism: Alisma plantago-aquatica; assembly: GCA_963693085.1. Taxonomy (NCBI): domain Eukaryota; kingdom Viridiplantae; phylum Streptophyta; class Magnoliopsida; order Alismatales; family Alismataceae; genus Alisma; species Alisma plantago-aquatica. The sequence goes on from OY856410.1 coordinate 1,493,278,513, forward strand.
TACTGGTCCACATTGGACATTCCATGTATCATCAAACCAAAATCTCAGGATGATTATAAAAACACTATCTACTGACTCCTAGGACCTGATAGTACAGAGACGACACATAGGACTTTATGTACAAAGCCTGACAACCAGTATCCCCACCTGGGATATTACTGTTGTCCTTGATGTTGCTGCTGCTGCTCTTCATCTTCTACAGAGGTTTTGCCTCTTTGTCTGCGTCTACCTAAAAACGTAGAATCACACAGGGGTGAGACAATTATTCAATTGCCCTAGCAAGAGATATAACTCTCTGTCATAACATTGTTATTACAGTTTAATCAAAATAAATTGACCAGTGGGATATTTTAAATTAATAGCAGATAATCACTATCTATGCAGGTTAGAGCAACATTCTTATGCAAGTATTTCAACTTTAACTTGATAAGCATCATGTCTAGTATTCCATAAAGAATTGAAGAACATAATTAACTTTTATGTATCAAAGACATGCTAAGAATCATAACATCAACCAGTGGTTCTCATATTTCAATCTTATGCAAATACGCTACACGGCTGATTATATTTTACAAACATTCTTAATCTCTGAGGAGATGAGGTATACCGCTCATACTCCAACCGATCACTACGAAGTCAATATCGGTACCATACAAAGTCAAGTGGAAGAGTCGGCTTCCATGACTTCCCACATCTCGGTCAGTGCAAGATAACATGCAAGACATCTTGTGCCACTACTTTCATAGCTTGCCAGGGTATAGTGGCATCTAGCTATAGAGCAACAGCGGCGGCTGCACTCTCTTCATGACCGAAAGATCTCATGTTTACCTCCATCGATCCGGCATTAACATCATCGGGAGATAGTGATACATCCATCCCGGAAGCATGAAGGGTTGAGAGGTTTAATGTTTACCTTCCATCAATTCCCTCATAAGGATGTAAGGATATTTTCACCCATCGACCCCCACATATTCAAAATATGCGAACTCCAGGAGATCTCATAAGAAAACCTGTTTCACCATCACCTACTTCTGACGATGATGGATCTATGGTCAGAGCACTACATGCATAGCTTTCATTTGATTAATTAGGTACATTATCATATTCTTTTAGCATCAATCAAGTTAAGACAAATGCTATAAAGAAACTTGTACTATTTATATCAATCACTTTTTAGTCTCTAAAAGAGATTGGGATTTCAGTTCCTCACATAACATATGATTCTGGGTATTCAAACCCTCAGCTCATCATTGAGCATTGTTACCACTATTTCAGGTAACCATCACCTTCAAGTCATCTGACCAAGGTAAACATGACACATGTTACACAAGCATCTCATCTGGCACTCGAGGCCCATTGACTCTCTTGTTACCTCTTACTAGGCAATCAAGGCATATCATGGCACACAAGGCCCAATAAATAATTTCAATAAATAAAGCATCATAGCTCATACCTGGCTATGATCATCATCTTAGGATACCTGCATGGTTAGTACAGTTGATAACAATTATATCAATCATATTTTAGTTCCATGCCAATCCCAGGGTAACACCATTGTTCCCATACCAGGGTTAGGGTTTCCCATTTTATAGCAATCAGGGTTGCTCATCCCCTTAACTCAATTAGGACCAATGATTCATCATTTCATTGTCCGGGATTAGGATTTCACACCCCTTCACTCTATTTAGAATTAGGGTTTACTACTCATATCACATCACCCTAGATTAGGGTTTATATTCAAGAACCCACAATTAGGGTTTACTATTCATCCCAATTAGTGCTTTACATCATAATACCTTGAATTAGGGTTACTCATGTCATTGCCCTAAATTCATATCACATTATCTTCCTAGATTAGGGTTTCATTAAGAATTGCCCTAATTTAGGGTTTGAATTCATCAATTAACTCAATTAGGGTTTCATGATCCCTTTACCAAGGATCATACCCTAATTGTATATCACCTTTATTTTGAATGTGTTAGTCTTGATTGCTACATGATTATCTTACATGTATAATTCTCTCTCTTTCATCCTCTTCTAGGATGTCCAGAAGATTTGATCAATCGAGCCTTCAATCTCATGAGTATTCACATGAATTGACCAACTGAATCTTCAATTAGAAAAGATGTCCAAAAAGATTAATCATGTTGGACCTCAAACGGTCTTACCTACTTAGACCTCAAACGGTCTTGGGTTCTCAAGGTTCAAACGGTTTGAAACCATTTGGGCACATTGCCCTTGAAACCGTTTAAGCAATCATTGCTTTGAAACCAAATGAGCTAGAAAGTGTTGAAACCGCATGAGCTTGGGTCTCCAAACGGTTTGGGATTGTTTGGTCCCAAACGGTCTTGAGACCGTTTGGTCCAAACCATCTCAAAACGGCATGGACCAAAAAGTCATTTCAACACCTACACTATCCATGATCTCAATGGATGAACCGGTTAACAATTGAACCCTTGGTTTCTTCATCAATTAAACTATTGAATCAACCTTCAATTAGACCATCAGTTAGGGTTTTGAACCCAATTGATCTAGGATTTCAACTCAAGAACCTCCAATTAGGGCTTTGAATCGAATAACCATCAATGCTCAACATTGTGGAATTGATTCCATTGCAACTAATGAATTATCATAAAATTTTTGATATGACCAGACCCCAAATGGTCTTGAGGTCGTTTGGATGACCTACAAATGGTCTTGAGACCGTTTGCCTCATCTTTCCTTAAAATTTGAAATCTAATTAGGGTTTGCATCATTGGATTGGTCATCAACATAGCTATTGAATGTACTTTGATTTGATATCTCTAATTCTTCAATTACTCAACCATGTCCAACTCTAGACCTCCAGATAGTCTTGGTTGACCTCCAAACGGTCTTGAGACCGTTTGGGGTGACCTCCAAATGGTCTTGAGACCGTTTGGGCAAATCAACCCAAACTTTCGACTTAAACAATTGTAAAATCAGCACTTAGCCGATCAGGGTTTCCACTTGGATGATTGTCTATATATTGAGTTAATCAATTGGAGTCATTAGATCATTACCCAACATGTTCTAGGGGTCTGACCTCAAACGGTCAACCCTACCAAACAGTCAACACCTCTAAACGGTTTGGGGTCCAAGCCTCCAAACTGTTTGGAAACCGTTTGGACCAAACACTTGAAACCGTTTGCAATTCCAACCTATTGGAATGTGAGCCTATGATGATGTTATCATCATCAAGCCTTAGTCCATCAAAAACTACTGCCATTATCATGGTAATTGCACCAACTAATCAAATGAATTGAAAGAAGAGCAATTGAACATAGTTGATTGAGAAATTAAAATCAATAACAATGAAATTGGGTTCAAGTTATATAACCCGCCTTTAATTGAGCTTCAAAGCTTGGAGATTCATGTCAACAATGGTGGAAGAAGCTTTTCCACACCACAAGGATCGTTCCTCAAGCTTTTGAGTGAAAAGGGATGGTTAGAAGTGAAGATGGGATCGAGATATGAAGGAATTATGCATTGATTTGTGATTCCCACCATGAAATCGAGATGAATGAAGGTCAAGAAGCTTACCAACAGGTTGAGGGTCGTCTTCCTGCTGTCCCTAGCTCCCTTGAACGTTTTTGCAAGCAAAGGAAGGAAATGGATCCGAAAAAGTCCTTGGCTTGAGTGGTAAAAGGTCTTTTATAAGAAAAATCAATGAGAGAGAAAATCCTTTATAAAAGTCCTTTAATTCCAAAATTGTGCCACCTCTTTCTCCTTAATTCCGTGCATGCAAAGCTATCTTCATTATCTCAAAACACCCTTCCATTATCCAAGAATTAATGGAAAAAAATTAACTCCCTTCCATTATCCAAGAATTAATGGAAAAAAATTAAGCACCTTAATCATATTATATTAATATCCCATATGTGAGTGGATATTACTTTCCATTAACTTAATGTGAGTTGTTCTCCACTCAAGTTAGATCTTTTCGTGGCCTAGCAAAGGAAAAAAGGTGTTCAAACTTGAAAAAATCCAACCATCTCGTTTTTGGTTGAAGGTCCTTCAATTATTTTATTTATTTTTGCATTAATTTGGGATAAAGTTCCATTTATGCTTAAATCTTGATTATTTTAATATCAAGATTCTCTCTCCTCCAAAGTAGCTCAAATGAGATGCCCCTCTCATTTTCTTGCCTCTACAAGATTCAAAGAATATTAAGGACCTTATTGAAGTGGTAAATTGCATATTGAACCCTAGGTTTTGGGTAAATTACACATTACACCAAAACTAGGTTTTAATGCACAAACATTGCTTTATCAGCTCTTTCTTGGTACTCAGGCTTTCACTAGCCTTACCTCTGCATCATATTCATTCCCATGATGCTTCAACACATGAGGAACATATTATTATGCACAATTTGCAATTTAACCCCTCAACTTGGGTAATTTGCACTTTAGTCCAAAACAAGTAAAATATTACTTTCAACATTTTTCAAATTGGACTAAAATTGAAATATAAGTTCCTCTTGAGCCTTAATTACTTTTCAAAAGATAATATTAAGCATATAATTACCTTTCTTAAGCAAAACACCTAAGGTTTAAGCATAACCCAGGTCAGGGACGTTACATAACACCTCAAGAGTATGAAGATATTGAAATGGTTGTTTCTCTTTCTATCCTATAATTGATTGTGGCATAGAGAATTTGTTTGTTATCATTGAGAACTATTTGAAATATGTTGTGATTTAGTAAAGGAATAAAGGAATTAATGTTGAAAACTACATTCAAGTATGAAATACAATAATATAATGACATGTAAGATTTTAGAAGCTTAAAATAAACCTTGAATGTACTTTACTTGAATATTTATGTTTCGTGGATGAAACCTTTTTAAGGGGGCAGAATTGTTATGACTACATCTTAGCTTAATTGGTAAACTAGGGTTTACCTGAATGAATACATGCTTAATTAGATTGAACATCGTTTATACTTGATTAATGATAGTAGATCTATTGTGATGTTTCAAACCTAAGAATAAACTCTAGCTATGATTTTAGTTTTAAAATTTAGGGTTTGAGAAATATAAACCCTATTGGCTGAAATTAGGGTTTTGATGATACATGAGTATGGAATTTGATCAGGATAGCAGTGTGGTAAATTATTTTTCATATTTTCTAAAAATTTGTACTTAATTTAATTTTGATATGATATGGATAACTCAATCATTCATATTGGAGAAAAATTTCAGAATTTTTTAGTGTTCTTTGAATGTGGTTCTCGGTCGAACTATACTTCGACCAAAATGTTGACAGAGTGCTTTTTAGTAGTGTAGTTTTTTATTTTTAATTATTTATTGGTAATTCCAAATGATCTTAACTTGAGATTTAAAACGCAATCATAAACAACATGTAAAATTTTCATAATTTTTGGATGCGTTTAGACCTTATTAGTAGACAAATTACAGTAACTGACGTTTTTGCAGAATTCTAGATAGCAGTACACTATTTGATTTTTATTTATTTAACGGAAGCTTGGAATAATCTCAAATTTTACCTGAAGCTTTTTAGCTCAATTATACACAACATGATAAATTCTCATAATTTTTGGAGAAGGTTTGATCTCTAAAATACACGAATTCACATAAACCTTTTTATGACAAAAAAATATGTTGAAATAAGAAAAAGTTTAGTGAGGGGTCAATGTGAAATTGACCCAAGCAGCTCAATTTCTCTATATGATCAACCTAACACACAAGGATCTCTCATAATTCGTTGTTCAATCCAGGGAAATGAAATCCTACTTAGAGAGGGAGAGTTAGGGTTTGAGAGGAGAAAATGATGGAGATGCTGACCTAGGGTTTTGCGGTCTGAGGAATGATGAAATCATGTAAGTTTAGTTTCTTTGGATATAATTTCATGGTGAATCTTATCTCACATGTCAAAATTCCGTCCCTCCTATGATTTGATCCAAAATAGTATCAAAACTTCCCCTTTTCTCACTCTTTCTTCATAATTCCTCATTTTTAGGGTTTCCGAGTAGAAAGGAAGAAGAATCAAGTGAATTGCTAGGGATTTGATATGGATTTGAGATTTTCATATATGGGATACATTTTTAAGGTGTTTTCACACCTTAGGATGAGTGGTAACTTCCTTTAAACAGTATATTGCACGAAAATTGGTTAAATCATCCATAATCTTTAATTGCTTAGTATGCGACTACAAACCCTAAATTGTCTATTTGTTCTAAGTTGTCGCAAAATGATATGAAATGGATTCTTCTCTGTTTGGATGAATTTCATATGATAAAATCATATTAGAAATGAATAAAATACATCCTAATGAGAATTCCCTAAGTATTCACAGAGGATATAAGAGTAAAATGAAATATAGGGAATTTGTCTATGACTGAAATTTGTTGTATAAGTAAATAGAGAAAGTTGCTTATCTAGATCCCCTTGGTTTTGAATGATTGTTTATCTAAATTCATAGTAAATATATGTCAGATACTATCTTGGTTTTCGTTTAAGGTGAATAGTGTTTGTTTGATGTCTCAGTAAAGAGGGTGAAACCCTAGATGCGAGTAGAGTTGGATATTTGTGAATAGAAATCATGAAATCCATTTGAAAGGATTTTCTTGACATGATAGACTTTATTTATTCAATTTTATTATTGATGCATGATATCTCAGTGAATGGCATGGAAACCCAAATTCAGCTCAGTTCTAAGGTTTCATACATATAATGATTTTATATGATTTGTTGATAGAAGTCTTTATTCAGTGAATGTTTATATCGCATGAAATCCTTATGAGAGCCATGTGATAAGTGAAAGAGGTAAATGAAACCCTAAGGATAGGGTGCTCAATGAATCAAGTATTGTGATATCTATGTTCTCAGTATGAGATGTGGTGATGTTTAACAGTTCAATTGCATGATTCCAGTGGGTATGTGCCAAGTGGACATGTAATCTGGTTATTTAAGAATTTTAGTCTGCCTGGATGTATATTATGTTGATTACTCAGTGTATTACAGTGTTTTGAATATACTGCTATGCCAAGTTTAGAATTATATACATGTTGTATTATAACTTCAAATAAGTAGACACGACACCATAGAGATACCAGAGTCAAGTATAAGTAAGAGAAAGGTACAATGTAGAAAGGGCTTTCTAGGAATAATAAAATAATAGACTTAAGAGCTCTAATCACCAAAGAATCCCTATGAGAGGTTTGCGTCTTAGGGATGAAACGACCTAACCATGGTAGTGCGTCCAGTGTACGGGGGTCGGAACATACCAACAGGTGGTACGGGAGACGAAGCCCTAGCGGAAGTCTCCTTAAGTTATAGTTTGTAGTGTCCAACATCAACTAGAAGTCATAGTGGAACTAGAGTAACATCAACCAGAAGTCATGGTGGAACTAGAGTATAGAATATCCAAGAGGTGGCTTGACTCTACGTCTGTGTGCTCAGGTTAGAGGAGGAGTCCAGTTTAGGATAGAGAGCCATTTCCCTATTGCAGACCAGGAGAGTGGTCAGACTTAGCATTTCTCGGGTGTGTCTGTTGAGTCTTGTATGGTGTGATCGTAGTACACTACGATTTTTCATATGTAGAGTACACTGCATATGATCAGGGCATAATGAAATGAATGAGAGGCCAAACAAGTGTGTACAGTTATTCAATTATTCTAAGTATGTTTCTGAATTATTAGTTCTCTTTATGATCAATCAAGCATTTGATATATTGATTCACTCTTATAGATATTTAGAGTATCTTGCCATATTTATGATTGTCAATTATTAAACTATTTAAAGCTTACTTCTATTATAATTGATATCAATTGCTCAAAAGTATATCTGTAACTATATCAGTGCTTTAGACTATTTCTTTGAAGTACTCATTCACTGAGCGAGTAGGCTCAGTCCTCTACTTGAAAAATTTAGGGAAATCACATGGACTTGAAGAAGATATCATTGCATCAGAGTAGATCTACCACAAGAGTTAAGTCTGAGTATAGTTAAGTTCAGTCAGTCCCTATCACTCTAGGTCCTTGTATAGATGTAAGAGAGTTGTAAATGATGTTTGTATGTTTGTTTCCTTAATAAGAGAGAATGCAAATGATTGTCATGTTGTATGTACATGAAAGTGTAAGAAACATAATGAATGTATGGATGTGTATCATTAATGATGAGATTACATTAGAGAAATAAAAGTTTAATTCTCTTGTAAAGTTAGTTTATGTGGTTCAATGTGAGGAAACGAAGAGTTTGATAAAGAAGAAAAAGTTAAGGGTGATATTTGTATTACGATAAATCTTCAATTTATACCCTAATCTCATGATTAGTGGTAATTGTGAGATCGGGGTGTAACAGCAAAGGTCGACTATATTGCTGCATCAAATGTAGCTAAGGAGGCTATATGGATCAAGAAGTTCATTTTTGAACTTGGGGTCGTTCCAAGCATCAACGACACAATCAAGCTATATTGTTACAACAATGGAACTATTGCACAGGCTAAGGATCCTGGATCACATCACTGCTCAAAGCATATACAAAGGAGGTTCCATCTCATATGAGAGATTGTACAATGGGGAGATGTAAAGATTTGCAAAGTACCGACTGAGAACAATGTTTCTGACCCCTTCATAAAGACACTTTCACAGTAGAAGCATGATGGTCATGTTAGGTCACTCGGAATGAGATTTGTGGGTGATTGGCTCTAAGTGCAAGTGAGGGTATGTTGGTATGTATGCCCAAAGAGTCAATTATATGATGATTGTAATGGCATAAATGTAAACAATTTGATTATAAATAAAGGCAAGCTTCCAATTTATTCTATTTAAATTTAGTTGTGAGATGTGACATTATAAATGTCTAGATAATAATATTACTCAACGATGTATATCTTCAAGTATGTGATTTGAAAGAATGAGATCATACAAATGTTAAGAGTGCATATATATATTCTCATTATGTCCCTGATCGGTTATTATTGTGGAAGGTTGATAGACAAAAATAACACATAAGATCAGAGTGTGAGTTGGTTGATGATTGAATCTCATTAGTCATGATATAGCAATATCAAACCTAGCACAAATATACATGCTAGAGAATAGTGTATCAGACAGACCCACTGTGAGACTAACAAATGGAAACCATTACTATGGTAGTCATAGTCAGCCCTCGCAATTGATTGTGGTGTTTGTGGTTCTTAGGCCGGAAATCACTCACTACTATAGAAAAGGCCTTTAGCATCGGTTAATTAAGGACTTTAGTGTCAGTTTTCAAGTGACACTCAAGTGGGCGCCGCTAAAGGTGGACCCCTTCGGCATCGGTTCCCAACCAATGCCAAAACACTTCCCGCCACTGAAAACGCGCCAGCAAAGGGACTATAGGTGTCGGTTTTTTAAGAAAATTGACACTATAGAATGGTTACAGACATCGGTTATTAAAAGAACCGACGTCAAAATACTTCCCACTACTAAAAAATGCGCCAGCAAAGGGCCTATAGTTGTCGGTTTTGAAAGATAACCGACGCCATATCAGCTGAACCAACGTCGATTTTGTGCTAATAACCGACGCCATATCCCCTTCCTGCCACCACGGCCGTGCTTCCCAGCATGGTCGTGGTTCCTGACCACATAGACGTCGGTTTTTTTTATCAAAAACTGCCGCCGTATGTCTTTGGTGTCGGTTTTGTTCAAATAATTGACGCCTATGTTATGATTTTTTTTCTTATCAGTTTGCAGGCCTGGTGTATGGCTGGTCAGTAGGATGAGAACCTGCAGTTCAGTTCTGAACTGTAGATTTATGACATCCATTGATCATCCAACAACAGGCCACAAACCTGCAAAATTAACAAGATGGACAATATTATATATATGTGATTCACACACATGTATAAGCACATTTAATTGATATTATTTTTTCATCACATACATGTAGAAACCAGTAGCAACCTGCAGTTCCATTCATTTCATCTCTTTTCACATTCAGACACATGTACAAACATTTATGTATTGATCATCTTCACACACATATGACAATTCATAAAAATTCATTCACATTCATACAAAAATAATTATGAGAACAAAGTTATTCTTTATTCATCATTGTCATCATTGTCAATAAAATTATATCTAAAAATTCCCACTCTTTGTAGGGCTTTTGCCCATTCTTCTCTTACAGCATCTAATTCATCTCTCATATAGGGAGCATGTACATCAAAACGTTTTCCATCTGTGCTGAAGTCAGCAGTTTTAAAGACCTACAAAGAGAATGACGTATATATAATTAATAATATATAATAAGATTGATATATTTCATATTATCTAATGTGACTAAGTATAATACCTATTGTATCTTATCAATTTCCATTACGACATGTTTGATGATTCGGTCCATAAATAGCATCACATAGTAGGCACATGCCCAGCCGTTGTCTTGTATAGCACACTATAAATTGAAACATACAAAATATTCAAAAATACAAATAAGCACAGTTCACATAAATAATATTTACATTGGAGTCAGGAAATTACTTTCACATTCTCCCAAATTAGTGATAGATCCTTTTTCCTGGGGACCTTTCCTCCAGCTTTTTTGTACTGTTGTAAAGCCCTACATATGTTAATGTAACCCATTAAATTGCATAATTAAATAGTAATGTAGTAACAGATATAAAAACATGAAATATTTCTCACGAGAATAATGACCTTTTAATTGCATGTCTATATAATGTATCTAACTCATTCCCCACAGGATCTAGATAATAGATAGTGAACGTCTTGGGGACAATAACTAGTAACTCCCAATGCCTACCACTACAAGTAAGAAAGTTAAAAATTAGTACCTCAAAATCCACAATAAAACTGTAATTTTCTTAAGTCCAAATTATAAGCAAAGTAAACTTACTCGACATTAAATGGAGCTATTATCACCGTCTTCTTATTTTTACCAAAATATTCAAAAGCATCACAGTAGTATGAAGTAACTGAAGAAGGGTCTACATCTACAAGACTAATCAAAGATGGAACCAAAAATCCCTTATGGGAAAACCCAAAATCTATACATATCTTGTGTAAGTGGTTGCAAACATGTATTACGTATGCATTAAATTATAAGAAACCATATCACCGTATATAAAACAAGGTATATGGATATATAAACAAGATCTCACCATATCCACAGCTCTATCATAGATGTGTTCAGCCATTCATAACTAAACAACTCCAAAATATCTTGTATAAATATCTTATTTTCATATGATTGACATGCATTAATACATATGCATTAATACGTATGTATGCAGAACTTGTATTACGTATGCATTAATACGTACTCTAAACTTGTATAAATAGATTGTTATCGTATGATTTACCTGTAGCATCCTCTGGAATAGTAACAATTATAGGAAAATTTGGATCATGTTCGCCGATCCATACTGCCACACCCCTACAATTATGACCTACTGAGGCGTGTAGGTCCCTTGGAAGCCAACTTGGTAGTCGAGGAGGTGGAGGCTGAGATATAGTGGGTCTCGTCTTTTTGACCTGTATATATAATTTTAGATCAATTGACTCAATATACAAACTAACAAATTAAAGTAATGAAAATTTATCATACAATATTAGTATAGAGGACATCCGCTTTGAGCCACAGTATCACTCCACCTACTGCCTCACCAAGTGTTTCAGGATTTGGGTGTGCATGAGGCAGTGCAAGATCCATCCAGTTGGGGAGTACATGTATCGGGCTCACACGTACCACACCATCTGGTACTGGATACCCATGAAACATGCACCCTTTAAGGGGTGAGTAAGCTGACGCCTCTGCAACGATATATTCTTGGCTTTTTAGTCGGCATGGCTTCAACCCCTACAAATTTACATAAAGAATGTTATATGCATATATACACAAATATATCATCTTGAACAGACTAGCTATTATGTCATAAAAATACTTACAGAAGACGTGCTAGGTGGTGGGTCTATAGGATTACTCCCAACCTCTATAGTACGAGCAGTAAGAGAAGAGTGGCCCGCCACAGGTACTATCTGAGTGGCAGTATGAGACGACTACCACTTGCTAATTGCTTCATAGAGTTTCTTAGCAAGTACTTCCCCGACTCTTCTATCAATTAACGAATCTACCTATACATGGATAAAAGAAATACTAGCTTCTGATTATTGAATTCCATTTCGCAATAACATTCTAAAATAAGAATAGGTTACCTCAGCTTGAGAAAGTCCCACTTTTGGGACAGGTTTGCGATGGGATGGCCCAAAGAAAGCTTTGATTCCCACACCAGTGCCTGCACCCCTAACACATCCAGGATGCTCTGGGTTAGCCAGAGCAACTGTCACTTCATCCCTTGTGCCCTGAGGGATGAACTTGCCTTCCTTCCTCTGCTCATGAAGCTCCTGCTAATCACCATCAACAAAAATTAGTATGTAAACATAACAATAATCAATATCGATCGATTGCTCTAAGAGTTGATTTATACCATTCTTGCAGCCGCCTCAGCAGTTGCGGGCTTCGGTATGTCTCCCTTCTTATTTTTCCTCCCAGCTATCCACATAGCATGGTGAGGCAGAGGTGCGGGAGCAGTAGTAGAGGACTCTGTTGTCTCCTGAGTAGTAGTAGGCTGAGCAGACTTAGCCTGTAGTCTTTGGCGAATGCCTGCATATCCTCTTGGACCCATTGTGTGTTCGTGCACATTCAGTGCATGCCTTGCTAATTGAGCATCGCTTAATACCTAAAGGTTAATCTTGAATAGGTGAATACATAAAAATGTATATTAATTAAATTGGGAGTGGTGATTAATATCTTGAATTCATCTGTTTTTCTTTGGGGAACAAATGCCTCCCAGTCTTTGGGGTCCAGGTAGTTCCATTGCTGTGTGGCTTCCTTCTTCCTAAATTTATTTTTAAAGAGAATACAAACAAAAGGTATTAGTGTAGATTTAGTGAAATAGTGATCAATGTCTAGAATTGGAAATCAATCAAGAACCTCTTATCAGCATCGCGTATGTAATCTCGGGTGAGATTGGTCCTATAGTTCCTTAGGACCCTCCCACAGCGTTGCATCACACATTTACGATGTTGGTTTTCATCCAGATCAAATATGCTCTGCAAATTAAATAGAATTTCTATTGATTAGTATCTTAAAAATTAGTAATCTACACAAATAGAATTACAAATAACAATAACTCACGTATAGTTCCTTCCATATGTGGTCTTTCTTCCCCTTAGGAACTTTATGCCAGGATTCTAGAATAGGATTGCAATGGCTATGAGTAAGAACCCCAAGATATGAAACAAATGAGTTGTGGTTCACTCCATATGGATTTCTTGCATGATCGAAATCTACATCCAATTTGGGTCCATTGCCCCTTTGCTGTATTAACTTGTTCATTATTGTGATGCCCCTCACTTTCTCAATTTTCTTTTGCTACTCATCAAGTGTTGTAATTTCTTCAGGGGGTATATCACCAACCTAAAATTTGATAAAAAAAACACACTTACATGATATAATTATAAATGAACATATAGATAGAAACCTCAGGGATATATTCTTAAAACTTACATTGTCAGGCAGTGCAAGCAAGTCCTCACCCTCACGGTGATCATCAGCACGGTCAATGCTCAGCCATCTGAAAGTTTACATTCAAATTATAAATTTCACATTGTAAAGTAACACTAATTGTAAAGTTCACATTGTAAAGTAAACATTCACATTGTAAAGTTCACATTCACATTGTAAAGTAATTCACATTGTAAAGTTCACATACACATTGTAAAGTTCACATTCACATTGTAAAGTAATTTGCATTGTAAAGTCCACATTCACATTGTAAAGTTCACATTCAGAAAAATAAAACATATAAAAAATATAAACATTCATGCCTCTAATATTGTGATATTTTATCAATTAACAATCCTTCATTGTGATCCCCGTGAACATACAAGTCATTGTGATCCTCAGCTTCAATGTCTGGTGGTGTTGGCAACCCAACTGAGAATGTACTGGAGTCATCATACTTATCATAGCACTCTTCTTCATCTATAGGATCTTCAATGAACTGTCTTTTACCATGAAGAACAACCGACCATTTATCATTTGCAGGATCAACGATATAAAATACGTGTTTCTCCTGTGATGCCAATATGAATGGTTCACCCTTCTCGCCAATCTTTTCAAAGTTCACTAACGTGAAACCCAATTCATCCACTATAACTCCTTTGTTGTTGTCAACCCAATTACATTTAAAGAGAGGAATTCTGAAATCTACATAGTCAAACTCCCATATGTCTTCAATGACACCATAATATGACATTTTAGCTTCACGTGGACTCTTATCCTTTACACTTACAAAAAATAATGAAGACGCTTGAAGGGTGCCCCCACTATTTTGGACGACACTCTTATCATCTTGACGCCTTGTGTAATACGAGAATCCATTTATGTCAAACCCTTCGTAAGACATAACATTCAATTTTGGTTTAAAGGTGAGGCATTTGATGGTTTCAGTAAGATTATCTGGTGTTTGAGATAGTTGACGTAAGACTTTATCTTCAAACCACTTAGTAAATATCTTGTTATGCTCTCTAGCAAGCCACATTGAATTGGATCGAGGATATTGTCTCTTGATGAAATTGGTATGTTCTCGATATAAACACTCACTTCGTCGATGTTGTGTAAGATATACAAGTGACCTTGCTCCAACTGCTCACGGCTGATTACTTTCACCCGTGATCCCAAAATTCCTTTGCCAAAATGCTCCTCAATATTCTTATCATTCATAAGAGTGTCATTAGCACTCAGAAAGTCATTGCAAAAATCTATAACCTCTCTCACCACATAACCCTCAATAATACCCCCTTCAGGCTGATAATAGTTTCAAACATCACCTTTAAAAATGCTCATGTGTCATTCAAAGGGATACATCCAATGCAAGAAAATTGGTCCCAACATTTTCACTTCCCTAGTCAAGTGGACAATAAGATGTACCATGATATCAAAGAACGAAGGAGGAAAATACATCTCAAGATGACATAGGGTAACAACCACTTCTTTTTGCAATTTATCAAGAGTATCAGGGTCAATAACTTTGCTGCACAGACTGTTGAAAAAGAAACAAAGTCTGGTGATTGCAAACCATACATGCTTCGGTAATATAGATCGAATTTCCATGGGCAATATTTGTTGCATTAGAGTGTGACAATCATGAGATTTAAGACCTATCAACTTCAGATCTTTCATTGATACCAATGTACAGATGTTGGATGAGTAACCATGTGGCACCTTAACATTTACCAAGCATTCACAAAAAGCTTTCTTCTCCTTTCTAGACAATGTGTAACTAGCGGGAGGTAAGTGTGTTCTCCGATTGCTACTAACTACTTTTGTTAATTATGTCCTTATTCCCATTTCACGTAGGTCCATTCTGGATTTTATCTCATCTTTAGTCTTACCTGGTATATTCAACAACGTACCGATGATGCTATCACATACATTTGTCTCAATGCGCATGACATCGATACAATGCCTGACTGTCAAAGAACTCTAATAAGGAAGATCCCAAAATATTGACTTCTTCTTGAATAAAGACTTGTCACTCTGTGTGTCCATCATACATTGTGATATCTTACCAAATTCATTGGCGATGTCTTTTACTCTTTCATAAACATCCTCCCCTGATATAGGTTTAGGTGCACTTTGTTCCTCTCCATTGAATGTTTTACGCAACCTACGATATGGATGAAATTTTGGAAGAAACCTTTGATGACCAAGATATAAAGTCTTGCCTCTGTGTTTTAGTCATATTGAATCAGTGTTCTCTTCACATATAGGACACACTTTAGATCCTTTGACACTATATCCAGACAAATTCCCATACGCGAGAAAGTCATTCACAGTGAAAAACAACATAGCGTGCAAACGAAATGTCTCTCTTCGTAAAGCATCATAGGTCATCACATCTTCACTCCAGAGCTTCTTCAAGTTATCAATCATTGGTTCAAGATAAATGTCGATATCATTTCCAGGTTGTTTAGGGCCTGATATCAAAGACGACAGCATAACGTACTTATTTTTCATACACAACGAGGGAGGAAGATTATATATAACAAGCATAACTGGACAAGTGCTATGTTGGCTGCTCAATGTCCCGTACGGATTCATCCCATATGTACAAGAACAAGTCTTAGATTCCTGTCTTCTTCACCAAATTTAGGGTACAATAAATCAATCTTCTTCCACTATGGGGAATCAGACGCATGTCATAGGATCCCATCATTATTTTTCTTAACATCTGCATGCCACCTCAAATTCTTCGCATCTATAGGATTGGCAAACAAGCATTGAAACCATGGTATTATAGGTAGATACCACATCACCTTGGTAGGAGAACCAGTTTTATACTCCCCCGAAGTCGTCAATTTATACCTTGACGCACCACATTTTGGACAATCTTTCAAATCCACATAGTCCTTTTGAAATAATACACAATCATTTGGGCATGCATGTATCTTCTTGGCCTCCATTCCCATTGGGCACAACAATTTGTTTAACCGGTATGTTGAGATTGGCAGCTCATTTCCTTCAGGAAGAATTTCTTTCAACAAAGACAACAATGACGTGAAGCTTTTGTCGCTCCATCAATTGTTAGCTTTCAGTTTATACAATCTCAACACAGTGCTAAGCTTCATAAACTTACAACTTGTATATAACAGTATCTCAGCATCATGCACAATGTTTCTAAACATGGGAGGTGGATCGTTGTGCCCCACAACTATCCAGCATCGCATCAACGATGTCTACTGGAACTGGTTCGTTCACATCTACATCATCGAAGGCAATTTCTTCTTCCACACAAGCACTGGTATCGACATCCACTGATTTCAGGTTTGAAATCTCTTCATGCCAGTGCCATTCTGTATAGCCTTGTACAATCCCGTTGCACATGACATGACTTTTGATTTCGTCACCAGTGCTGACTTTCAAGTTGTTACCGCAATGCCTACATGGACAGTAGAACCTATCTCCAGATTGTTTCCTATGTTCCTCGGCAAATCTAATAAACTGTTCAAGACCAGAAATAAACTCGGGGGTGCAGTGATTTGGAATGGACATCCATGATCTATCCATTCTATGATCAAAGAGAAAACAAGTATATATTAGAACAAGATTAGGGTCTAGGGTTAAAAGATTAAGGTTTATGGTTAAAACTTTAGGGTTTAAGGTCTTATACATAATCAATGGTTAAAACATCCTAAGTGAGATTAGGTGTTCAAGAACAGTCCCAAATCGGGGACTATCCAAGATTTACTCCTAATGAGTAAATCTTGGACGGGTTTCTAGGCCAACAAATACATGTGTTGTCATTCTTATATATAATAAATGTGTACCACCTATCCCATTCTTGAACACCTAATCTCACTAGTAAGTGTATAATGTGTATTGGATTTTTAAGAAAATTTCGGCAGCATTTCCCCACTGTTCTCCAAGTACATATGTACTTAGAGAACAAACAGGGAAATGCTACTGAAGTTTTCTTGAAAACCCAATACACATTATACACTTACATCCTAAGTGAGATTAGGTGTTCAAGAATAGTCCCAAACCGGGGACTATCCAAGATTTACTCCTAATGAGTAAATCTTGGACGGGTTTCTAGGCCAACAAATACATGTGATGTCATTCTATAACATTGATTTCAACATTTCGAGTGTCCATGCATGTTCATCATCAAGATAAAGATTACACATAAATTAGTATGACCTAGGGATGGAGAGATTCATAATTGATTTCAAAATTTCAAACTAGCTCATGCATTATCATCAATATACATCATACAACAGGGATTCATGTAGATGTTAGGGTGACACATCACTACAAAATTAGATATTTAACATTTGGGTTTTAATATCTTAGATAGATTGATCACAAGATTTCAGCAATATAGTTAATTCAAGATTATGGTGAAATGTGTATTAGGGTTTTAATATCTTAATTCAACATGCATCAAAATTTACAGAATTAGGTCAAGCATTAGTATTCAATTGCAAATGTATCTACTTCTTCCTGCTCCCTCCTTACCAAATGGATAAAAGCAAGGCCACGACTGTGTGGGTTGGCCACGGTCGTGCTGTCCAGCATAGCCGTGGTTGGCCAACACAACCATGGTCGTGTCCAGCCCACAGGTCATGCCTTGCTTTTATCCATTTGGTAAGGAGGGAGCAGGAAAAAGAAGAGGTGGAGGAAGAAGGGGTGGAGGAAGAAGAAGAGGCAGCAACCTACATATCAGTGGCGTGGAGGAAGAAGAGAGAAGCTAGGTGTCCCTGTGGTCGGCGGCGGTGGTGTGAGGAGCTAGCAGGTGGGAGGAAGAAGACAGTAGGGGGCGGTGGCGGCGGCAGTGTGAGGAGTAGCGAGCGGCTGCTTGATCAGGCGGTGGCGACGAACAGGGGGCAGCAGTTTCGAGCGAGGGCTATTTCGCGATGAAATAGAGAGAATGGGAAGAGTCTGTTTCTCAATCGATCGAGGGTTATTAAGTTAACAAGGGCGTCAGTTATTTAAAAAACTGACACCTAATATCCATCAGCGTCGGTTGCCAGAAAAAACTGACGTCCATTGGACAATCTTAACCCTAAAAAATTTCACGGGACGACGCATGAAACCTTATCAGTGTCGGTTTTTCCACAAAAACTAACAACCTTTGGAGGTAATTTTTTTGTCTTTAGGCGTCGGTTATTAGATCAAAAAACTGATGTCGTATGTGAAACTTTGGGGGTAATTTTTTTTCGCTCGAAAAATTGGATTTGGCGGGCTATTTTAGGCGTCAGTTCATTATAGGGAGCCGACGCTAAATAAAAAGTGATACCCGTGTCTGGCCGGTCTTCAAATATAGATGTTGGTCTCTGTAATTAGCCGACGTTGTAGGGTTTAGGCGTTGGTTTTCGGTAATAACCGATGCCTCTAAATGTGACGTTATAAGCTATTTCTGTAGCAGTGACTACACCCATCACATGTCGTTCGGTACACTTTGACATCATCAAACGCAGTCCTGAAATATGAATTGTTATAAAGGTGATCATTGGGTGATTGTAAAATATGGAGACTGATTGTGAGTGATTGAGATGGGATTTTTCCCTCCTATAGGAGTATGATATCCAATTCCTTTTGATTAGTGAGACTAAGAAAAGTATGGCCATGCACATGTGAGTCAATATGTGATAATGAGCTTACATATATCTCCGACAATCTACTCTGGTTCAAGAAACAAGATTGAATGTTGAAGAGGGTGACTACTCCATGCCTCTAAATAAATCTATTTATTAGTGACAAAGGGATTATACAAACACTGCAACACCATATATAGATTGTAGGTTGAAGTTGTTCTCCGACTTTCCATTGACTTGGGTAGAACTGATGTTCGACTAGGCACCATGCTTTGCTTTTGATATCATAAGTTGTTATGGACATTCACTGCCAATGTGATATGGGACCTATAGGGTCACACACATAGGTCTCGACCTAGAAGAGGAGTTTAATCTTGAATGATGATTGAATCAATTACTAAAGTGTTTATGTATTCAATTTACACAACGTATCAGATGACTACCTTACTGACCGATCATCTCACTGAGTGAGATGGCCATTTGGAGTGCCAGATGGTTGGCTTAAACATTGAGATGGCTATTTGGATAGTTAGACTGATCAAAAATCAAATTGGCTAAGTTCTGCACAAACTGAGGTGTGAATCGGCCGGTTCATTCAGTTGAACCGACCAGCTCAGCTTGGTTCACCATACGACCATCTGGGTTAGTGAGACGACCATCTTGCATGTGTGAGATTTCTTAATTTGTGAGAAATTCGATTGTAACAAGAAATTAATGATGATGTCATGTAATGTATTAGTTGGATTTGAATTGCCAATTTCCTATGCAATTGGAAGAACATGCAAAACAACCGTCTCACGTGTCATACGAATGTCTGGATTTCTAAACGACCATTTCAGTGGTTGCATGTTGTGAAAATTTAAGATCTTATGGTCCTTTCCACTCCCACACAAATTGGGAAGCCTAACCCTAGCCTCTACTATAAATAGAGGGGTATTGGGGGTTGTCCAAAACACAACACAGACAATTGAGAATCAGTTGCTATGACAATTGTTGTCATCTTTGGTTGTGGTAACCAAGAGAACCCAAGTAAGTCCTACCTGACTAGGGATGGATAGCGAGGGAGAGAACAACTAAGGATCATTGTAGTGAGAAAGCAAGTTGGTGACTAGTACGCCAATGGGAGGGACAACACTCATGTTTATTCTAACAAGACAACAAAAGTTCTAGGCAGTCCGTGTGGCCTTCTCTAAAGATGGGAAATCATTGTCTGCCACTCGGAGGATGACATCAGCCAACAGTCCATGATGACAGGAGTTGCTACAAATGACAACATTTGAGGCTACAGTCTGTGGTGTGGACCAAAAGGCACATCAATTAGATGAGTCCTAGTACAACTAGAAGACGGTGGAACATATGTTGGTATATATGCCCATAGAGCCATCCCAAGAGATTGCATGGAGTCAGATATTAATTAATCAATTAATGTGATTATTTGGTTAATTAATGAATTCTAGAATATTCTAATTAATCCACGAGCGTTTTAATTAACGTAGCGTTTCTATTTACAGATGGTTTTAGGAAACCCTACTTCCCTTCGTATCCTATTTAAAGGAGGATTGACGGTCGATATCTATATAAGATATCGAGAGAGGCTTTTCAATTTACGCTCACTTATGTAAACCCTAGCCGTCACCGTCCTTAGGAGAGGAAGGAGAGCAATGCACCGCTAGCACGCCGCCGCACAGACACGACTCCTTCCCGCCGACTTAGGAAGCACGACGTGGAGTTCCAGTCCATCCCCATGGACAAAGTAGAGACGCATACGCTGAGACGCCTACGTTCGGAGGACAGTGATGATCATTCGTGCGCGTTATGAGCGGCGTACATCATCGCACGAAAGGAGCACCGTCGGATCTTCCTGTGATAGTGAACGGGAGAGAAGTTTTGTCCGTGTAGACAAGCGTCGTTGCACACCTTTGTGCAGTGGGACATCACCGGACTTGCTCCGCGATAAGTTATATCCCGCAAACACTCCTTTCGAATACTCTATTGTCGACGAGATCCTATTTCGGGTTGAGTGGAATTTTTTTGTTACTTCCGTCGCGCATGTTTTCTCCACAAAACCCAACAGTGGTATCAGAGCCTCGTCGATCTACGACGTATTTGGATTCGTTTCGATATGATCGAATCGCTGTATACTATTTTTATGTTGCATATGATGCGAATTAAAACTGCTAATGTGCAAATCTAAACCTAATTCCACATACATCGCAGGCTTCTGTTTTTGACATTTTGGACGGGATCCCCGCACAGGGGCGATGCCCCTGTGTACCCCGCATTGTCTGCGTGGGAGTCAAAAATTTATTTAATGGGGAATGTCCCACATTACAAGTACTGCAATCTAATATGTATATACATATATGTAGATATACCTATGATAGCATACACGTTGCCTTTAAAATCTATTTTATGTGGTGAGTGAATGCACGGTTATGGCCTAGTATCCCCTTTTGTGAATGTTGTGGATGAATGTGGATGTCAATCTTGTGGATATATTTGTTTGTGAATTCTATGGATGTATAATGGTTACATATGGATCCTTTGTATAAAGTATTCGGCTTGCATGCCGAGCCTCATCTCTTATTTCAAAGTGTAATTAATTCTTTCCTTTTATATTTGTACTCATGTGATGTAATAGAGATAGGATTAGTTTTAGTTTTTGTAAACTTGATGTAAGGAGGCCACTTGAAGATCCAACTCCAAGGAGTGTCCATGGAGAAGCACCATGAATATCTAATTCCAAGAAGCAACCTGAAGATCCAACTCCAAGGAGCGTCCATGGAGAAGCAACAAGAAGATCCAATTCCAAGAAGCAACTTGAAGTTCCAACCTCACAAAGCATCCATGAAGTTGTTCATTGTAATGTTGATCATTACAGGCTTACAGGTTGATTCACAGGTGTTGCATGAGATGCATAAGAGCATAGGTGGACCGTAATCCTTTGTTGCTCTAAAGGATTACAATAGTAGGGCCATAACCGATGTATTTGTGTTTGTGATTGCATGTCTATCGTTTGTGGTTGTGGATATAGTAGTATATGATATGTACTATAAGTATGTGGTGTTTGGATATGTATATGTATTAATAAAACCCCTCAATTAATAATATTTAGTTTTAGTTGCCTTCCATAAAGAAACACACATAAAAAGCTTGATCTACTATGTGTGGGCACGCCTCCGCGTGGTACACTGTCTATCTCGTGGAAGTGTGATGGTGGGTGTGTGGGTCTGCCTCCGCAGGGTGCACACTCATCGTGTTGGCTTATGGGTTGGACTTAACTAGGGAACTTTGATAGGATCAAGTACCTAGAGGCACACAGTTGCATCATGGCAAGGAGTTGTGCATGATCAACTATCCAAGAGTTGCATATGATGCAATTGGCAAAAGTTGCCTACCTTAGTATTTGGTCTTTGATGTCGGCGTTGGTTGGGCATTGATCCAAGTATTTTGGGTCTTGGCTCACTAGAAGGTTGTGCGTTGCAATCTTTCGAGTTGATAGTGAGGGCTATCAATTTGAATAAAATAGTGGGAACGTAATTAATTAAAGGCCTAATTAATCTCGTTTATCAAATCTTTACAAGTCAAAATGTTTTGGACTAAATGCAAATTTTTCTTTTGTAGCAATCAAATGGCAAACAACACTCACACTTTCTCATTGCGATCGGTCCTTGAGAAGGACAAACTTACCCGTACTAACTTTCAAAACTAGTTTAGGATGCTGAGAATTGTTCTCACACATGAGCATAAGCTCTATGTCCTTGAAACACTAGAGCCAACAGAACCCGCTGTAAATGTGCCCAAGGCTGAAAAGGATGCTTACAAGAAGTACCTTGATGATGTCGTGGATGTCAAGTGCTTGATGTTGTGCTCAATGAACTATGAATTGCAAGAGCAGCATGAGAACATGAATGTCATGGAGATGGTAACACATCTCAAGAACATGTATCAACATCAAGCAAGACAGGAGAGATATGATGTCTCAAAGGCTTTGTTCAAAAGCAAGATGAAAGATGGAGACTCAGTTCGCACCCATATGCTCACTTTGATTGGGTACGTGGAAAGCCTATCTAAGCTGGGATTTCCCCTAGGTCAAGAGTTAGCCACTAATGTGATTCTACAATCGTTGCTTGAATCATATAGTCATTTTGTCATGAACTACAACATGAACAATTTTGACTAGCCATTGTCAGAATTGTTGGGCATGTTGAGGACAGCTGAAGCACAGATGAAGAAAGACAAGCCCAAGTCTGTGATGATGATCAACAAGACAAAGGGAAAGTCAAAAGGCAAAGGAAAGGCTAAGAAAGGTTCTAAATCCAGGCAGAAGCCAAAGTCATCCACGCTCAAAGCTAAAGGTGGGATCTCCAAAGAAGGCAGTTGTCACCATTGTCACCAGCCTGGACATTGGAAAAGAAATTGTCCTCTCTACCTGGAGGAATTGAGGAAGAAGAAGCAAGGGATAGATATCTCCACTTCAATTATATACATTATTGAAATAAACTTAAATACTTATTCATCATGGGTACTGGATACCGGATGTGGAACTCACATATATTCTAATATGCAGTATCTGATAAGAAGTAAGCCTTTACGAAAGGGCCAAGTCAAGCTGTGGGTTGCTAATGGAGCAAGAGTTGTTGCCACCGTAGTTGGATTTATTAGTCTATCTTTTCCTACGGGCCTTGTAATAGAATTAGAGAATTGCTATTATGTACCTGTCATTAATAGAAATATTATTTTTGTATCTTGTATGGACAAGAGTGGATTTGAATTTCACATTAAGAATAGAATTATTTCTATATCTAAAGATAAGATCTTTTATGGAAATGCCCCTATGTCTTATGGTATCTACTTGTTAGAACTTGAGACTAGCATATACAACGTAAATATTAAAAGGTTAAAGCTTGACAACTCAAACAAAACATTCTTATGGCATTGTCGCCTTGGGCACATAAATGAGAAGTGCATATCTAGACTCCATAAGGATGGTTATCCAGACTCTTTTGATTTTGAATCATTAGAGACATGTGAGGCATGTTTATTAGGGAAGATGACCGAGACTCCTTTCATTGGACATAGTGAGAGAGCCATGATCTGCTAGGGCTCATACATACTAATGTATGTGGACCTTTTAGATCAAATTCTAGAGGAGGCTATCAATATTTCATTACCTTCACTAATGACCTCAGTAGGTATGGCTATGTATATCTTATGAAACACAACTCAGAAACTCTTGAAATGTTCAAGACTTTCATGAATGAAGTAGAGAAGCAACTTGGTAAGAGTATTAAAGCACTCCGTTCAGATCGAGGTGGCGAATACTTAAGCCAAGAGTTTGAGGACCTTCTGAGAGACCGTGGTATTGTATCACAATAGACTCCACCTGGTACACCACAACATAATGGTGTGTCAGAAAGAAGGAATCGTACATTATTAGACATGGTACGATCAATGATGAGTTCAGCCGAACTTCCAATATCGTTCTGTAGATATGCTCTTGAAACTGCAGCGTTTACACTTAACCGTATACCTTCCTAATCGGTTTAAAAGACACCATATGAGATATGGAATGGGAATCGTCCCAATTTGTCTATGTTAAATATTTGGGGATGTGAAGCTTATGTTAGAAAACAATTTCCTGAAAAGCTTGGACCCAAATCGGAAAAATGCTATTTTGTTGGATACCCCAAGGAAACTCGGGGATACTACTTCTACACACCAACTAACAACAAAATGTTTGTTGCTAGGACTGTTGTATTTCTTGAAAAGGAATTTATTTCCAAAGGAATTAGTGGGAGGAATGTAGAGCTCAAAGAAGTTTGAGACCAACAAGAAAGTAGAGAACCTGAGGAGGTACATAAGGAACATGAAGACTCACAAATTGTGTGGAATTTCAAGTTCCAAGTGTAACACAGGAACCTCATAGGTCTAGTAGGACATGACTTGAGCCTGAGAGATTTGGATTTCTCATGACTCAAGACAATGACGAATTGGGCATAGCAGATGAGCCAACTTCCTATCTAGAAGCTACTAAGGGACCAGAATCTGAGAAATGGCTCGAAGCCATGAAATCTGAGATGGAATCCATGTACACCAATAAGGTATGGACCTTGGTGAATCCACCTGAAGGGGTAAAACCCATAGGGTGCAAGTGGGTCTTTAAGAAGAAGACTGACATGGATGGAAATGTTCAAACCTATAAAGGTAGATTGGTTGCGAAAGGATTCCATGAAATTCAAGGTGTTGATTATGATGAGACCTTCTCACCAGTTGCCATGGTTAAATCCATCAGGATCATGCTTGCCATTGCAGCTTATCATGACTATGAGATTTGGCAGATGGATGTTAAAACAACATTACTTAATGGGAATTTACTCGAGGATGTGTACATGACACAACCTGAGGGTTTTATTGATCCAAAGGAAGCCAATAGATTCTGTAAGCTACAAAGGTCAATCTATGGATTGAAGCAAGCATCTCAGAGCTAGAATCTACATTTTGATGAAGTAGTCAAAAAGTTTGGCTTTAGTCAAAATGAAGATGAACCTTGTGTTTACAAAAGGGTTAGTGGGAGCACAGTCGTATTTCTCATATTGTATGTGGATGACATACTATTGATGGGAAATGACATCCCTACTCTTCAGACAGTAAAAGGTTGGCTAGGGAAAACTTTCTCTATGAAGGATTTAGGCGAAGCATCCTATATACTAGGGATCAAGATCTATAGAGATAGATCTAGAAGGCTTCTAGGCCTAAGCCAGAGCACATACATTGACAAGGTGCTAAAGAGGTTTAGCATGGAGGGTTCTAAGAGAGGTAACTTTCCCATGTCCCATGGGGTTACAATCTCTAAAGCCCAGTGTCCTAGTTCATGTGATGAACGGGCAAGCATGAGTAAGATTCCATATGCATCAGCAATTGGATCTATCATGTACGCAATGTTATGTACTCGTCCTGATGTGCCGTATGCTTTGAGCATGACGAGCCGGTATTAGTCAGATCCAGGTGAATGTCACTGGACAGCTGTAAATAACATCCTAAAGTACTTGAGAAGGACTAAGGATCAATTCTTGGTATATGGTGGTGAGGAAGAGCTCGTGGTAAAGGGTTACACCGATGCTAGCTTCCAAACTGACAAAGATGACTACAGATCACAATCTGGATTTGTGTTTTACCTGAACAACGGAGCTGTGAGCTGGAAGAGTTCCAAGCAAGAGACGGTTGTGGATTCTACAATAGAGGCAGAATATATTGCCGCATCTAATGCTGCAAAGGAAGTTGTGTGGATCAAGAAGTTCATTTCTGAACTTGGAGTGGTTCCAAGCACTGGTGATGCAATTGAGTTGTTTTGGGACAACAATGGAGTAATTTCACAGGCTAAAGAACAAAGATCACACCAACTTTCCAAACATATTCTACGACGGTTTCATCTTATACGAGAGATCGTACAATGAGGAGATGTGAAGATTTGCAGAGTACCTACAGAAAGCAATGTGGCTGACCCACTCACAAAAGCACTTTCATAGCAGAAACATGACGGACATGTTCAATCACTTGGATTGAGATTCATGAGTGATTGGGTATAAGTGCAAGTGGGAATCTGTTGGTATGTATGCCCATAGAGACTACCATTCGATGATTGTAATGGGATACTATGTAAATGATTTGTAATACTACATTGATCATATCAATAAAGGCAAGTTTCCAATCTATATGTTTGTGTTTTATATTGTGAGATGACCATAAAACTTATAGATGTCTATAGAATAATATACTCTATGACATATGTCTTCGGGTTGATGACCTAAATAGTGATATCATATGTATGCTAAGAGTATGTATTCTTGTTTTATCCCTAATCGGTTGTTATTGTAGAAATATACATAGACATCAATAACACATAAGATTAGAATGTATGTTGGTTGATGGAAGAATCTCATTATCCATGATATGGAGATATCAAACCAAATACGTAGATACTTGTTAGAGAATAGTGTATCGGATAGACCCACCTTGAGAGTGACACATGGATACCATGATTGGTAGTTAGAGTCACATCTCATAATGATGGTGGTGATTGTGGTTCTTAGACCTGAAGTCACTACACTTATCACATGTCTTTCGGTGTACTTTGACATCATCCACCGTGGTCCTGGATAAGGATTGCCATAAAGATGGTGCTTGGGTGCACTGTGACACATGGGGATGACTGTGAGTGATGTAGATGGAATTTGTCCTTCCTACGGGAGTTTGATATTCCGGCCACTTGATAAGCGAGACTGAGAAATGCATGGCCATGCTGATATGTGATATTGAGCTTACATATATCTCAGACAGTCTATTCTAGTTCAAGGAACATGGATTGAACGTTGAAAAGGATAACAATTTCATGACTCGAGTTCAATCCGGATATCAGTGACAAAGGAACTATACAATCATTGTAACACCAGTCATGAATGATAGGTTAAGTTGTTCTCCAACTTCTCCAATTACTTGGGTGGAAATGAAGTCTTGCTAGATACCAATCATTGCTTGTGAAATCATAATATGATTATGGATATCACTGCCAATGTAATTTGGAGCCTACCGGGTCATACGCATAGGATGTGTTGGAATAGGAGTATAATTGTGGATTTGATTGGAATTTCTCTGAATCACATTGATTACTAAAATGTTTATGTAATGGATTAGAATAATATTGGAGTGACTGGCTCTAAGTGCAAGTGGGAGTCTGTTGGTATATATGCCCATAGAGCCATCCCAAGAGATTGCATGGAGTCGGATATTAATTAATCAATTAATGCGATTATTTGGTTAATTAATGAATTCCAGAATATTCTAATTAATTCATGAGTGTTTTAATTAACGCGGCATTTCTGTTTACCGATGAGTTTAGAAAATCCTACTTCCCTTCATATCCTATTTAAAGGAGGATTGACGGCTGATATCTATATAAGATATTGAGAGAGGCTTTTCAGTTTACGCTCATGTACGTAAACCCTAGTTGTCACCATCCTTAGGAGAGGAAGGAGAGCAATGTGCCGCTAGCACGTCGCCGCACAAACACGACTCCTTCCCGCCGACTTAGGAAGTGTGACGTGGAGTTCCAGTCAATCCCGTGGATGAAGTAGAGACGCGGATGCTGAGACGCCTGCATTCAGAGGACTGCAACGATCATCTGTGTGCGTTACAAGCTGCGCACATCATCGCACGAAAGGAGCGCCGCTAGATCTTTCTGTGATAGCAAATTGGAGAGAAGTTCCGTCCGTGTAGACAAGTGTTGTTGCACACCTTTGTGCAGTGGGACATTGCCGGACTTGCTCCGCGATAAGGTATATCCCACAAACACTCCTTCCGAATATGCTGTTTTCGACGAGATCCTGTTTCGGGTTGAGTGGAATTTTTTTGTTGCTTCCGCCGCGCATGTTTTCTCCACAAAACCCAACAGCATATACAATGATGAGGAGTTGTCACTGGAGTTGCTCCAGGAGTAGGTATATCCTCGAAACCATCCTTTTCATCTTATTGTTATTGACGCAAACTACTGGCTTAATGGAGAATATGGTAGTAAAATTTTTGTTTTCGCTGCATATTTTATCATAGTATTTCCCTACAGAAAGAAGACGTCATGAAACATCACTAGCATAAGAATACCAACAAGCAAGAAGGTTTGAAGATGAATAAAGGCTATTGTGGTGGCGGAAGGAAACTAGAGCTTTCTATTCAGGAGAAATTGGAACTTGAAAATCTTTTTTTCTGTGTATGCAACTATATTGATATGTGTATCGATGTATTGTCACTAGAGAGCAGATACCTCCTTATAAGAAGAGTATTCGAACCGCGCTCTGTGGTAACAACCCACATACATTTTTCACTTTACAATTGCTGGTCTTTCCAATGAGCATCTTAATCGTCACAGTTAATACATGATTTTAATGGTAGTCAAGAGAAGGTAATTGTTGCTGCCTTACTAATGTGGGTTTTATCGCACTACAAAATAACTAGGAATGGAATCCTTAGAGTTTACCAAAGCCTACGTGTAATTCCACCATCAAGCGGACAGATCTTATTATAGTATAGTTGAAGATCGAATCCCAAAGGATAACATTTAAAAAAAATTATCTTATCAAAGTAACTTAGCAAGAACTAGTATTTATCATAAAAGTTGAGTTTTGTTTGATTAGCTAAGGTTGTAATAATGAAAAGAGCTAGATTAAGGTTCTAATTATCAATGGATGGAAACACAAGGGTGGAACTAGATTTTACCACCACTACTCGAATGTGCGCATTATAATCCAATCTGGATATGAAAAAAAAGATAAATCATTACAATAAAGTACTATTGATGTTTTCTTTAGGAATTACAATTTTTTCTCACTATTTATTAATTATATTTACCTTTTCTCCTTGTATACTTTAAGTATAAGATGGTTACACAGAGATGCTTAATAAGATGGTTGTTATAAGTTTTGATTTTGAATATTGTTATCTTCAATTTCAGGTTAGGAAGTGATGATTACTTGTTCTTCAATTTCAAATACTAGTGTTTATGATATGTTGATACTTTTCTTTGCTTTTCTTCTTTAAAGTTCCTAGCGATGCATGGTGAACTCAAATCGGTTTGAGAGAAGAGTGGAGTTTTACGCAAAACTCAAAGTTGTGTTGTATATTGTTATAGGTACTAAGAGTCTCTTTATTGGAGGTTTCATTGTTAATAGAAGAAAATTCTAACTCTAGTTGGTTTAGAAGTTTGACTTCTACTACATCATGAGGAGAAAAACTTATTTGTCTAGATTTGGATTCTACTTACATCAGACTACAAGAAGATCACAGTAGAAGATATTCAACAAATCTCAATTTTCTATTTTCTAAGATAACATTATTGTACCCACACATAGTCACATTTATATATTTGATGAGGAAGTTTCTTTACATCTATCTAAAATGTTATCAGCTCATAAATGTGCTTATTCCAACTTATACTTTGAGTTGGAGTCCTACATGACTGATCTTTAGGGTATATATGACATATATTGAAATTTCACTCACTTTTTTTTAAAAAAAACATCCCTTTTTTAAATGGCCATTCATTCATCCCGTGGTCGGGGGGTTTCAAATTTGCGACCTCTCGGTCTTGCATCAGTACTTTCACCAACTGAGTGCCACATCTTTGGCAAATTATGAGTAAAATTATGAACTTTATAGGTCGGGTGGGGATATGTAAAGATGTTGTTAAATTGGCATAACTAAAATGATATAGCAAAGTAGCAAGGAAACTCAATGAATAGGCATGAATGTCACTTTTAAGATCATTACTACTTGACAAACCCGTAATAGATTGGATAAGAATGAGTTTAATATGGCTAGATAACTAAGGAAGACTTTCTTGAGAGCTAGGATCTCTATATTTTGTTTAGACAGAAGGCTACACACACATAAGAGGTAAGAAGATGATGAAATGAAATTTAACTCCTTGATAATGTGATATATAAACTTTATGTACTTTTTTCAAATTGAGTAAATGATGATAAAATATTAATCATAATATTTGTTTTATATATCAAAATTTTGTTAAAATAATAAATTTTCTATGTGATTGAGTATTGACTAAAAGTGTGACAAAAAGATTCTTCTCAAATGAATAACTAATTGCAAAACAACAATCATGCTTCTCTATTGATGACAGTGAACCTATTTAATATTATAAGTTTGGTATGTCTTACGAATTCTCCAAATTCATTTCCATTGAACTTATTTTTCTCTTTTTTTTAATTAGACGAGACATTAGTCTCCCCCCTCCCTCAAACAGGTGCCAGAGCCTGGATGACCCAAGGGTTGGTAAATACAATGTGTAATAGGGGATTCGAACCCAGGTCCCCCGGGGAGGACAAGCCGGACCGAACCACCTGCTCTACACTGACCGGGTAAATACAACTGTTATCCCAAAAAAGTATAATATCTTAAAAATATATAATCATATATTTTGAAAACAAAAACTCTAAACAATAATTGTTTGTATTTATATTCCATTAAAGTTTTTATTATAGTGTTTTGTATGTGGTTACAAGTAAAAATTGAGTTGTAAACATTATATCTATTCACATTTTTTGTGTGACATTAGTATCAAATATAGACATCAAATTTGTGGACTACTACAATTCATGTATATTTGGTAGTAACGTTTATATGTTGATATATAATATTTCTCCTACATTATGTCTTAATTAAACATGATTTAATTATGGTAATACAAAGTTATTTACACATTTTTATTCACATATTCATCTCATTTTATTATTTTGATGTTATTCAATAGGTGTGAGAGTTAATGGTATATCTCTATATGGTCGAGATGTATCTCCCTAAGCAACACAAAGTATAGATATTATCAATGATTTTTATGGCATTACTTGTGTCCTTTTGCTTCAAACAATAGACAGACTTTTCAAAAAAAATAGATTTGTCATAGCTTGTTTCATATTTGTATTTATTAATATATTGATTGTGATAATTAGAATTCATACTAGAAAGAGTTTGTGTGAACTCATATTTAGCTTTCAGTATAGAAGTGGTGCACTTATTACTAGACCATGTAGTATTTTTTCTAATTAAACATTTCTTTGGATGCTTTAGGAACTTGATTTTCATATGAATAAATTACTTGGTTGCTAATGGCACGCATCATTTTGGACCAGTTTGGTTGGCGAAATACAAAACATGTTTTGCAACTAAATTCTAACTACTTGTGTTTGGTTGCGAGCAGTTGTTATCTTTTGCAACTACACTCTGAATTCTAACTACAGTTCGTTTTCCTGGTAGCCATGCCTCCGGCCATTCTCCCTCCCGGTTTGCCCTCAGCATCATTACAACCGGACATGTTTCTATGATCCGCCATGGACATGCAGTCACTACTGGAAATCTAGTTTACAACTGTTTTTCAAAATGCAACTAGATCCACTTCGGTTGTGCTTAAATGTCAACATCTTCAATAAATCACATTGAGATGCTAGCATACACATCTCATACAAAAGGTTAACACATGATACACATGGAAAGATGCACACTAAACAAACATTGAGTTAAATTTACACGTACAACACAAAATGCAGCTTGCCTAACATTACTACAAGCCACTGCAGATGCAGATTACAAAGACTCCACAAGGCTAAAATTTATTTGATTCTTCTACAATTCTATATCTTAGTTGGTGCATCCTTGCTCCGTGGAGACCAGCAATGAGGCTCTAAGAAAAGTCATCCACTCATTTTTAATGTCCTAAAACAAGCCACATATTCATCTCATATTAGAATTTATAGGTCATAATAACACACTAATAAATGGATGCATAGTCAGTGCATTACGACAGAACCAGGGGAAAATTCTCGTATATGATTTACTTGGGTTGCCAATTCAAACCATCTTGCAAAGTCAATATTTGAAATAAAAGAAGGTTAGTGATGGAAAATTACATACCTTTCATACCATACATGATGTGTAACCATTCTCTGTTATTTATCATGCTTTCAAGTATGCAAAGACACTATATTAAGATGCTGGAAACAGCTGGAAATGAACAACCAAAGTAGAAATTTGCAGTCAGTAGATTGATGTTGCTGAATATAGAGTACTGATTACTTACAGATTATCAAACAGTTGTTATTAATATATTCGTGATTGGTATCTTAGTGAACTTGAACATGGAGATGATTGACTAGTGCATAGCCAAGAAGACCTTCTAGCAACGAACAAATAGACTCCTACCTTAATCCACATAAACCACTCAAGCACTAATACTTATCCATGTTAAACAAGACATGATTTATATGAAGAATTGCTGCAACTACATGTCTTTATACCCATACATGATGAGTAACAATTTCCTGTTGTTTGTCAGGCTTCTAAGTATGTAAAGGGACCCTATTAAGTTGCTGGAAGCAGCTAAAAATGTATAGCCAGAGAAGAAGTTCGTAGTCAGTAGATTTTTGCTGTTGAATATGACATGAATAACTTTAAGGTTGACATATATTTATTTGGTACTAATATGTACATGACTAGCATCTTAGGATTTAGTGAAGTAATGATTACTACAATTGCACACCATGCATATAGAGTACGTGTTTCCAACTATTTATCTTGGGAGAAAAAATCGAAATAGCATACTTTAGTATAAAAATTTACCAAAATAGCACATCTTCCAATTTATTTCCCAATATAGCACACTTTCTAGGAAAAGCACCATTTCAATTGGCGTTTTAACGGTGCTGCGTCTGAAAGCGCCCAATATTCTGGCGCTTTTCCAAAAACGCCAAATAGATTGACGCTTGTAGTCCATATTAGCACAACTCGAGTATGATCAACAACAGCTCGAGTATGACATCCAAGTCATCACCGACAGCATCCTCATCATCCACCTGTTCGGCTGGAAGATCATCCATCCGGACGCGACCAACTTCTGGGACCTCGTCCAACAGCTGACGGGCCGATTACAAACGCTGAGAACGACCACGACAGGCGGGTGAAGAGGAGCAGGAGCAAGAACAAGAAGGCAGCTACACGCTCTGTGTCTCCCTTCCCACACAGTTTTTGGCTCCCCTCTCACCTGCAGTACCAGGCTGGGTAACCCAAACTTATACCATAACCGTCGGCGCGGCATTCATAAAAAAGGTCCAAGCATATCTATATAAGGGAGTCGATACCTGTGAAGAGGACTTGGTAGAAGTAAGCAACGTTGCCTCTGTATATCTTTGTTCTGGTAGCTGGTATACTCGATTAAACGCCAACGGGAATTCCATTCTTGTTATCGAGCTATTCATGGCGCCCGAGAGCAGTGCATAAAGAGGTACCGAAGGAGTAAGGCCTCCTCTGCCAGAGTAAAGCGGACCAAAGATTCCTCATGAGGATAATATTGACGGCGAGGACGCTGACTCCACCACCGGAGTCTACACTACCACCGGAGGCGAGAACAGAAAAGGACGAGAAAGCCACGGGGGATGACGCCTATGTCGACGCCCTCCATCGCGAGCACATCGCATCATTTTCCTGGCTGGAGCGCCCAGATGCCACTCTCTCAGGACCGGCTCACCGGACTGCAAGAAGAAGCACGAGCCATAGATGGAGTGCCCAAGGGAGCAGCAGCGCCGCCATTCCCTCGGTCTGTACAGGAGCCAAAAAGTGGGAGCCGGTGGGCAATTCATTGCGGCCATGGGGAAGTAGGTGACGCAGGAAAGTGATGTGTTGGACAACATGATCCGGTTATGGAGACGGCACATGTACCGGTGCAGGAGCGAGCAGCCACACGATCTCTTGCACAATACGCCAGTAATATTGGCATTTTCGTAGCTTTTTTGGAAAAGTGCCAAATTCTTGGGCGTTTTCAGGCATCAGTAAAACGCCAATTGAAATAGCGCTTTCTCATGAAAGTGTGCTATATTGAAAAATAAATTGGAAGAGGTGCTATTTTGATAAATTTTTATACTAAAGTGTGTTATTTCGGTTTTTTCTCCTTTATCTTGCCTCCAAGTATGCAAGAGCCCCTGTTAACCTGTTGGAGAAGTTGGAACTATTTAAACCCAGAACCAGCTGGAAATGAACATCCAAAGTAGAAATTTGCAGTCAGTAGATTGATGTTGCTGAATATAGAGTACTGATTACTTACAGATTATCAAACAGTTGTTATTAATATATTCGTGATTGGTATCTTAGTGAACTTGAACATGGAGATGATTGACTAGTGCATAGACAAGAAGACCTTCTAGCAACGAACAAATAGACTCCTACCTTAATCCACATAAACCACTCAAGCACTAATACTTATCCATGTTAAACAAGACATGATTTCGTATATGAAGAATTGTTGCAACTACATGTCTTTATACCCATACATGATGAGTACCAATTTCCTATTGTTTGTCAGGCTTCTAAGTATGTAAAGGGACCCTATTAAGTTGCTGGAAGCAGCTAAAAATGTATAGCCGGAGAAGAAGTTCGTAGTCAGTAGATTTTTGCTGTTGAATATGACATGAATGACTTTAAGGTTGGCATATATTTATTTGGTACTGATATGTACATGACTGGCATCTTAGGATTTAGTGAAGTAACGATTACTACAATTGCACACCATGCATATAGAGTACCTGTTTCCAACTATTTATCTTGCCTCCAAGTATGCAAAGAGCCCCAGTTAACCTGTTGGAGAAGTTGGAACTATTTAAACCCAGAACCAGCAGCAGCAAAGCCCAACGAGATCACTATAATGCCTCTGACCGGGTGGAAGTCATCAGCTTTTCCAATCAAATTTGGGCATAGTGGATGCAACATATAGGCCCAACCAAGATCTTAGCTAGAAATAAAAAAAATCATACATTGCAACAAAAAGATCCTAGTCACCATTGCCTACGTGAACATGAAGCAACATAAAAGAAGAACCCTATGTCACCTCCATGAAAATAGCATCTAACCTGCCATTGCTAGTGCTCAGGGACTGCAACATGCTCTTAGCACCAAGGAAAAGAACGGAAGTGATATTATCAACCTAAATAGTTGTAGAGACTTTGACTCGGCCCTTGCAGAAGCGACACCAAAAGACATATACAAGTCGGACTTGAGAATGACTTTTAAAAGTGATTTTGCTAGAACAGTTAGACAAGGCAATAGCTAACCTGGAGGGGCTAGACGTATTCCCATCAACCCTAGTCGATGTACTTCCTAGGATTCATTCATACCAGACCCCTACATAGTTGAAAGGCCATTACTCAAATGTGATAGTTCAATCCTAAACCAAGCTTGATGACAAGACACAATGTGAAGTCCACCAGCTCCTATCTAATATTATTGGAGACCTATACCACATTGTGCACCAATGGCAGGGGAGATTATGGCTGCACTGAAAAATATGAACATAGTGAAAGAACCCCCCAACCTTTGAGAGTTGTGCCTGACTGATTACAAAATAAATGGGCACACTTAAAAATACATGCCCAAGATGGTTATAAAAAAATGAAAAGAAATACCTTTTAATCCCCGCCAGGGAGAAAACCAAAATTATTATTCTCGTTAAGAAATTGTTCAATCAATGAGCTCCAAACCCATAGGAAGCAGAGGATGACAATTAAACTTGACCTTTCTAAAGCATATGTAATGATGGGATTAAGTTTAGCCAAGACGACAAGGCTATATATCTAGACACTATAAGATATAATCTATGGTTGGCTCTTGGGTCAACCAAACCCTTTACTTGGCAAGGAGAGATACATTAGCTAAGACCATATTGAACAACTAACATGTCTACATGAGGCAGATGACCCACCCGCCTATTGCAATATGTGAAAGGATTGACAGATAGATTTAAATATTCACATGGAGTAGATCAAATGACCAACACAAGACCAACATGGTTAACTGGAACAAATATATACTCAAATGGATGCATATGTGTATATATATGTTCCCTCCTGACTACTATGATTATAACTAGAGAAAATATGATAACATTCATAATCAAATATTCCAAATATTCTTGTCTATAATCATGCATGATATAATTTCCTTCATTACAATATGGTGGAAGGGGATCAATGTTTGGAGCACATAAACATAATGTCTATTGTCCTCATTCCTTAGTGTAATGAATAATATCATACATTTTAGGACAATAAGTATGTCCATTGACTCCATTGTCTTTGTCTCTAAAAAGTTCTCTCAATGATTGTGGCCAATAGATTTAAAACTCTCTTAGACGAATTTTTTATATCATTAAAATGATTGATATTTGAAACAAAAGACATAAGTATTGAGGTGGATTCCCCCCATCCCCCCCGCGGGTGTAACGCCGTCGCCTCAAGAAATCCTAAAAATGGCATGCCCGGGCTCACTTTAGATATGTTCACCGCTACACAACATCCTAATGCCATCCTAAAATATAAAAATCTAAAAAAACACCATCACATTTTAGGAAATTGCAGTGAAGCCATCAAACAACCTTGTGTCTTGACACAATTAGGAAGACTAGTTGCTACTTGTGCCCTCATGATACTACGCCCCTCGACACTCACTGCAACAAGATGTTAAGCTCTCTGATAAACCTTTTCAAAGGATAAAAACTCGAACCGAAAAAGACTACAGTGGTGCATTACCACCTGAGACTGAAACAACTACAGACACCTATGGCTACAACAATGGTTATTATTCTGATATTGCTGATTCATTTTGGAGCATGAGTATTTCAGCTTCTGATTCTCAAACTCAACATGATTCAACATTAGGCCTTGGTGATATGCTATTTGGGCAAACACATGCGCAACCCTACCCAATGTTATCAAACCTAACCTGAAGGTCGACGCGACAAAGCTCCTGGGTCACAGGTCTCTGGTTCAACCGCCGGGTCAACCCAGTTGACCCGATGACGTCAACACGACACCATATACATAATGTTACTATATACATGCATGTATATGCATGTATGTTACAACAAAATGTATGTCCATACATACATTACTATGTAAGTGTGTATATATATGTACATAATATAATGTATGAAACCATGAGATGATGAATTATGAAACATCAAACATACAAAACCAAGTATCTCTTCATAAAGAAGCAAACAAATGGTCTTGTAATGCTTACAACAAGTGACAAATACAAATAAGTGAATATATCAATGTATGGTATAGTTGGAGTGCATGAAAGGATTTTGAAATCAATCCAATGGTCATTTAGGCAAGGAAAAATAAAACCAACAAAACTCGCTCGGGTCTTCGAGGTGAGGGTCGAGTCATTGGGTCGGGGGTTGAACCGGTTGGGTCACCGGGTCGACTCCAGGTATTGACCACAATGAGTTTTAGCCCCACCCGACTCGCAAAACTTGTCGGGTGGAGGTCCAATCGGTTCAACTGGCCAGGTCGGGTCGGGTTTCAAAACTATGACCCTACCCATCTCACTCTCAATATGGGTATTATGGATATCAAAGTAAGCCACCACCACCACAACTAGAAGTAGAACATCATGTTGCATATACCTATACCACAAATGTCTCAGGCCCACATGGAATCTATTAGTAAAACTCCCTCGCATTCTCTGAGGATGGTGGGTAAACATGGAGTGGTGGTCATTCAATTCTTGCTATTTCTCCAGTCCCAATACTTCCTATGGTTGTGCCTATAGCTATTCAACATATTCCTCAAGCAAGTGAATGTCAACCTTCTCGAGCTCCTCCACCTACATCTCCAAGGAAGGCACAATACCTCAGAGATTTAGGACAACATTTTCTAAAGATTGGGATGATACAATTTGTCAATGATGATGTGTATGAGGAGCACATGACTACATACAACCACCTTTATAGGATGCACATATCATGGGAAGAATATCTCAATAGTTTCAACTCATTATAGTATGGACAACCAATGCCACTCAACATACAACTGATGTGAGTTGGTAAGTGTGACCTAAGGGTCATTCCAAACCTTATCAGATGGAGGTGGGGCAGAAGCGTGGAAGGTTTGGAAAATATGGTGGTGGTAATGATAGAATTTGAAACTACGACTGAGGCACAATCTCCCACATGGTGGGGTCCGATCCTAGAGAGGGATCAAAGCAGGCCAAAAAAGTAAAATTAGGAAATATGATTTTATTATAAAGCATCATTACTTTTCTACTTTGCGTTAAATGTAAACATAATACAATACACATTTTCCAATATATCACAAATGTAGACAATTTTTAAAAAAGTATTTGTTGTGATCAAATATTAACTTCTAGGTCTGATTGTAACAATTGTGTCTAAATTGTAACTATTATATATAAAAAATGACTAGTGTGTTTGAAGTGTAACAATGGTGTCTAAATTGTAACTATTGGATCTTATAAGTAACTATTATATCACTCTATTGACTAATTTTTCTAAAAGGTAACTATTACATGATGAATATAAATTATAACATCTACCTTGTAAGTAGAAAGTATCATGCACAAACTATAATACAAAATGAAATTCATACAATTCATCTATATGCTCTATGAATGCTCTTACATCTCCATTCATATCTTGCAAAAACTATAATACATGATGATGAGAACACACCCGATTCTTTTATTCCTTTTGGCACCGTCAATTTCCCTATCACCATTAGTTCATATTCATCTAAAGACAATGACGAGCTCTGCGCCGCCTCAACATCAACAAAAAAACCAAGGTAGGTCCAAACAACAAATTTACTTTCCTGTCTTATTTTGTGTTTCCACTTTTTGTCTTAAAATCAAACTTCATAGCTATTTTTTATTGTAAAAATTGCATGGGAAGACCACCACAATGAAAAGGCCCTTATAATTGCTTATTCCGAACCATGTTGTTGTTTAAGTTGTGTATCTAGTCTAGTTGTGTCTCTCTCTTCCCAGATATTTTACTTGTGCGCATTTTTAGGGGTACAACAACCCCCTTGTTTAGTTACTATTTTGGATAACACCGCTGCATGTTCATAACTATGTCATTTTTATTTTCATTTTACGTTTGTATTACGAAAACAAACTAATCGCGACTTAAGTCTACATTTTTATAATATTGAAGTTAATTTCTGTTGTGTAACCAAACATATTTGAATTGAAATCGGCTTGCAAAAAGCAGGAATGTTGCATTGGAAATCGATATCATACAACAGATATTATATAGTCTCATATGATGATGTTGTTGATGATGATGATGTAACTACAAATTTCTACATGTGTGTGATAAATATTTAATAAATGTGCTTAATTATACATGTGTGTGAATCACCATGATCCATATTATAATATTGTCTATCTTATTAATATTGCAGGTTTGTGGCATGTTGTTGGCTGAAATCAAAGGATGTTGTAAACCTACAGTTCAGAACTGAACTGCAGATTCTGCATCCTACTGACTAGCCAGACAGCAGGCCTGCAAGCTGATAAGAAAAAAAACAAAACATAGGCGTCGGTTATTTTTAGAAAACCGACACCTATTGGAAGTGGTGTCGATTTTAGAACTAATAACTGACGCCTATGGTCCCACTGCTGGCGCTTTTGATTTGGGTTGCAATCGAGGAAGGCTTTGTGTCGTCAGTTATGTAACCGACGTTGAAGGTGTCTACTTTTAGTGTCACCCACTTGAGTGTCGCTTAGAAACCGATGTCAAAAGGCTTATTTAACCGATGCTAACGGTGTTATATGCACTAGTGTTAAGCCAGTCGCCAGAGGTAGGGCCATCCAACCACCTACGTAACAGCAGGTAACTTTTGGGTGTCTGTCTGGCTGACTGGGATGCTAGGCAGTCGCCTATCCCATTTGACCGACATGATTGCTTCCTAATACAAGTGGTGAATGCCTCTTTGATTGATAAAACCTGAAACGTCTCACTTGTCATATCTCCAGGTTTACCTACTTTCCGAAGTTTTCCTCCGCCATGGTTAGGACTTGGGAGTGCCTTGGCTCGATGAGATGGCATGTTCCATGACTCTCATCCATGAGACAACTTGATGTACGATCCTCCATGAGAAGACAAGTTTTACTCTCCACCTCCACGCTAGTGCGACGACTGGTGTCATGGTAGGCATCGACGGTCTATAGTAACTGCCTCAGACTAGTTGGGTTAAAGGAATGAACTCATTTATTCATACAAAATTTTATTGCACTCATTGTTGATGCATACAATTCAGTTTGTTAGTTTATGGGAGAATAGTGTCCTTGTTGTATTGAAATGTAGATGACAAGTACATTTAAGAAGGAATTGATTCAATGGCAAAGAAGATGAGTATTGGCCTTCTCTCTAGATTCCAAAAACAATCTTTATAACGACATCATGGGTAGAATTTCCAAGGTGATAGTAGATCACATTCCATAGCAGACCCCAACTACTACTAGAATTTTAACTCCTCCTAGCATGGCTTGCTGCTGAAAGGGTTGAGTTATAGCAAGTGCTATCAAACTACTAACATCTTATAGCTTGAGAATCTTATAATAAGTATACCCAGTTCACTAAATGAGTTTATTGACAGTGGTTGCAGAGCTTGGAAGGTGGATACTATTAAACCTCTTTTTAAGGGTAGATCCATAACAAAGTTTAATGCAATATATCTAGGTAACATAGGTTTGGAGCAACGTTCACATCATTCTGGTTATATCCTTTGGAAAAATCTTATCATTATT
Source organism: Alisma plantago-aquatica (assembly GCA_963693085.1). Taxonomy (NCBI): domain Eukaryota; kingdom Viridiplantae; phylum Streptophyta; class Magnoliopsida; order Alismatales; family Alismataceae; genus Alisma; species Alisma plantago-aquatica. The sequence goes on from OY856410.1 coordinate 1,493,319,825, forward strand.
GTCTCTAAAATTGTTGGATTTTGCCTAGACTAATGAAACGAGTCCAGGAAAAATTAACTCAAGTGATACCATGTGAATCAAGTAAAAGCAAATACAAAATTCCCCATAAAAACTTCTTCTCATCCCAAAAATCCTAACTCGACTAGGGAAAATGACGGTGATTGCAACCCCATTCAAAGGATCAGAGATATGGAAGGTAATTTAATAGACATGAGAATACTTTCCAACCATCACTTGCCACCAGTGGCATCTCCGTTAGGTAGAGAAATCACCACTATATTGAAAAACATTATGAACGGTTGCTTAATCGGTCAAGAGCTCCAGACGTTTAATTTTGTTGTTGAGCACCCACTGAGCAAATCTACAAAAACAACCGCCTTATGGCCGGTTAACCGTTTTTTCCTGCTTTTTGCCCTTTTTTCCCTTTTTGACCGCTTTTTACCCTTTATTTAAAAAAGTATTGTAGACCTCTAACATGAAGTACATTATATTTTCCAAGTATTATGAACTATAATACATTAAACTTATATACATTAGATGTTCTATAATAAGTTGTACTTCAAATTTTGAATGCAAATTTTGTATCTAAGTCGTAATAATAAGGTATTTTTGTAATGTATACAAGTAAATTACATGTATCATTATCTAATTTAGAATGTACTTTGATTAAATGTATTTTTATAATGTATGACTAATTGATGATATGCAAATATAAAAATAAGCTAGTAAGGCATCCATGATAAGTATATTCTTTATTGTTTAGCTATATCAACATGTGATGTTTGTTGTATCATGTATATAGGCTGTTATATAAATGACAAGTCTATTGTTTACTATATTCTAGCTATAATCATTGTTCTATAGTTGTGTTATAAACTATTTAGGTGTTTTATATTGTTGGGTAGAGTGTTTAATAGTATATAAAGTTTCAAAAATTATAGTATTTATATACATATATATGTAATTTTATATAAATTTATATAGAAAACTTAAACCTATTTTTTCAAAACTTGCCCGCTTAATCACCCGCTTACCGCTTAACCAGTTACAAGGTGTTATCCGCATGCTTACCGCTTCACATTTTTTAAAACATTGGAAATCACAGATGTTCTTTAATTATAAGACATCATTCTGAAGCCTAGTAGGACTATAAACATCAACTATTCATTATACTAGTCTAGATTGATGTTTGAAAAGAAGATATTTACTATGATGCAACTGGTAACACATGAAATTAAACTACAAAAGTACAAAGGAAGCATACACTATAACTAGAGCATTTACTTCTTAGAAGTTTTGGGTCATCTTTTCTTGCCAAATTTCATCATTATAAAAATGTAAAAAAAAATGAAAGCAAAACACCTACAACCAAACTAGCGTTGTTATCATGTGTTTAGATAGTAGTACGCTACAAGTATAACTGACAAATTGAGAACGTGAAAGAAGCATTACAAATTATGACAAATTTTTGTTCGTACTACTTGCTTTTATAAGCTATATCCCTAAGCTATTTTCCTTATAATGACACATGTAAATCATCCATTAACCTTTCAGTTTTAAAGCATACAGTACTTGTAAAATCATGGAGTATGATTGACTTTTTCATAAAATTTACATGCAATGAAAAATTTAACAACAAAACACAAAAGTTACAAATGTACAAAAATAGATGTATTGAGGCTTTCAAATATGAAATGGCATACCTAGCGCTCCCACTTAGGTGGAAATATATCCATTTGATACAAGACATCCAGAGAAAAATACTTGTAGTGAACTATGATGAGAAACTTATGTCAACTATTTTGAATGCATGTCCATTGATCAGCCTTTTGAAGCAGCCCTGCAGCAAAATAGTTCAGATTGGGATTGTTTTTTTTTTCAAAATAACGCATTGTAACTGATAAGGCCTACAAAAAGTATTCCAATTCAACCAGGTTAAGGGTGAGGAGAACTGGCACCACAATTAACATTATGCATGAAATTACGAGATATTATACATTACCTTCAGCTTCGTCTCTGATGTACAATCCAAAAAATACCGTTAATAAAATACTCAAATGGACGGGGACAGTCATACATGTCACAAAATCAATAGCCTTCTAGTTGAAGGTATGGACAATCCATTGACTATTTGAATACATAGGTGATATGTACCACTTACAATGCTGCCACATTTAATCAATTACATGTCCATTGGGTAAGAAGGAGAATGCTCCTGGTTGGTACTTGAAACAAATGAGCAAAACTAAGAAGTTGGGGTTAGTCATCTAGATCAAAAAATGCATCTCTTAGGCTCTATAGATTTTTGGTAGCTACATTTTCTAGGGAATCAAATTCCAAGAAGTGAAGGTCAGTTCTTAGAAATTGAGTTCAAGTGAATAGTTTACGATATAAGTCTTTCTGAGAAAATTACTTCAATATGATTAGTGGGATGCAAATCAGATTATAGCATGTGCAAATCTAGTATAATCTACTACACACAACACAATGTCTAAAGTTTTTCCAAACAAGAGTACACTAATAAGTAATATGCAAATATGGAAATAAACATATATCAAATGTCTTTTGGGATGTGGAGAATATGTGATATTTCATTATGTCGGTTATTATTTTGACATGTAAGGTATGCATTGAAATCACTATAATAAACAATCATACCAGATTGAAGAAAGATACGAGGAATTTGTGAAATTAAGTCTAACGTACATTTAGTAAAAACTTCAATATTAATATACATAACTAGTATGAGACAAATGAAAGATACTTGCATTATCCAACGAATAAGATACCAATTTGAATGTAAATCATGTTTTTCAATAATTTTCGTATTCAGAAGACAAGCATCAATAATGCATCATGGATGTTGAATGAGGAGATAAGTATGTAGATGACAAGAGGTATTTCTTCTAGCCCTCCCGATAACCAAAAATGAATACGGCAAGGGCATTTCCATCACGGCCTGTTTGGGTTGATATGAAGATGCAAGCGTCATACGTAGGACCCCTCTGTTCTGTAGAAAAATAACAGGGATTGAGTATTCTAGGCAATAAAAAAGTCATCTTGGAGCAGTCAGATTAATCCAGGTTGTCTACAAGGTAGGAGATTGCCACCAGAAGTAAAGTTTGAGAGAAATAGCAATTCACTGGTCAAATATTGATAGGGAGCAAGGTTAATGTAAAAAAATTGCAATACTAAAACATTGTGAACGACAAAAACAAAACATCTAAAATTTGTCCTTAAAATACAAGCATGCACCAGATCTACTAGAAGGTCCCAACAGTGTAGCAGAAGAGAAGGAAGAGGCATGAGTAATATGGGTTGAGATCTTATCTAATGGCATCGGCATCGGCAACATCTGTGGAGGGCAGGAGGAAACGAGATGAGCATGAGAGGCGTCTTTAGCGGCAGCGAGGGAGAGAGGCGCGAGCAGCACGGCATCAGCATCATCGTCAGTGGCCAGAAAGGGAGAGAGGAGCGGCGTTGTGTCGGTGGCCAGCAAGGAAGAGAGGCACAGCGCTTCGTCAGCGTCGGCGGGGGCAGGAAAAGAGGCGCGAGTTGGGAACGGGGCAATGGAAAATAGTTAAGGCCTGCACAGGAGAAGATATCCTGGTGATGGGTATTGGACGGAGTGAACAAAGGAAGATATCCTGGCCAGCGGATGGTATGTGATATTGCATTGGACGTGTGTCCCCGTGCGATTTGCGGTGCCGTTGAATTTACTTCGAGACCCCCGTCTAAATTGACCGGGTTTCCAGTAGTGAGTATCACGTCTCCGGACAGGACAATGCCAGCAGCCACTGTCGTCGACTCCCCAGCACCACCGGGGTTGGCATGGACAACAGACACTGCGGCGGCAGCACCCTGTCCTTCCTATCTTCCCCATTCATTCGTGTAGCAAGCTCGGCCAGGTCCCGCTGGTCAATCACCGGCGTGAAGACGGCCTGATCAAACTGTAGATCAGGCAGATGTCGCCAGGAGTAAGGGACTCAGATAATGGGTGGAAAGGTTTCTATATATCACATAGGTCTTGAGTACAAATCTGCAAGAGTCAGGGGCCGTTTGATACTACATTTCACGGACGCTGTTTGGATATTATGTGAAGTAGTCCGTGACCCGACCACTACACACGCCGCCCCACTCATCCTTCCTTTCTCTTCCCTTGGCATCCTCCTTCTCCGCCACCTCTTCCTGCTGTGCCGCCTCCAACTCCTCCTCCTCTACCTCCGTCCATCCTCGCCGTCTCTTCCTGTTGTTCCGACTCGGACTCCTCCTCTTCTATCTCTGTCCATCCCTATCCTCCTTCCTTGCCTTCTCTTCCTGCTGTGCCACCTCCGGTTCCTCTTCTTCTACCTTCGTCCATCCCTCCTTTGTTCCTTCTCTATTCCTCCGCCTACGGATCTCTGGCTTGCAGCAGAACGATTTGATCACTGCTTCTCGGCCTCCCTGCACATCAATTCGTGCCATGTCCCACTTTCCTCCACCAGTTCTTCCATCGTTCTGCTTCCACCGAATCATGTACCTTGTCTCCTGCATGTGAGGCTCGGAACCATGGTTTTGACGAGCTGCAGCAGCATGTTTAATTGCAGCAATTTAAATTGGATCGTAGTGTCTAAGAATTACGTTCTACCAAACATAATCAAATGAAGTCGACGAGTTCAATTAACGTCCAACCAGACGGGATTGTTGCAGTTCCAACTCATTGAAAACGTTTTCCTGTTACTCGTTTGGTTCCACAGAAAACTAAAACACGTTTTCTAACTATCCGTGTTTTCTAACTAATTACGTTTGGTTGGGTGTAACTCAAAGCCGCGTCACGCCCACTTCTGCAGACAATCCGTGAAAACCAACCGCCCCTGATTTGGGCGCAGTTCGTTTTCCTGACTCCCAGTAACCGGCCACCCACCTGCAATTTACTCGCTGCAACCGGCTCTCTGTCTGCCATCTCATGAGACGCAAAATTTAAATCACCGGTTGTTACCTGCTATACCGGGTAGATCGGAAGAAACTGAAGTGCCCACCGTAAACGCAACAAGAAACTACCCAGTACCAAATGAAAAACAAACCAAATAGACTACTTGATTTTACTTTGAACCAGACATTGCTGCTGAGCTTGCAACTCGCAGCATTGGGATTCCTGTTTTAAAACTCGCAGTACGAATTGATTTTACGTGGAACCAGACGAACCCTTAAACAATTCCTACTGTGTGTTGGAATCACACACAACCGCGGAAGTCTTATTAAACCTTACAGAAAAATACAACTCGGTAGTTAGGAAGTCACGAGAAAGAAATATCCTTAGAACATGTTCAATTCAATTATAAACAGCGTTTGTGGAATGGGACAAAGTAATTTCAATTAGAAAAGAGTCCCTGTCAACATCTATGAGTAATTGTACTTCGAAAATAGTCACTGTCAACGATGATAGTTTACGCTTAATTCAAAGCCCTTCCCTGTTCTAAAGTAACAGATCAGACGACCTATATAGCATAAAGTAGCATTGTAGAAGTTAGATACGAAAATATAAACTTCTATACGGCTGCAGCGCCGGAATTCCTATCAGCAACTTGTTTACCCCCTACTGCAGCCATTGCATCCTCGATCTTCTTTTGAACGTCCGCCATCACTTCCTTGATGCTTACTGCAGCCTTTTTTATTTCCTCCACTGCCGAGGATGCAGCTGTTGCCTTCTCCTCACTAGCTTTCGCATCACTTCTCGATTTCAACACTGAGCTTCCCACTTCCTCAATTTCATTGTTTTCCACCTTCTCAACGTCTTCGAGTGCCTTACCCACTTCATTTGCTGCTGTTCTTGCTGCTGTCGCCGCTTTGTTTGAGTCGTCTTTAGCTTTTGCTGCCGCTTCGGATGCTGCGGTGATATCCTTCTTTGCTTGTTTTGATTTTTCGGCCAGAATTTTCATACTTTCCTCCACACTCTTTGCGGCTTTCTCCGCACTCTTTGCAGCTCCTTCAGCAGTTCCCACGGCATTCTTCGCTGCTTTAATGGCATCCCCAATTGTATCGTATGCGCTTTTCTCAATATGTCTCTTTGCTGCTAACACGGCTTTGGCTGCATCAGCTTGTGCTTTTGTCACTTTTTCAACAGCATTAACAGCGGCTTGAACGGAAGTTGTCCTCGATCTTTCAACAGCATTAACAGCAGCTTGAACAGAAGTTGAAGTTGTTGCATCTGTCACTTTTTTAACAGCATCAGTAGCGGCTTGAACGGAAGTTGTCGTCGATCTTTCAACAGCATTAACAGCGGTTTGAACAGAAGTTGTTGCATCTTTCACTTTTTCAACAGCATCAACAGCGGCTTGAACGGACTTCTTAGATGTTTCGGCGGCTGATTTCACAACGTCCTTTGCTGCTACAATCGCCGCTTCCACAGATTCTATCTCTTTCACAGCACTTGTTGTTGTCTTCACCTGTTTCCCTGAATCAGCAACAGCCACTTTTGCAAGCTTTGCCAATTCGATCGCTGTATCAACAACAGCCTTCGATACCCCGTTTGCAGCCTCCGTCGCGACACTCGTAGCTTCTTTCGCTGCTAATTCTACATCCTCTACAACTTTCTTTGCTGCATTAATAATGGCATCAGTAGATATCGTCAACCTGTTCTCTACCTGCAACACGGCGTTCATTGTTTCTGTAGCAGATTTCTGTGCATCAATAGCTTTCTGACATGCGGCCCTAGCCTCATCAACCAATAAGTTAATTGAGTTTGCTGCTTTCTTCACCTCGGCTTCAGCCGCCGCTAAGGCTGCACGGGCTGCTGTAAGGTTAGGTGCATCTGCTGATGGTGCCGGCTGGCCCCGGAGCCACTTGCTAAAACACGCAACAATAAATGTTATAAAGGGGCCAACGGTGAAAACAGTACTTGAACAAAATTAGAGTAAATTTTATTACCTATAAGATCTACCCGCCATCGTCCCCAGACGATTCACGAAAGAAACGGTTAGAGGCAGCCAGATTGCTGCACATATTCTTCCTAGGTTAGTCTGAAACCGATCAGTCCCGTATCCAATTGTTGTGGCAGATGCAAACGTCAAGTAGACTGCATCTGCAGTACTCTTCCCCTCATAATACTTACTAAACAATACCCCCATAGTTAGTACTGCACCTGGCCATAAAAATCTACCAATCCATTTCCCTATGTATCTTTCAAAGTAAGAACAGCTGCTATTGATTAGTTCATTCACGAATGAGTATGAAAATAAACCAAACATCATAAGCGCACTCATAATCCCCTTTGCCACTGGCTTTTCTGGAATGAAATCGCCATATGCTGTTCCCGTACTTGCCGTGATTCCGTAGAGAATTCTTTGGGACCAATCATGCTTGTGAATTCCATCCATGTTGACAAACCATTTGTGTTTAACTGCCGTGAAGATGGTGATACTCGCAACACACAAGACAAAGGCCAATATAGGCACCAGTTTGAGTAAGGGCAGCGGCCATGTCCTGCAATAAAGATGGTTTGAACATTATATAAAATTAAGGATCACATATGAATTTATATATGAAGCTACATGCCTCCGGCATGTGTCTGTCCATGAACGCATGCGAACACAAGCGTCACGCCAGCGATCTTTCAGTACCTGAAAAGAAACCTAAAAAAATCTTTGAACCGTTATAATATAGATCCAACCTCATGTATTATTGGGTGTACTGAAAAATGAAAAGTTAGGACATACCCCATTTTGAGCTGGTTGGTCCAATTGCTCCCTTCCTCTGTTCTGGACAACTCTGTTTATATAAATAGAACAAAATATAAAGCCTTAGAAGAATTACTTGCAAATACTAAAAAGAAGCAACTGACACCTTAAATCTCCCGTCCCTTCAATCAACCATAGAGTTTCTCCTTGGTGTACGTACCACACAGATGCATATCACCATACAGCCAACAGGGCTCGAGTCGACTAGTAACTTGCCAATGGGGTAGAGGGAGATATTGCTTTAAATTTAAAAAACAATACTTGTTCACTGCAAAATATGTTCCCGAACCTTATCCCCAATATATCCCACCCAACCTACTTGTTTACCAACAGATGAAAGTCCAATATACTAACCAACACATCAATTTCTGCCCACTTTATGTGACAATGCTGCTAATGGAAAATGGAGACCGTATTGGCACAGAACACCGACTTCCCTGAATGGGGGAATGTATCAAATTGATCTGCATCCGTGGAACACTAAGACTGGTCCATCCCTAAGTGGGGAATCCACGTTTAATGTTTGCATATGACAAGGCATCATGCTACCTATCTTGCTTGGGAGACTGCCAAAGGTTGGGCATTCTGTCTTTTTTTCGTTGTTTGGACAAATATATGAACATTGAAATTCGAATTGGGATGGCTTTGCAGCATTTCTAAGTCTGATTTAAGATCAATCCATGTTTCCAAACTTAGTGTGGTCTCAATAAATGTATCTCACATGCATGCCAAATGAGAAAAGGCTAATCCCATCCCTCCCATATGATTTGAATCTTACTTGGAGCAAAATTCCATCTCTCATGTGTAAATTCAAAATGGATGATTAAGAACGAGAATACACTTTGAACTCAGATATCAACTCTTTTGAAACAGGTCTATTTCAGCTATACCATCTTTGGATGTGTCCAAGGACAAAATCATATGCATAACACCCCCGTCCCTCCACACACACACATGTCCTACGTGCGTGTTGCCGTCTTGATTTGGCGACGATGGAGACGACTAGGGATACTACCACATCCCACGTGGTGGTGTTACGGTTGGTTGTTATTTGTTCTAACAAGGGGAGTGGTGGGGACCAGCTGGGTGAGTTGGCACCTTAGCTATCGCGAGAGTTTGTTGGGGTTGTTATAACAACCTGGTCGGTAGCTTAATAACTAAGCCTATGTGGCTGTTGGGCAGGCTGTATATATATAGGCCGTGTTAAGCCCATTTGAGGGACGCCTGGATCGATGAATAAAAGATCTCCCTCACTGTGAATCTTTTCTCTTTCTCTCTTCTTCCCTCCTCTCTCTCCCAAAATCTCTCACTCTCTCCTTAACCTCCTGTGTCAGATTTTCATCATAGGTTCAGAAGGAGAAGAAGCTCGGCCTCGTCGACATCAGTATCATCTGCGGAGCTCCAAATTGGTATCAGAGCATTCGCCGGTGGCTATGGCACCAGTTGGCGATGATCCTCCACAACAAGGCGTATCACGCGCAGAGCTAAGGGAGCTGATGGAATCCCTAAATCGCATCGTCGACCGTCGCTGTACAGAGACGGCGGGATCAGCAAAGAAGGCATGCTCGGATTTGAAGGTGGAGTTTGCCCAGAAACTGGATTTCATCTGCTCGCAACTGGAGTTGCTGAGTTCCGTGGCGGAAAAGAACCGGGGCCAAACTGAAGACAGAGAGAGTTGGAAGCTCGTCGTCCTCGAGTTCAGATAAGAAGAATATGAGGAGGCTACAGTTGAAACTTGACAAGTATGATGGAGGTACAACGCCGGTGGACTGGATCAGTCAGGCGCGGCAATTCTTCCGATTTTACGGTATTGATTCTGATTTCGAGAAGCTTGATCTGATCTCTTATTACCTGATTGGAAATGCGTTGCAATGGTGGAATTGGATGACGGATTTGTCAGAAATAACGACCTGGAGTAAATTCGAGTCTGAATTACATATTCGTTTTGGTAATCCTTATGAAGATGCTGTGGGGGACTTTAAAAAATTAAAGCAAAGTGAGTCAGTCAGGGAGTATTTGTCCAAATTCGAAAACTTATCTAACCGATTACCAGGGTTAGATGAAGCTTTCCGGGTTGGTACTTTTGTGAGTGGATTGAGTGAGAAGCTGAGATGTCATGTAAGGGGTCATCGTCCAAAATCAATGGGTGAAGCGATTAGCTTAGCTTTGGCCAAAGAAGAGAAATATCTAGCGAGGAAGGGAAGTGGAAAAGGCTCCGGGAAGGATGAGTTGATTAAGAAAACGAAGGGAAGTAGTGAAGTCGGTTCTGGGGTCCAAAGAGACTAACAGTTGAGGAGGAAAATTTCAGGAGGAAGAACAACCTGTGTTTTAAATGCAATGAGAAATGGGGGCCTGACCATAAGTGCAAGTTTAAGGGGAAGTTATATCTAATTCAGGATGAGGAATCCGAGGATGACAGTAATGAGGAAGTATGTCAGCGATGGACAGAACCAGATGACCAGCCCAAGATCTCTTTACAGGCTCTTACTGGTGAAGATGCACCCAAAACGATGAGAGTGAAGTTGAAAGTTCAAGGTATGGAATTGATAGCTTTGTTGGATTCTGGCAGCACGCATAACTTTCTTGGTCCCAGGGCTATGAAGAAGGGAGTTTTCTCGGTGAGAAAGGATCAGGAGTTTACAGTTACAGTGGCTAATGGGGAGATGATCACTTCTAAAGGAAAATGTAAAAATGTTGTATTCTTCATTTCAAATGCCTGTATGGAAGATGACTTTCTAGTCCTGCAGCTGGGGAGCTGTGATGTGGTGTTGGGGGTAAAGTGGCTATGCCAAGTTAGTCCGGTATGGTGGGATTTTAATAAACAAGTTATGGATTTTAAGCTCCATGGCTTGCCGGTGACTGTAAAAGGAGTACAGGGAAAGTCAAAAGTCATGAATGCAACTTGCTTTGCAAAGGAGTTGAGAAGAAGTAAAAGAATGGATGTGGTACAGTTGATGCAGGTGAGTGCTGTTCAAGAAGTCCAACGCCAACATGAAGAAACAGAGGAAGTTTATCCAGAAATGAAGCCTTTGTTAGAAGAGTTCGCTGATGTTTTTCAGGAACCTGTGGGATTACCCCCAAGGAGGAGCAGGGATCATAAAATTCCTCTGATTGAAGGTAGTAAGCCCGTGTCTAAGAGACCTTATGCATATCCTCACTTTCAAAAAAATGAAATTGAGCGACAGGTGGAAGAACAGTTGCAAGCAGGACTAATTAGACACAGCTCCAGCCCTTATTCTTCACCTGTACTATTAGTTAAGAAGTCAAATGGGACTTGGCGAATGTGTGTTGACTATAGGGGTCTAAATCAGATCACTATCCCTGACAAATTTCCAATACCTCGGATCGATGAGCTTTTGGATGAATTACATGGGGCGGTGGTTTTTTCTAAGTTGGATCTACGGGCTGGATATCACCAAGTAAGGGTTGAAGATGAAGACATTTGCAAGACAGCCTTCAGAACACACCAGGGACACTATGAGTATATGGTGATGCCCTTTGGGTTGACAAATGCTCCGGCAACTTTTCAGGCATTAATGAATGATATCTTCAAAAGTTTTTTAAGAAAGTTTATCTTGGTCTTCTTTGATGACGTTCTGGTATATAGCAAGAGCCAGGAGGCGCATATTCAGCATGTAAAAACTGTTTTAGAAATTCTGAGGCATCATCAACTGTATGTCAAAAGAAGTAAATGTCAATTTGCGGTAACCAAGGTGGAATATCTGGGTCATGTAATCTCACAAGATGGGGTAGCTGCCGATCCAACAAAGATTAAAGGAATACAGGAGTGGCCCAGACCTACTTCTGTGAAAGCTTTGAGGGGGTTTTTAGGCCTAACAGGCTATTATCGAAAGTTTATTAAGGGTTATGGACAAATAGCTCAACCATTAACAAGTCTGCTGAAGAAGGACAATTTCAAGTGGAATGAAGAGGCAGCTAGAGCTTTTGATTCTTTGAAGGCAATGATGATTACACCACCTGTGTTAGCTATGCCGGATTTCAACCAAGAATTTGTTATTGAGTCAGATGCCTCGGGCTTTGCAGTGGGCGCTGTTTTGATGCAGGGACAGAGACCAATAGCCTTTCTCAGTTCAGCTCTGAAGGGACGGCAACTTGGGTGGTCTACATATGAGAAGGAGATCCACGCTATATTATTAGCAGTCACGAAGTGGAGGCATTACTTGATTGGCACCAAATTTGTCATTAGAACTGATCAAAGGAGCATTAAGTACATGATGGATCAACGATTGCATACGCCTACCCAACAGAAGTGGTTGTCGAAATTATTGGGATATCAATATGAAATTGAATATAAGCAAATAAAGTGGCGGATGCTTTATCTAGAAGGGAGGATTTGGAGGGAAAAGGTGCTTTGGAGCTGTGTTCTATTTGTTTTCCTATTCCAGGATGGTTGGAGGAAATCAAGGAATTGACCCTGACGGACCCAGTCCTACTACAACTGAAAAGTCAAATGGAGAATGGGAAATTCGACGCAGCCAAGTATCAAATGAAGAATGGGATGCTATTTAAGAAAGGGAAAGTGGTTATTTCTGTAGACTCTGGACTGAGTAAGAAAGCTATTTTTGAAATGCATAACACGTTGATTGGAGGACATCTAGGTTTTGAGAAAACCTTGAGCAAGCTTAGGGAAGTCTTCTGGTGGAAGGGAATGAGAGGCCAGCTTAGGAAGTATATCCGTGAGTGTGATGTTTGTCAAGCTAATAAGTTTGAAAATTGTCCACCACCAGGCTTATTACAGCCACTTCCTATTCCTTCACAAGTTTGGACTGATATAGCCACGGATTTTATTGATGCTCTACCATTGTCAAATGGTTATTCAGTGATATTGGTGGTGGTTGATCGGCTGTCTAAAGCAGCACATTTCTTTGCCCTGAAACATCCATATACTGCTCAATCGGTTCTGGAGGTCTTTGTAGATGGGGTTTTTAAGCATCATGGGATTCCTAAATCAATCGTATCTGACAGAGATACAATTTTTACAAGCCAATTTTGGCAGGAGCTTTACAGGTTGCAGGGGACTCAGCTTAGGATGAGCACAGCATATCATCCTCAATCAGATGGCCAAAGTGAAGTTTTGAATAAAAGCTTACAGTGTTATTTGAGATGTTTCTGTTCGGGAAAACCCCATGAATGGGTTAAGCATTTGTCTTGGGCTGAATGGTGCTATAATACTACCCCTCATTCTTCAACAAAGATTTCTCCGTATGAAGCTGTCTTTGGTGTGCCACCACCATCACTGTTGTCATATGTTCCTGGGAAATCGAGAGTTGTGGGGGTAGACAGCACTTTGAAAACAGGGGATGAGATATTATCCTTATTGAAGACGAATTTAAAAAAAGCTCAGGACAGAATGAAGAGATTTGCTGATACAAAACGATCAGAAAGGGAGTTTCAGATTGGCGATTTAGTATATCTGAAATTGCCTTTTGTTCGACAGGGATCGGTGGTGATTAGAAGGCACTCCAAACTCAGCCCTATATTCTATGGTCCATTCAAAGTAATCAAAAGAATTGGGGAAGTGGCGTATAGACTGCAACTGCCAAATACAGCTCTCATTCACCCAGTGTTCCATGTCTCTCTGTTAAAGAAGCGAATTGGAGAAGCAACACCAGGAGGCATTCATCTACCTCAATTTCCGGTTGTGCAACCTCTATGGCCTGAGAAAATCTTGGACAGAAGAATGGTACCGAGTCGAGGGCGCAGACAAGCTGTTACTGAAGTTCTTATCCAATGGAGGGGAAAGGATGTATCTGAAGCAACTTGGGAACATTTGTATCGACTTCAGCAGAAGGACCCGGCTGCAGAGATTTTCCAGGAGAATAATGGGTCACAGCGCATGACAGGACAACAACCACTTCCGAGTCAGCTCTAGTCAAAGATTGTAGTTCCTGAGCTGTTAATCGTGACCTTGAGGACAAGGTCAATGTGAAGGGAGGGGGTGTTGTTACACTTGGTTGTTATTTGTTCTAACAAGGGGAGTGGTGGGGACCAGCTGGGTGAGTTGGCACCTTAGCTATCGCGAGAGTCTGAATTACATATTCGTTTGCAGAGTAACTTACTAGCCGCGGTGTTAAGCTTTTTAACCTTATAGACGAAAGCACTCAGATTGGAGACCAAGAAATAGGAAAACACAGGACAATGCAACAGGTGTAGGGCATTTCAAAGAGGGTTGTGTTCAAGAAGCTGGAGCAAGAGTGACTTTTATCGTTTTTTAAGTGAAAGTGAAAAATAAGATCCTGAACGAGGGGCCATGGAACTTCGATGGACAGCTACTGCTCATGAGAAATCTGATATGCAGGGAGCAGCCATCACAAATAACCATCAAGAAATGTGTTCTGGATCATGTTCTACAACATCACGATCAGACGCTGCTTTCACAAAGACTGCTTGCTATGTAGGAGTTATCATGAGAAAAAAGGAACAAGGTGGTCACGGGCTCGAAGAGCAAGGATCTTACTGAATGTCGAGAAGCTACTGAAACATATTCAAAAGATGAGAAATTTGGACCTTATAGCATCTTTGGTTTGTAGGCCTCGTTTACAAACATCACCGCTTGGAGAAAGGGTACGAACTGGATGGATAAAAACGAGTCCTCGGTTTGCATCGTGTTCAGGTCTGCGGGATACACAAAAAAACTCCTTTCGCACTTTATTGCCATGGACGCCGCAGCAGAAAGCACATTCATGGTTGAAACTTTGGGGAAGAGGAGCTTACCTACTCATACTGGCCTCGCTGCTCCTTCGTCAGGCCTCGCTGCTCCTTCGTCAAGACTCTTCCTAGAGTTTTGAACTAAGGGGCCGTTTGGCCCCCGTCATCCCAAGTACCAGGAGCGGCGGGCTTCTGATTGTCCCGGGAGCAGGTAGCCTCGCAAAAACCCTGTTCCAGAAGGTGGCAGCTGGCTCAGGCATTCTTTCTCACTGCCGCCGGAAATGGCGGGACTCGGAATCTCACTTTTTTGTGAGGTAAAAGTACCGGACCAAATAATATTAGAATGACTACTAATCTGGCATAAAATTTGGATATGAATGCCGGTATTTAGAATGGTGGGGGCCAAACGGCCCCTAAAATTCACTGAGCAACACTGGTAAGTTCCAGGTTCAAATCTGCTGTCACCAGCTTTCCCAACATGTCCATGTTAATCTCAGCCCCACGCACACCCCATTAATTTTTTTTAGGGGTTTTTTTTGGGTAAATGAATGACTGAGATTTTTTGGGACACAACCAGGACAGCAAGTCCGGTACAGTAAATTTGGAGGCGTAAGTTCCGGCTCCATGACTATGTTGTAATCCCGACTTTCTTTTTTCCAATATATTGTTTTATTATATATACATCTTTAGTAAAAATAAGTATAAATAGAGATCTACAAATGAGTTTGAGCTGGGCGAATTGCTGTAGAGGTGTCGAAAAGAATATTTTGGGTGAGTTTGGATCAATCAACTATTGGGTTAAAACAACATAGCCCATTTTGAAACTGACTCGAAACAATATATTATTATAAGTGTTGGATCTAGAGGGGGTGAATAGAGCTACACAATTTCTCACAAAATATATTAGACTTCTATATTATATCAAACTGAAACCAATAATTTAAGTACAATTTGAAGTCCTAACTAACAAACATAGCAAGGATGAGAGATTGATAGCAAGCACTTGACAAGGTGATGTAGAGTGGTTCCACACTTCAAACTAGAAGTGAGTCAATCCACAACCTAGAGAGGTCAACCTCTAGGACTTTGCAAGTGTTTTTCTTTATATTATCACCAATTAGAGTTACAACACAAGACCATCAAAGGGCTTACTCATCCAAGCACAAAGAGTATCAACCTTACCAAGAACTTACCCACTTTGCAAGAGTCTTCAGCCTTCACCAAGGTCTTACCCACTCAAGCACAAGTCTTCCACTTTCAAGGACTTTGCCACTCTTTTTGGATCTTCAGCTTTGCCTTCTCCTTCACCTGGAGAAGATCATCACCTCTTCATCAACCTTGAAGAGGCACAACTACAACTCCTCCTTCACTTAGGGAATCTTGCTTTACCTTTTCTTCATGGAGAAAAGGAGTTAGGGAAGCAAAAGAAGATGAGAGCTTTACATGAACAAGGGAGTAGCACTCTTACAATATGTCTAACTCATTCACAATCACGAAATGAAGTGTAAATTAGAGAGAGAAAGGGGCTCAAAGAGTTGCAACACACTCAACTATAGCAAGGACTTAAAATAGCATGAATGAGCAAACTTGGAATGAACTCCAAGGGGTCTTCTTTATGGCTGGGGTGCTCCCATGAATTGGGAATCACTTAGGATCAAATTATAGTTGTTTTCCACAATGCAACAGATCTATTTTCACCCAAAATAAGTCACCAACGGTTATAATTACTTTTTTTATATTTTTTGTATTGTACATTTGGTCGAGTTTCAATAAAGGTAACTCGACCGATCAACTAAAAGACAAAGCCAATTTCAAACTATTGGTCGAGTTTGTTCTGAGAAACTCAACTGATGAGATAGAATTGAATTTGTTCAGTGAGTTTGTCGGTCGAGTTTTGTGAGTGTACAACTCGATCGATGGGTCATCTTCAGAAAATCCATCATAGGATCTGTTGAGTTTCCAACTCAACCGATGAACAACCTATGAAAATTTTTCGAAGTTGACTTTTGGGTGACTAAACCTTGGTATTTTGTGTCCCTCATATTTTTCTCATATTAGTTACAAGTCATATCATCAATACAAGTGATTATAAAATTCTTCTAAGGTTGTTTAGAGTGATTTCCCAAATTGCACACTTGCATTGCATTGGACTTGAACTTGAACAAGCTAGGGCTTGTGTAATTTGATCATTTTCATGTACCTAAAGCCTGAAATCAATCTTGAACAAACATATTAGATACATAGGAATGGAATGGTTAAGTCATTATAAAAATATGGACAATGTAGAACTCTCAAGTCAACGTTCTCCCCCTTTTTGACAATGACAAACCATTCCTCAATCATATTGAAAAGGATATTGAAATTATACATTTGCCTTGTGAATTGTAAGGAGATTCAAGATTTGAACAATATGAATTGCTCCCCCTCAATCTATGCTTACTTTAACCTGTATAGTTAGTCTATCTACACAAAGTAAAATAATACATACATACTATATGGTCCTTTAACAAGTCACATGATAAAACATATAATGAACAAGAAAAGGATCAGATAGTCAATAAAACCAATATGGTTCAGCTTCAAAGACATTGAATTTCTCCCCCCCTTATGATATTATTAAAAAGGAAGGGGGTAGAAGAGCATAAAAACATGGCTTCTCAAAGCACAACCAAGCATATATCCAAAACATGAAATCCCAAAAACATACACCAAACAGAGACGAGAGAAATAAACAAGCTAATTCATAATCAAAATATGGTGAAACATGACACCAACTCCTAAGATATAGCATATCAAAGAGTAAGTGTGCATAAAATTTAGATTACAACCTAGAATACAAGTTCTCAGAGAATAATTACAAGACAAAACAATGAAAGCTAAAAAGATAAAAAGTACAACTCAGATCATGTGCCCAGATGTTTCTAATATAAAATAGCCTAAAAAGATATATCTATAATCAACAAACTAGACTAAAAACTAAGAATAAATAGACATCTAAGCTATCTATATCAACAACATCATCATCCTCAGCATCATGCTCGTAGTCATCATCTCTGTCTAAAGGTGCAGCAGCATCACCTTCATCACCAGAGTCACCAGTAGAGCCACCAGAGCCATCATCATCGTCAGATGCAGCACCATCATCCTCACCATCATCAACAGTCTCGTCAGCATCAACAACCTCCTTATCATCCTGGTCTGGCATCTCTTCACCAACTGAGGAACTGAAATCACGATCGGGCCAACGAGCATTCTGCTCATCCCAAGACATACCAAGAACATGGATCTCATTGGTCTGTGGGAAGGAAGGAGCAGAATCGCCAAGGCTAGCAAGCAGAGGGGTCAAGGGGCCAGTAGGTAGAGGTAGGACAAGGGGAGTAGGTCCACCGGCAATAGAGGGTGTGGTAGCAGTAGAAGGTGTAGGTGGAGGGGCAGGGTAAAAGTGATTGTATGCATAGTATGCATGATCACCTCCTGGGTAGGACTGGTAGGCTGGGTAGGGATGTGCAAAGGACATGTTCATGTTGGACATGATTGAACATAAGTCCTGATGTCGGTGCTCCTGGACCTTAAGGTTGTAAGCACGTTGATGCATCATGTATCCCATGAGGGCTTCACTTGACACATGAAATGAGACACGGGCATGTCAGGTAGGATGAGGTGGTGGAGGTGCTCGGGTGGAGGTAGAGGCAGAGGCAGAGGCACCAGGTGTGGTGGAGGAGAGGATAGGCACAAAATTCTAAATAGTGGTCGCACTGATACAAACATCTTTCTGAGCAGGTTTGTAATGAAAGTCGTGGAAAAGAGATTTGTTTGTGGCAAACCGAAATAGACTACATATCAGGGTAGGGTAGGGAGGGTGGGTGTCACGGGTATTCTTTCCTGAGTCAAAGTAAGTCACATGGTGGAGGATGTATCTAGACCACTTGACTCTGACATTCTCTAAGAGGCAATACATGATCACCACAGTGTTCTCTACAATCTCCGTTTGATTTTTTTTCAAATGGATGTTGCAGTTAAAAACAAAGGCAAGGATGTGCCTCTTGAGATCCAAGGCAGAGAAGGGAAAGGTATTCTTCTTCTTATAGGGGAGTTAAGACTTCTTTAAGTAACGATGAATGTCAGGAAAAGTGAGATTGTATTTCTTGTAGATGCCTCAGGCTCAATTAGGTCGAAATACTCAGGGTCATCCTTACAAAAAGTGTCAGTCTCATCGGTACCTGAGAAAAAGATGTTCAAGGTATCCTCTGAGACTTGGAATTTCTTCCCGTCTATCATTGACGTTAGGACCACTTGAGTATTAGGAGGGGGTATAAGAGTGTCGTAATTCCAGCGCAAGTTAGTGTAGAATTCGTGAACTGCTTTCGTGCTAGTTATGGAATTGTTGTAGCACACGTTCAACACCTAGGGCGGATAGATGGTGAATGTGTAACAACTCCTCTACTTGATCTATGACCTCTTGGCGTCTAGGTCTTGGCTCAAAGAGGGCACAAAAAGGGAAAGCATTCTAGGGAAGGAGGTCCTTATACCTGTTTACAGCCTTATTTGAGATAAAGAGAGTGTCATAAAATGAGATCAAGCGGGAAGAGGATGAAGATGATAGTGTATTGGCAAGGGCGACTCTCTTCCTCCTGTTGGAAGCCATGGAGACGAGCAAGAGATGAAAGAAAGAGCAAGATCTAAAGATAAACCACTGAAAAATGTTCACAGACCTAGGTTTAGCAAGGGGGAAGGTCTAGGAAGGTTGAGCTAGGTCAGATTAGGTCTAGGATGAGGAAGGGAAGGGCAAGGGTAGAGAGCTTATGGCTAATGGAGGTGGAATTGATCAACTTTTCTCTAGTTGAGAGGGAGAATAGTCGGCCGAACCCAACTTAAGAATGCTCCAGCCTAGCCATCGCTTGAGTTCTGCGTACTCAGAAACTTGACCAATTAGATTTTTAAAAAAGCTCTCGACCATCGATGGGTCGAGTTGGCAACTCGATTGATGGTCAACCTAAACCTAAAACCAACAAATTTAGTTTCTAGCCATTAGAGTGCTAATTAAGTTTATTTTTCAAGTCCATGATGTATATTGAACATACTTAGGAACATATCACTCATCATTGGGTACTATTGTGCGATAAAACATGTGTTTGCGAAAAATACCCAAAAATAAGAGAAAACAAGGCAAAATGAATATGAAAAATGGATTTTTAGCATATTTGTAAGTAAAGATGAACAAAACAGAGACAATACATATAGGATAGATGACAACTAGCTAGAAGGCATATAAGATACATTCAAAGTAGTTATAAGCAATTTTGATCTAATAAAGTTAAATTGCTCTTTAGCTAGAGGTTTAGTAAAAATGTCTGTCAACTGGTTTTCTGTGTCCACATACATAATATAGATATCCTTCTTGGCAATGTGATCATGGAGAAAATGATGACGAACCTCTATATGTTTAGCTCTACTATACATGATAGGATTGTATGACAAGTTAATTACACTAGTATTATCACAATAGACAGGAGAAGCATCAAAATGAATGTTAAAGTCATGGAGCATTTGCTTCATCCATAGGACCTAGGCATAACAACTCTTGACTGCAATGTACTCAGCCTCGGTGGTTGATAATGCCATTATGCTCTGTTTCTTGGAGAACCAAGACACCAAGCATGGTCCTAGGAGGAAACAAGTGCCACTTGTGCACTTTCTATCAATCAAGCATCTTGCATAATCCGCATCACTATAAGCAGTAAGAGTAAAGTCCCTTGACTTGGGATACCACAGTCCAAAATTTTGGATATTGGCTAAGTACCTCAAAATTCTCTTAACAACTATAAGATGTGATTTCTTAGGATTTGATTGAAAGCAAGCACACAAGCCAACACTAAACATTGTATCAGGTCTAGAGGCAGTTAAGTAAAGTAAACTTCCAATCATACCTCTATAGAGCTTCTCATCTACTTTCTCACCTTCTTCATCTTTATCAAGTTTGGTAGTGTTTGACATGGGTGTGTCCATCGACTTGGTATTCTCCATCCCAAAGCACTTAAGTAGTTCACTTGTGTACTTGCCTTGGTTGATGAAGTTCCAATCTTTTGTTTTCTTGATCTGAAAGCCGAGGAAGAATGTGAGTTCACCCATCATACTCATCTCGAATTCACTCTGCATAATATCACTAATTTTTTTGCAAAGATCAAGGTTTGTTCTACCAAAAATGATATCATCAACATATATTTGTATGATAAGAAATTTGTTAGAAGTTTGTTTTAGAAATAAGGTAGAATCCACTTTGCCCATGATATACCCATGATCTAACAAGAAGTTCTTTAATTTTGCATACCAATCTCTTGGTGCTTATTTGAGTCCATAGAGAGCTTTTTACAACAAATAAACATGGTTAGTTAGACTATCATGTTCAAGCCCGGAGGTTGTGCAACATACATTTCCTCCTCAATTTTGTACCATTCAAAAATGCAATTTTAACATCCATTTGATACAAAAGAAAGTCTATGTAACTAGAAAAGGCAAGCAACATACGAATGGACTCAAGTCTAGCTATAGGTGCATATGTCTCATCAAAATATATAACTTCTTGTTGATTGTAGCCTTGAGCCACTAACCTTGCTTTGTTCCTTACCACTTTGCCACTTTAATCAAGCTTGTTGTAGTACATCCATTTGGTGCCAATCATCTTTCTATCACTTGGTCTTGGCACAATGGTCCAAACTTTGTTCTTATCAAATTTCTCCAACACCTTGCATAGCTTAGATCCATTCTTCATCCCCAAGAGCTTCCTTGACATTCATAGGCTCGAGTTGTCATATGAAGGTGTTGTTGTCTTTTTCTTTCTTGAATGAAGCTCGTGTCTTCACTCTTTCAAATGGATCACCTAAAATCAAATCCTTTGTATGATGCTTTGCAAACCGGGGGGTCAAATCCTTCTTCTCGTCATCTTTGTCTTCTTCTTGAATGGCCACCTCTTTTCCCTTTTGGGTGATATTGAGTTCTTATAGAATAGGAAATACTTCACCAACAACATCATCATTTAGAACAATATCTTTGGGGATATAGGGGTTAGTCTCAATAAATTTTACATTTATAGATTCTTCTACTTTACCAAGATAACCATTAAAAACTCTATAAGCCTTGCTAGTAGTGTTATTGCCAAAAAAGAAAGCCTTATAAGATTTTGGATCAAACTTGTCAAGAGAATCTTTTGTATTCAAAACAAAACAAAGACATCTGAAAAACATGGAAATACTCGATAGAAGGCTTCCTACCACGCCATAGCTCATAGGGGGTTTTCTTCAGTGAAGGATGAGTAAAAACCCGGTTTTGCACAAAACATGAGGTACTAACAACTTCAGCCCAAAACTTCTTAGGAGTATCTTACTCTAGAAGCATGGTCCTAGCCATCTCCTGTAAATACCTATTCTTCCTCTCTACAACCCCGTTTGGTTGAGGTGTTCGAGGTGAAGAGAAGTTGTGTGCATAACCTGATTCTTGACAAAATTGCTCAAAAAGCTCATTTTCAAATTCTCCCCCATGGTCACTACAGATGGAAACAATGTGACAAGAAGCTTCATTCTCAACTCGTTTACAAAATCTTGAGAAAATAGCAAGCGTATCACTTTTAGAAATAAGAAATAAGGTCCAAGTATATCTAGAAAAATCATCGACAATAATAAGGCAATACTTGGAACCACGAAGTGGTTGAGTTCTCATTGGTCCAAATAGATCAATGTGAAGAAGTTCAGGAGCTCTCTTGGTACTAAGGACTCCTTTGGATTTGAAGGAGGACTTGGGCTACTTTCCTTGTGTACAAGGTTGTCATTTCTCATCCTTTTCAAAATCCAATATGGGAAGTCCCTTGATCAAGAACTTTTTGCTCAACTTCTTCAACTGATGCATATTTTCATGACCAAGTCATCGGTGCCAAAGAGAAATATCATTTGAGTTGACTACTAGGCATCTACCAACAATAGGCTTAATAGAGTCAAGAACAATAACATAAAGATTACCACTTATAGTTCCCTTATATATAACTTGGTAGGTGAGGGAATCTAGAATCAAGCATTCAAAGGAAGTAAATAACACAAGGTAATCATTATCACATAGTTGACTAACATTAATTAAATTGTGATGTAGGCCATCCACAAAGAGAACATTCTTGATACACAAGGATTC
Organism: Alisma plantago-aquatica; assembly: GCA_963693085.1. Classification (NCBI taxonomy): domain Eukaryota; kingdom Viridiplantae; phylum Streptophyta; class Magnoliopsida; order Alismatales; family Alismataceae; genus Alisma; species Alisma plantago-aquatica. The sequence goes on from OY856410.1 coordinate 1,493,342,384, forward strand.
ACCTGCATCACCCTAACCTTTGACTTTACCTTTCTTATTGTCCCCAAAGGTGGTCGATCCTCCTTTCTTCTTGGTGAAATTGTTGAAATGGCTTATGTCATCGGTCATGTGCTTAGTGCAACCACTATCAACAACCATCTTCCTTTTTCCTACAAGAAAGGAGAATGTCGGTTCCCAACTCAAATTTTGGGATCCAAAGTTAGCTTGGGGACCCATTTCATCTTTTGGTTGGTCCCTCTTAGGTTTGTAAGGATAATAAGCAGAGTAATGATCATCACATTTGCAATAAGAGAAAATCACAGGATTCTTAGTGCCAGAAGACTCTCCTACAATGAAATAGGTGTCCTTGCTCTTTTTCTTACCTTTGGCTTTGCTCTTGCCCTTTGATGCTCCCCCTACAAATCTCAAACCCCTAGTACCACTTTGTTTGGTAGAATAGACAAGGATTTCATTTAGAAGTTCCTCCCTTTGAGGAATTTTTGTAGGGATGCTATCAATCTATGGTTATTATCATTTAAAAAAATAATGGCAGCAGATAAACTAGATATGGCATCCCTAGCATGCACAAGATCAGCATCGGGACATAAAGATTTAGCTAAATATGAATCCTTTATAAGAGATATAGAAGAAACATTAACACTAGGCCATAAACGTTTAGAAGATAGATCATTTACTTGACCAAGTAACCTAGCATTTTCATATTGAAACATTTGGATTTCTTTAAGATAGACATCTCTCTCTTGTTGGCTAAATGGACATCTATAAATCCCTTTGTTTTGATTATGACAAACATTTCATTCTTATTAATCTAACGAGCTACTTGAGTGTGCAGGAACAAGGCGGATGACAAAGTACTAGGGAAATCCATATGCTTACATATTTATATTTTCATGCAATGTAATCGCTTTGTAAAAACTTGTACAAATATATAATGTACAAGTACTTAGATTGCATGTAAATCAAGCGTTAGATCTTCCCTAGCTAAACACCACATTTAGATAAGTCATTCCCTTCAAATAGGATCACATATGCACACTCATACATATAATTAGTGCCTAAATTGAAACATTGAAACAGGATCAATCTCGGTCGACAAACTCCTCGACCGAGACACTCTCGGTCGACAATCTTCTCGAGATTGAAAGATCCAAAGTAGCCGTTAGACACAACTGATAAGGTAGTTGGCAGTTGGAGATAGACGTTGCAAATCACTTGATCCAGAGAGCCTGTCGGTCGACAAAACTTCGACCGAGTAGGTGTCTCGGTCGACCATTCCTCGACCGAGATGAACTCTGACAACAACTGCAGAGTAAATTAATTAGCCGTTGTTAAAGCAACAAACTTGTACCTAACGGCTAGTTAAGCACTTAGAAACCCCTAGAAGTTGTCTAGAACGTCCTTAAGCATCCTTAGGACATTCCTATAAATAGGACAAGCCATAGGACACTCAAACTCACTTGTTACACTTGAGAAATCCTTGAGCATACTTTGAGCAATCTGTTTGTGAGTAATTTGAGCATTGTGACAATTGGCCATTTCCTTCCTTAGCTCAAAATTCGTGTCCTATAGGCTAGTATCTCCTACCCACTGCAATCACAAGTTCCACACTTGGTTAGGAGATCTATACGCTTGATCTAGGCAAATCAAGCCTTGGGCTACAAAGGATAAGGTGTAATTTCCTGTTTCCTTTCTTGTTCTCTATTACCGTTTGTACTCTCCTTGTTACTCCTAGGTTGGAGGCTGCAGATTGGAGAGGGTGGAGATCTTCTTGGTGAAGAAGGCGACCTTGAGCTACTTCAGAAGGCTGGTGCAACGGGAGGTTACTTCTAGAGAGGAAGGCTACTTCAAGGGGGAGCTTGGAGTTACTTCAAGAAGGCTACCTCAAGTTGGTGCACCTACTTCAAGTGAAGGTTGTTCAAGGGGTGTAAAGGAAAGTATTGTATTTTGTATAAATCCTTGAGAAGGTAATAAAATAAATACTTTCAAAATCCCGGTTGGGTAAGCAACCGGGTAGTGGACTGACAACTTTAGTATTTGCTAAAGTTGGAACCACTCTAAACACCTGTCTCCTTCTTCCAATTTTCAATTGTGGTTGTTTGAGTTCAATAAATTGTTAAAACTATTTTAAAACTCTATTCACCCCCCCCCCTCTAGTGTTTTTCATCTCTTTTCTATGAGCATCAATAAGGAACTTAAATTTAGCATTTTTAGTTTTAACTATTTCAAGCTCTTTATGGCAATTTTGTTTTTATTCCTTAAGATTTTCAATGTTCTTAAGGTAGATACCATTCTCAACTTCAATCTCATTGTATTGGAGTTCAAGATCAAGGTATTTCCCTTGCAAATTATCCATACTCTCAAAATTTGTTTTCTAATTCAATTCAAGAATTTCAAGCTTAGCATATAGATTATCAATGTTTTTTTCTAACTGTTTTCTTTTATATTTACATTTAGCAAAAGATGAATGGGTAGAGATAAGCATGTCAATAACAACTTCCTTAGATAACTCGTGCAAACTTACCTCACTTACCTCACCAATATCTTCACTAGTAGAGGCCATGAGTGCAAGGTGGCACTCTCCATCTTCTTCAAAACTTGAGTCGCTTGAAGATGAAGCTTCCCAAGCTGCATGAGATACATTCTTGTGTCTCTTCTCCTACTTGTCCTACCTCGTGTATTTGCTCTCCTTCTTGTATTCATGTTCCTTCTTTGAGATTTCCTTGTGGTGTGACTTTCTCGCCTTGGGGCATTCACTCTTGTAGTCTCCCTTTTGCCCACACTTGTAGCATCTTGGAGTAGAAGAGGAGGAGGCTTGCTTTTCCTTGAAGTGTTTTCCCTTGATGTAGTTGTCTTCATGCTCTCTAGGTCCTTCATCTTCACTAGAGGAGGAGGGAGAAGTTCAGCAAGTAAGTTTTTGTTGAAGGATAACAACCTCCAATTGTGCTTTGAAAGCACTATCCTTGATCTTCTTGGCTTCCTTCTCTTCTTGCTTGGCTTCTTCTTCTTTCTTGTTAAGCTTAGGATCATGGGCTTGGAGGCTTCCAATGAGATCTTTGGTTGGGATGTCACCAAGGCTCCTCACTTCTTCAATGTAGGTGACCTTTGACTCCCATCTATTTGGTAGAGTCCTCAAGATCTTGGAGTTGATTACACCTCTATCCAAAGTGTTGCCTAATGCAACTAGCCCATTGATGATGACATTGAGTCTTGAGTACATCTATGCAATCCCTTCTTTCTTACCCATGTTGAAGTTCTCTAGAAGGTTGTTCAATAGGTAGATCTTTACCTCCTTGACTTGCTTTGTGCCTTCATACATGATGAACCCTTTATCCCAAATCTCATAGGTGGTGTCCCAAGATTAGATCTGGTTGAACTCCGTTGGAGTTAGGGCTACGTAGAGGATGCTTATGGCTTTGGCATTGAGTTGGGCTTCGTTGAGTGTAGCTTCACTCCATGTTGCAACAACTTTGGTTGGCTCTATCTAAGGTGTGACCATCACCTTCCACATGTCAAAGTCCATCCCTTAAATGTAGAATGGATACACCACTTCCAATAGGGGAAGTTGGTGCCATCAAAGACCAAAGGATGTATGGAGAAGCCTCCCTCTAGGTTGAGAGAACCAAGTAGGTTGTCACCCATCTTCTCGTCTCACAGGAGATTGTTGGAGAAGATCCTTTGCTCTGATACCACTTATTGGATCTAGGGCTCTATAGGGGGGTGAATAGAGCTACAAAATTTCTCACAAAACTAATTAGACCTTCAAATTATATCAAATTGTAACCAATATTTAAGTGCAATTTGAAGTCCTAACTAACAATCATAGAAAGGATGAGAGAGATTGATAGCAAGCACTATATAAGGTGATGTAGAGTGGTTCCACACTTCAAACTAGAAGTGAGTCAGTCTACTACCTAGAGATGTCAACCTCTAGGACTTTGCAAGTTCTTTTGTCTATATTATCACCAATAAGATTTACAACACCAGACCACCAAAGGGATTACCCATCCAAGCACAAAGAGTATCCACCTTACCAAGGAATTACCCACTTTTCAAGAGTCTTCAGCCTTCACCAAGGTCTTACCCACTCAAGCATAAGTCTTCCGCCTTCAAGGACTTTTCCACTGTTCTTGGATCTTCATCCTTTACCTTCTCCTTCACCTGGAGAAGATCACCACCTCTTCATCAACCTTGAAGAGGCACAGCTACAACTCCTCCTTTACTCAGGGAAGCTTGATTCACCTTTTCTTCATGGAGGAAAGGGGATAGGGAAGTAGGAGAAGATGAGAGATTTATATGAACAAGGGAGTACCTCTCTTACAATATGCCTAACTCACTCACAATCACGAAATGAAGTGTAAACTAAAGAGAGAAAGGAGCTCAAGGAGTTGAAACACACTCAACTATAGCAAGGACTTAGAATAGCATGAATGAGAAAACTTGGAATGAATTCCAAGGGTTCCTATTTATAGCTAGGGGTGCTCCCATGAGTTGGGGATCACTTAGGCTCCTAATATAACCATTTTCCACAATACAACGGATCTATTTTCACCCAAAACAAGTCACCAACGATTATAATCACTTTTTTTGTATTTTTCGTATAGTACATTCAGTCGAGTTTCAATAAAGATAACTGGACCGATCAACTAAAAGACAAAGCCAATTTTCAAACTATCGATCGAGTTTGTTCTGGAGAACTTCACCGATGAGATAAAATTGAATTTTCTCAGTGAGTCAGTCGGTCGAGTTTTGTGAGTGTACAACTCGACTGATGGGTCATCTAAAGAAATTTATCATAGGATCGGTCGAGTTTCCAACTCGACTGATGAACAACCTGTGACAAATTTTCAAAGTGGAATTTTGGGTGATGAAACCTTGGTATTTTGTGTGCCTCATATTTTATCATCTTAGTTACAAGTCATATCATCAATACAAGTGATTATTATAGAGTGATTTCCCAAATTGCAAACTTGCATTGCATTTGACTTGAACTTGAAGAAGCTAGGGCTTGTGTAATTTGATCCTTTTCATGTACCTAAAGCTTGAAATCAATCTTGAACAAACATATTAGATACATAGGAATGGAATGGTTAAGTCATTATCAAAATATGGACAATGTATAACTCTCAAGTTAACAATAATTAGTATACTAGCAATGAGATCTAATTTAATAAGGCCTAGAACTGAACCCAATTCTATTGTGAATCACTTCTGTTATACAGTAATCATACATTCACTAATATTTGTATTGTTTGAATTCATTGAAATTGATTCGTCTAGATAGAAAAAATAACCACTCAAAACTAATCTCGTTTAGATTCACTCGTTCACGTCCGAACTCAAAACCCATCTGAATTAATAACATCCAAAGTTGGAATTGACTTTTTTGGGCCAGGATTCGACATACGGATGTAGACAATATTTGACTTTCATAATCAAGTGGGGGTGGAATACATGATCAAACATCAATGAACAAAAATAATTCTAACTTATGTAGGAAGAAATATGATGAGAGGTTATTTTGAGGACACCATTGGGCAAAGAGAGTGTGTACATGTTGTTGTTGACCAACAACGAAGCAAACTGCAACAAAGTGAAAGGCAAAAAAGAACCCAAAGGTAATAACTTATAAGCACAAGACACCTTGACCTAGATTTGTGGTAAATGGCTAAATATGAAATATGGGCCTTGGGCTCATAGATAAGTGACTCATGCATCACTAGTGGTGTGAAATGGCATTGCAAAGCTAGACTTGGTTAGTGCTCCTTCCAGAGATGCCTTTTCTTTCTAGGGAACACATTGTTTCCCAACTGAGCCAATATTAACTTATGAAGTTTGTACTTTTTCATATTTGTTGTTATTTTATAATATTATATAGTTAATCTAGAGTGTAAGATAATTTTAAATTTATGTATAAGTACGAATAACTCATGCTATACATTAACTTTTCACTAATTAGAACCTAGACTTTCCACATTTGTCAACCAAGATTTGTACCTTGTTACAATTTGACATCATTTTTTATAAACTTAGAAACCTACCATATTAACAAAATCTAAATTTGGAAACCAAAATTTGTGTATGAAAATAGGTCATAAAGATATTATTTTACCAATCCTATATAATTTATGTGTGCATACAATAAAGATACTTATTTCAACATACTACATTGAATGTATGCACTTAGAGTGTATCAATGTGTATGTTACAACCTGATGAAATAACAAAGAAGGCAACTATTAATCTGGAAAAGAAAAGTCAAACCACAACAACAAACTATGATAGTTGAGCTCCAACATCAATCATGAAGCTATAGACCAAGCCAAAATAGGCAACCTAGGAACCCTACTACCACAAAGATTGGGTGGTATGCATTGCCATTGTATTATCTTACGAACTTGTAGTTTGGGATGCCAATGATGAACCCACCTTCACTTGGTCAAAAACCAATTTTAGGAAACATCAACCCATATGCTCACCATAATTCTCGACCATGTAGCGTTGATTCCTTATAGGTAATTCAAGATTTAGATAATTGTACTAGACTCACTATTAGAATAGAAATTGAACCATCGAAGAGGAAGAAACAAAACTAATTAACTTACAACAACACCACTGCCACTGCCTATAATGCCATATAGATCATTCAATATGCCTCCATATGCACCATTGTGTCTGTATTTGGAACATTATCACCAACCTAAATCTTTATAAACATCTCAGTAAAGCCTCCTTTAATAATCATTGATACTTCAATCAAGGAAGACAAAGATACCACAAAATTTATGCTTTAGTCACTTGTGAAGCAAGTAACATAGATCCAAGTTCATAAGACGGGTCTCTAACAACTCTGAAACTTTTACAAATTCTTTGAAGCATGTTTTTTGAAGAATTTTGAACTCCTTGAGTTCTCTTAATACAAGGTAGGCAATTCCAACCTACACATCCTAACCTCCTCCTATAGCATTATATAGGTTTCGGTCAATGAATTACGTATGGACCATTTATTCCAACACCAATTGAAAGGACCAACCTTGGTCAAGTACAACCATAAAAAATCCCAAAATACTTGAACATTGGTTTGATCTTGCATCTAGATTCATTGACCAATATAATTGGCATATATATGTGAACTTCCGACGAAATCGAGACCCTTAACATAATACCTCATTTTTTTACTACACTAGAAAAGGCATAAACAACCATTCAAGTGTCTAGTAGAAAGAAACCCATTGCATGCATCAATATGAAAGAAGTTTTCATTAGTTTGTAGAGAAGTAACTTAACTGCAACAAATTCTAATCAAAGTAAAACTAATACATGATCACCTTAGATCAGTAATATGGATTCCTATCGAATAGACCTCTTGCATTTGTACATGCACTCTGAGTCTTGAGTAATCTTATTAAAGCTCAATATCACTGGTCTCTCGTCCTTATCCATGCACAAATATGGAATTTGTATTAGACTAAGTGGCATTAAGTTTATACTAAGTTGGAACATGACTATTATATAAGTAATAACAAAACTTTTTGAAAATTTTAAACTAAATTAAGGTAACTTATAGTTGATGTATTTTGTTTGATTGTGGATACCACTATGCAATAAGCCATCTCTGTTGTGTATTCCATTTATAGAATATCCTCTAGGTTAGCATTAAGTGTCTCTGGATAACACTAAGGAGTCTCAGATTATTATTGAAGTGCCCCTAGATGGCACTTAAGTGCCTCTAAATGACACCTAGGTGTCTTAAATTTGGTGCACCACTACTACTAAATGGCACTAAAGTTCTTCTAAGTGGTATTGAGGCATATAAAAATTGGTAAGTACATCTAAATGGCTCCAAGGTGCCTTCGAATTGTATTGAAATACATCTAAATTATAAGGAGGTACATCTAAATTATCATGGTTATGGCTTTAAATTTTATGGGATTGATCCATGAACATAGTGTATGATGTTAGTTTCTTATGTTATTAAAGAGTGAAATTATATAAAAACTAATAAGTGAAACCAAACTACTAAATAATTGAATCTAAATATGGAATTCTTAATATTTGAAATTATGTATCACATGTTAATACTATGAGAGAAAAATTGGGACATGATATTTTCATATTTGGACTTATTTTTCATTCTTACTTATTATTTGAGTCTAAGTATCCTATCATATGACTTAATATGATTAATATTAGATATATAAAATCCAATATTTGAGTCTAAAACTCCCTATTAAAAATCTGACCTAAAAGCAGGAATTATTGTATATCTAGAGGAAACATAAAGAAAAAGTTCTTATAAATTATTTTGGCTAAATTTGATTGCTTATAACACAAGAGAATATGAAGCACATATAAAATACTTTTTATGTAGAATTACTTAATGCTAATGTACTACAACTAATTTCACTAGGATTTATTATGAACACTTAGGTTGGCAAGATGAAGCCCATGATGATATAGAAATTCAATGGGCATGCCCACTTTTTGAAGTCTAGGGAAGTCATGGATGCTAATATTTTGAACCTATGTTTAAATCCTATGTGATAACATGATAAGTGTTTATCAACTACATGATTGACCGTCTTGGTGTCAACTAGGGTTTGAGTTAAGTAGTAGAGCTTTATACTCCATATTTATCTCAATACCCCATATTCTCTATGTGTGTCTCATTCTTCAGTATAATCACATGGTGTAATGTGCCACATACTCTTACTAAAAGTCATGTGATATCATTCAACCTTGACTTAGGGTTGCATCATTGAGTTAGCCTTTAGAGAACATGCTTGGGTCTCTAGTCTTATATATTTCAACTTAGGCATCATTATTATTTTTTGAATTGATAATCATGTTTCCCATAGTAACAGAAAGCATCATATGAGGATCTGAATATAATGTGGTTGTTGATGGCATTTCTAACACAAAAGTAATGTTGTTAACTCTGATAAGGTTTTAGAACAATGAGATGGTTGTAGGACATGTCACCAAAAGGTTGATCCTATTTACAAGTATTTGAAATTATAAAAATGTCCAATATGTTAAAATAAACTTACATGGGTATCTTACCCATAAAGTACCTAGGTATTCGTGTTGCAAGTGGTAGAGGTTCTTCTAAAGACTTCAACATGTGCAAAGATATATAGAATCATAGACACAACTGATGAATGGGGAGGGCTCAAAATCTCTACTGCAAGTAAGCTTGTCTTGGTGAGGGTAGTCATCTAAACCATCATTAGGTTTTGGATGTACATGTTTGATACTCCTAATTCGAATATTAGAGTAATTAGGACTCTCACCATCATTTTATGTGGTATGGGAAAGAACATGGTATTTCTTAGAGCATATTTTTCCAACACTTTTCAAGGGAGGCCTACAATTAGTGGATTTTGAAGAGATTGTTAAAGTGGGTATGGTGAAGAGTGGATATACTCCTTTTCCAAACTGATAGAATATTGACCAAATGAATGAGAGTTTGACATAGTGCTTAGCTTCTTCTTAAGGAGAGAGATAACTACCCCTCTAGAATTTGGAGAATATTTGCAAAGATTTTGAAATTACTCTGCTCCTATACAGTGTTGATGACAATGTAGTCTAGTCTTGGGGTAGACAACCACCATGGATCAACACCAATACTAGTAAGAGTGTGAATAGGTTGAATCGTATTTGGGAAAATGCTCACTATTCCAAATGGAGTACTTTGGTCTATAGGGAGTTGCTTGGCAGGTTTCCTACTAAATATCGGATGACCATATGGTGGATGAATACATGTGTGTTGTGAAGGACAAGTAAGGAGTTTGTCAACCATTTACTATTTAGTGCAGTTTCTCTAAAAGGATGTGTCTAATTATCTTTCAAAAGAATAGTTGGGGTGTACAGCTCCCCCACAACCTCAAAGATGTAGTGAAGTGGATTCATTGTAAATATAATAATGATAAACTGATTTTGAGTTCTCATGATAATGTCTATCAAGTGTCTACTACTCTATTTTTTACTAAAGGAACACACTTGTATGTACGCATTGGGAGAAGTATAAACCTAATTTGATTGACAAAATTACTATAATGTGGTGTTCCATGTATAGACCAAATGTAAACAATTTTGTAGTATTAGTGCAAATATCAAAACCTATTAGGGATTTTGCAAGTAAACCCGGACATGTGTTTTGTGTTTAGGGTCTATTTTATCAAATCTCATATGTTTTATAGTATATTCATGTTATGCTTCCCATTTTGGAAATAAATTACCTAAAAAATAATTTACCTATACACAAAAATATTGACTTTTTAAACGTGTAATTTTCATTATATAACTTCCTTAAATATATTAGGGTTTTATTTTGAAATAATTTTCTTAGGATTTCTAACACTAAATAGTTTTTTCTAGAATAAAAACCCGTCAACTCTTGTATAAAAATCATAAGCAAAGACCTAGCATAAATATATATATCCAAATTATTAATGAGTTTAAATTATTTTGTTGACATCCTTTTTTATTCTTAAAAATGGTGATTATCAAAAATACCAAAGGATAGATATATATCTATAGGATAAATCCATATTTAACGTTCAAAACTACACTTTATTTGCAATTTTTTGAGTTCCTTACAATATTCTACAAAATTTTGACGGTTGAGATATATTGTGGAAATTTACATGCAAATTGTTTAATGCAACTTATTGGTGAGTCAGATTTGAATGTCTTTGGACCTAGTAAATAATAATATGAAAAAATGAGGTATGTCCACACCATTTTGCAACCTTTATCATTCATCTTTCTTGAAATAAAACAACAACCATAATAAATCTTGTAGTGCAGCTCACTGCATATCCAATCAGTCCCTCTCCTATTGTTCTCCGCATCTTTTTGTCTAGAAGAAAGTGTCTCACCCCACAAGAAAATTCATATGAACTTCTTGAGGAAACTTCATCCATGAGAATATAAGTTCTAATGGTTCATATGTTCACCTCAATCCACACAACCTGATGCCCATAGAGGCCCCACATTGTCCCCATGATTGTTGTGGTTACACCTAAAGGAGGAAATATCCAACCATCCTAATATATCATTGTATATTTATAGATATCTATGTGATACCCATAAACCCCCAATCAAATTCTCATTTTCTTCATTTGAATACTCCTCCATATCATCATACTCACTAAGTATTCCTCCTCACCTCTGAGTTTATCCAAGGAAAACCACTTGTGAGGGCTCATATATGTGTTAATTAATCATGACTTGGGATGTCCCATGTGTGGTAGGGAGAGGGAAAAAACTACATTCATGTTCTTCATTTTCCCCTCACCACTTTATTGTACACATGTGTTGGTTGGTTGAGAAGGGGAATCCATGGGATGGAATTTGTAGGGAAATATAGCTATAGAGATGGTAGTAGAAACAAAAAAAAATCCTTCCGTATCCCCCTTGACTAGAGGATTGCATCAATAACTACAAATTGGGAACGAAGGTTGCAAGGCATATACTTGGTCCTAGACCAAGTCCAATGACTATCGATCCTTGCAACAACGTGCTTCTTTTGCAAGTAGCACACAGACAATTGGTGACAACAGCCTCCTTGTGCAACACAATAGATGACGGTGATTGTTGTCCTCCTAGCATGGAGGCAACAACCTCCATGCCTCTATGTAATCCAAGTGGACCATTGGGAACTCCACGTTGTTCTATCAGATCCAACAAGAAGGAGTTGTCCCTTCAAACGTCAATGTGTTAGCGTCAACTTGCTCTTCCTTGTTGTCTCCTCGTTACCGACCCTCCCTTTCATGGGAAAGACTTGCTCAGGCTCTCACGTTATCGCAACTATGTGAGGAGAACAATTATCAAAGCTTATTATTGTGTCTTTTGAAAGCCTTGACTACCCCTTTATTCATAGGAGGGCTAGGGTCAAGGTTTCTAGATCAACTGGGAGTCAAAGAGATGAAATTTTATGAATTTTTTAGAGGCTAGAAACCACAAACCGATTGGTTCATTTTTGAACTGTGCGATTCATGTTCTGAACCGAGAAGTTCAAATTCTATTTTATCCAATGTACAACCAATGTTGTTTAAATTAAATATCTAAACACTATAGTACTCAAGTTAAATGATATTCATGAGTAAGTTCCTATTCCAGGTTCATCCTATGTGTGTGACCCTGTAAGTCTCAAATTATGTTAGTAATGAATGTCCATAACTAATTTATGACAAAACAAGCAATGAGCGATATTTAGCAAAACATCATTTCTACTCAAGTAATTTGAAAGTTGAAGAACCATTTCAACCTACAATTGTGATTAGTGTTACAATGGTTGTATAGTTCCTTTGTCTTTGATATCTAGATTGAAGTCGAGGCACAAAATTGATATGCTCTCAACTTTCAATCCATTCTCCTTGAACTAGAGTAGAGTGTATGAGATGTGTGTGAGCTCATATATCACATATTGAGCCTCACAATTATTGCCATACATTTGTTAGTCTAGCTTATCAAGTGGCCAGGATATCAGTCTCATGTAGGAGGAACAAATCCGATCTACATCACTCACACTGAATCCCCATGTATCACTAAGTACACGAGCATCATCTTTATGGCAACCCTTATTCAAGGTCATGTTGGATGGTGTCAACATACATTGAATGACATGTGATGAGTGTAGTGACTTCAGGTTTAAGAACCACAATCACCTCTATTACTATGAAAGTTGATTCTAGTTACCATTGTATAGTCTTCATCTATCACTCGCAAGGTGGGTCTATCTGGTATACTATTCTCTAACAAGTACCTATGTGTATGACTTGATATCACATATCATGAATAATGAGACTCTATCATAAGTCAACACAAACTCTAGTCATATGTATTACCATTGTCTATTTTTTTTCCACAATAGTATTTGACTAGGGACGTAACAAGAATGCAGGTACTCATATCATACATATGATCTCATTTTCCAGGTCCTAAACCTAAAGGCATATGTCATCGAGTAACATAATTTTTTATACATCAATTATATTTGTATCATCATCTCATGATTGAGACAAAGAAAATAGAAATAATTACCTCTATAATTATCAAATCAAGTATATGATGCCCCATTACAATAATCATATGATTGGCTCTATCAGCATACATACCAATAGACTCCCACTTGCACTTAGAGCCAATCACTTATAGCCTTATTCCAAGTGATCCTAACATGTCCATCATGTTTCTGCTGCGCAAGTGATTTTATAGAGGGTTAGCAACATTTGCTTCTAGTTGGTATTTTACAAGTTTTACATCTCCTTACTGTATGACTTCTCACATAAGATGGAATTACCATCATAAGCTCTCTGAGATTCCCTTCCTATCTGGTAGCACCATTATTGTCATGATATTTCTACTGTATCAAAAATGGTTGGAACCTCCCACAAGTTCATCTACATGGACTTCTTGATCCATATGGTATCCTCTGCTATTTTTCAAAATATCAAGGTACTCAACTTCTATTGTAGAATGAAACAATTATCTCTTACCTGGAACTTTTCCAGTGTACTGTTCTTGTTTTAAGGTCAAATGAGTATTTAGATTGTGATCATTAATTTTATTTATCATTGTGGAAGCTTGCATCGGTGTCACCCATTACATCCAACTCTTTCTTATTACCATAACCAAGGAACCGATCCTTTTAGTGCTTATCAAGTACTTAAAAATGTTCTTTACGGTAGTTTAATGACTTCCATCGAGATCTGACAGATATGCACTTGTCACGCCTAATACATATGAGACCACGTGATGAGTACATAATATGGAAAATGTGATTGGCATCTTACTCGTGTGTTTTTGTTCTTCATGAGAACTGAGACACTAGGCTCTTAAGAGACTAAGACATATTAGGACACTTACCATGCCATATCCATATAGTGTCTTTTCAACTATTTTAGATAGTGCATTGTTTTAGAGTAAAGCATGTGTCGAAAAGGAAATTGGAAGATCAACTAGATTGATTGATGATCGCACCATGACTAACAAAGTGTGATTCCTTCTTTTTGATACATCACCATTTTTTAGGTGGAGTTCATTGTGATACATTATAAGAGTCTCCCAGAAGGTCCTCAAACTCTTTATTCACATTGATCATATCAAAGTGTTTCAATAATTTTACCAAGCCAGTTATGTACTTTTTTTATGATCTCCTTGAACACTATAAAAGATTCAAAACCATATCTACAGAGGTCATTAGTAAATATAATGAGGTACAAGTAACCACCTCTAGAATTTATTCTAAAAGGTATATATACATCAATATAAATGAAGCCTAGTAGGATAATCTCTCTACCACTAATTCTAGTAAAAGGTACTTTTTTCGTATTGCCCAATAAATGATACTTGCATGTCTCTATTGCTTCAATAGCCAAAAGAGTCCAGACAACCATCTCTATGGAATCCAAAAATGCATTTCTCATTTATGTGCTCTAGATGATAATGATATAGGTATACATTCTTTGAGTCATAGAGTCATTCAGTATATGTGTTATACATATTTGTCTCCACAACTATCAAGTATAGATTATGAGACATAGGGAACCAACACATAATAACTTATCCTTTAAATAAAAATATCAAATATTCATATTATTATCATCCATACAAGATACATGATTTTTTTCATTAATGGTAGGTACATAATTGCAATTCACTAATTCTATTACATGCCCTTTGGGATTAGTTGAATGATAGATTCCAACTATAGTTGACACAAACCATCAAGCTAAAGGAGATTATCCAAAATCAAAGCATGATCAATCACTAATTTATCACATCCCTAAAAAGGGGTATAAATTAAAATCAATTTAAACTTCACAAACATAGGTAGGGACATTCATATAAAGGCCCAACATTTTCCATATATTTATATATCATGCCAAGTATCTTTTACAATTATTCCTTGAACTCATCCATAACATGTATATTGAATATTATATTCACATATATCACATGTACAAGCATCAGAATGCTACCAAAAGCTCGATTTGACTGAAACATAATGCACACACTTTTTCGCCCGGACCTGAGAGTAAAGGATGACTCTAAGACACACAAGACATCTAAACAACTCTTCTTATAGGTCCCATCACAGCAAATCCTCCTCTCTACACAGGTCTTCTACCACTGGTGATGACCATTTAAAAAGATGTGGTGACCCACAAGGTGTGACCCATGTCCCTATGAGAGATATAACTCTCAACAACATTTATTGCTTACAACATGTAATAGAATTAAACAGGTACCTAAGGTAATGTAACAAGATGAACTTCATTAAGAATTAGTCATAATCAAAGTCTTAGTTGAAAACTTAAATATTCATATGATTAATAATAGAACAAGTGTATCTACAACATGAGCATGGCTAACAACATAAGCATGACTAACAACATAAGCATGGATACTCTCTCTGAATTATACATTATCTATATATGAAAAGAGAAAACAAGGGTTATCATTCAATGTGAAGCATTTTATAACCCTGAAAAATATACTACACAGATGGATTGCATATTTTATTAATCCCTAGGCAATTTAAGATGTACCATTCAAACTTCCAATTGATCATTGATAAGTCGCAATCAGTCCCATATAATATCAAGGAGAGCTGGAGTCCTAAGATCTCTTCCCATCAGTCAATATGAGTCTGTCATAATGACATATAGTCAAGCTGCAATTAGCCTAGTCACCCTTGGTACATAGGCCACGACACTGGAAACTAGGGTATTCAAAACCCTCTCTTATGAGGTACAACCACAATTGTCCTCAATCATATCACATATACATATATTTGAGACACAACCTTGACCACTCTCAATCCAAGGTATGACCGCAACCATCCTCCAAAACCATGGATGACAAGGATACACAATGTCTTGCACTCGCATATACTCACCAGTATATGACTCCAGGCTTTCCTTCTAGATTACCCATTTCACCATCCACCAAGTCCTGACATTGGAATGGTTCTATGTCATAGGGCACTACATGATTAGGATCTCATTTGATTAGTTAGTGCCAATTGGACGAATTTACAATTTATCAAATAAGTTTTGCATACAAACCCTAATTCATTTCTACAGAACATCCATATATAATAACTCCAGAAGATATAAAACATATGAGAAATATTCCCCATCACAATATTACATTGATTCATTCATCACCATCCATGAGGAGTCCATACTCCTTATCAAACCATCACATGATATAAATCCTTTGTCACACATGAAGAGGATTACACCTTCACCAGGGCACATCACAACCAACAAGCCATTAAGGCTAAAACAATATTTATCCTCCTGTAAGAACACAATTGTCATTTGAACTTTATATAAAATCCATCATGTCTCAAAGAACTTACCATTCCAGGCTAAGTATAAATGTGCAGCATAAGAATCGTGACATTTTTAAGAGTAGCATAAGAGAGTTACTCTATCATTATGAATATAACATTCACTATCTTGATCATAAACAAAAGGTAAGGGTATTAAGCCATCACTAGCTAATTATTTTTAGGAAATATTTAAAGGTGTATGTTGAACTTGTATCACCAAATCAACACATTATAGATGGACCATCAGTTTAATATCACCCTTAGGCAAAACACTGGTTAACCATCATTTCATTTGTAGATTAAGGTAAACATTAGAGAAACCATCATTTCTTTAACTCACATAAGTAACCGATCAGTTCTTTTATCTCATGTAGAAATACCATCGATTCATTATTATACTTAGTCAAATACATCATTTCTTATACTTAGAAATCTCATTGGATTGTTGATGTACTTAGAAAAAGGTAAAACCATCAGATCATTAAAATACTTAACCAAATTGAAGACCGTGGATTCATTGAAATGCTTAGCCAAATCAAAGCCATCAAATCATTGGTGGACTTAACAAAAAGCAAATATGTCAAATCTTTATGGTACCTAGTAAAAAACAAGTCCATCGTTTCTTTATAGTTCATATCCAAACATAAGACCATCGAATTATTCAAACTCTTAACCAAAACCAAGACCACCAGTTCATCAATGCACTTAATAAAAATCAAAAGCATCAATTCATCAAAGTACTTAACCGATAGAATACCATCGGATTATTCAAACTCTTATCCAAAATCAAGACCATCGGTTCATCAAGGCACTTAACCAAAGGCAAAACCATCAATTCATCAAAGTACTTAACCAAGACAAGACCATCAAATCTTTTTGGTATGCTTAAACAAAAGAAACACATCAAATCTTTTAAAACTTAGTCAAAACAGTTCATGTATCTATTGTATCCATCAATTCATGAAAATACATAGCCAATAAGAAGTTCATCAGATTGTCGGGGTATTTAGCCAAAACAAAACCCATCAGATCTCATGTAGGCAATACCATCGATTCTTTTTGGATACTTAACCAAAATCAATTCATGTTCCAAGTATGCTCATTGCTTTATGAAAAGGTTCACATGAGACCATTGGGTCAATTAATTAGTCCTAGTTTATCTAAGTGAAGTCGTCAGTTGATTACTCAAGCAGTGTCTATACTCTACACACTAAGTAAAGCCATCATTATCTTATATTTAACAAGTCCATCTGATCATGGACAACAAGGTCATCAACTCTTTTTCTTAACATAGCTATTAGGTTGTTTACTTACTTATCCATTAGTTCACTTACCAACTAAAATTATAAATTAAATACCAAGTAAAGATCAGTGATTTTAGAGACCAAAAGGGGTCATCACTAGGCAAAAACATAATTTCCTTTACTTAAGTAAAACCAGTGCTTTAAGGATAAAGAAAAGCCATTGGATTATAGGCTAAGTATCACTATCAAATCAGCACTAAGTAACTCCATCGATTTCTATAGTAAGAGGGAAATCTTTTATGCATATAAAGTGAAAAACACCTTTTCTTACGTCCAAACCAAGGTAGTTCTTGTCCATAGTAAAAGGAACATCATATAGGGAAATATGACATTAGAATAGGATGTGGAAATAAAAAATTTACTACCATATATTGCCATAAGCTAGTGAATCGTGTCAAAAACTATAATATGGGAAGTATCGTTTCAAGGATATACCTGGCCCTAGAGAAAGTCTAGCGACATCTCCTTGTCATTGTAGATGTGCAACTGTCTTCTAGTTGCACTAAGACTTGTTTGACTTGTTGCGCCTCCTGGTGTGCACCACAGACGGTAGGTTGATGTTGTCCTCTTAGCGGTATAAAAACAACATCCACGCCTCTATGGAAGTCCACATGGACCGTCTAGAACTCATGTCGTCTTGTTAGAATGAATAGGAAGGAGTTGTCCCTCCTGTTGGTGTACTAGACATTAACCTACTCTCCCATAATTTCTCCCATTTATTCTCTCCCTTTCTGTCCCTCCCTAGTCAGGTAGGACTTGCTTGGGCTCTCCCAATTATCACAACTAGAGAGGAAAAAGTTGTTAGAGCAACTGATTCTCAATTGTGTGTGTTGAGAAGCCCCCAATACCCCTATATTTATAGGAGGGGTTAGGGTTTGGGTTTCCAATCTTTATGGGAGTGGAAGGGACTATAAGATCTTGAATTTTTATAACATGCGAGTGTCGAAGCGGTCTATTGGCAACCAAACTGGTCAGTTCACGTACGAGCTAACCGGTTTGCTCAACGAACTGGTGGTTTTAGCAATTTTCCTAATCGCATATGTATTTGGCAATTCTATTCCAATTAATACACGACATGAGGTCAACACTAATCTTTGATACAATCGAGTAACATCTATAACCGGGCATCTCACAGAGTGAGACGGACGTCTCATGACTACTAGCCGATCAGTTCGCTCAGTCAAGTGGTTGGTTGGCACTCCAGTTCATGCAGAACTCAGCCAATACAAATATACAATCAACCTGACACTCCAGCCGATCATTTCATCTCATGTGCCGATCGATTGGGAGTCTAGTCAGATGACTTTTTGTGTGAATTGAATACCTAAACACTTTAGTAATTAGTTCAATCGTCACTCAAGATTAAACTCCTCTTTTAGGTCAAGACCTTTGTGTGTGACCCTATAGGTCCCATATTACATTGGTAGTGAATGTCCATAACCAGTTATGACATCATAAGCGATGGGTGGTGCCTAGTCACACATCAATGCTACCCAACTAAATGGAAAGTTGGAGAACAACTTCAACCTATAATCTGTGTATGGTGTTATAGTTTTCGTGCAGTTCCTTCGTCACTGATATCCAGATTGAACTCGAGGCATGGAGTAGTCACCCTCATCAACTTTCAATCTTGGTCCTTGAACCAGAGCAAACTATCTATGATATGTGTAAGCTCAATATCACAATTGACTCACATGTGCATGGCCTTATAGTTATCAGTCTCTCTAATCAAGAGGCCTAGGATATCATGCTCATGTAGGAGGGATAAATCCCATCTACATCACTGACAGTTACTCTCCATGTATCACAGTCACCCAATCATCACCTTTATAATAACCCTTCTTTTAAGATTATGTTTGATGATGTCAAAGCATTCCTAATAACATGTTATGAGTGTAGTGAATTCATATCTAACAACCACAATCACCACTAACACTGTGAGAGTTGACTATGACTACCATTGTAATGGCTTCCATGTGTTAGTCTCGCGATGGGTCTGCCCGATACACTGTTCTCTAACATGGATATGTGTGCTTGGTTTGATATCGTCATATCATGACTAATGAGATTCTATCATCAACCAACTCACACTCTGATCTTATGTTTTATTTTTGTCTATCTACCATCCACAATAACAACTGACTATGGATATAATGAGAATATATATATATATATATATATATATATATATATATATATATATATATATATATAAACTTTTAACATTCGTACGATCTCATCGTTCAAGTCACGTAATTGAAAACATACATCATTGAGTAATATCATTCTATAGACATTTATAATGTTACATCATTATCTCATAAATGAATTAAATAAAATAAACTAGAAGCTTGCCTATATTTATTATTCAAATCATTTACATATTATGCCATTACAATCATCATATGATTGGCTCTCTGGGCATACATACCAATAAACTCCCGCTTGCACTTAGAGAAATCACCCGCAAATCATATTCCAAGTGATCTTAACATGTGCATCATGTTTCTAATGTGCAAATGCTTTTATAGTGGGTTCAACAACATTTACTTCCAGTCGGTATTTTAAAAATTTCACGTCTCTTCACTATATGACATCTCATATGAGATGGAAGTGCTATAGTATGGTATCCAAGATTCCTTACCTAATCAGTAGCTCCATTGTTGTCATAGTATTTCTATTGTGTTATCAATGGTTGGAACCTCACACAAGTTCACCCATATGAACTTCTTGATCCATACAGTATCATCTGTTGTTCTCATAACACATAGATACTCAACTTCTATTATAGTTTGGAACAACTATCATTAACTCGGAACCCTTTCCAGCTTATAGTTCTTATTTAAGATCAATCATAAATTTAGATTGCAATCATTAATTTGATAGTTTGGAAGATTGCGTAAGTGTAAACTTTTACACCCAACTCTTCCTTATTACCATAACCAACGAAACAATCCTTATAGTGCTTCACAAACACCCATGGATGTTCTTTATGGTAGTCTAGTGACTCTTACTAGAATCTGACATATACCTTCTCATCATGTTCAATGCATACAAGATTGCTAGTAGGTATATATATGTCCTCTCATCATGTCCAATACATATGAGATGACTGGATATCCTCTTGTCATGTCCAATTCTTATGAGAAAACTAGATATGCTCTACTTTTTACTCCCACTGATTTCTTTGGAACTAAGTTCCTCTTTAGGAATACAACCATCCTGGAAACAAACACTTTGATGTCGGACTAGAATATAAGTAATATCCTCATGTCTCAAACAAAATAACATTTGTCAGACTTAGGGCCAAGCTTTTAAGAAAACAATTTTCCTAACATAAGCTTAACATCCCCAAATCCTCATAAAAGATAAATTGGGCACTTCCCATGCCATATATTATATGGTGTACTTTGAACTGATGTAGATAGTACTTGGTTTAGTGTAAATATGATCATTTTTAGAGCATAACCCCGAAAGGTAGTTGGAAGCTCGATCACACCATATACAGTAATGAGTGATTCCTTCTTTCTGATACTTAATTTTGTTGAGGTGTTCCGGGTGGAGTTTACTGGGATATAATCCCATGGGATCTAAGAAGATCCTCAAACTCTTGGCATAAATATTCTCCACATCCTTAGAACAAAGTGACTTAATACTTTTTCCTAGTTGGTTCTGTACTTTATTCATAAACTACTTGAACATGTCAAGAGTTTCTGACTTATGTTTCATTAAATAAACATAGGCATACCTCTTGAAGTCATCAGTGAAGGTAATGAAGTACTGATACCCACCTTTAGTGGTTGTTCTTAAAGGTCCGTATACATCAGTATGTATGAGTCCTAATAGATCACCATCCCTCTCATTGTTACCAGTGTAAGGGTTCCTAGCTATCTTTCCCAACCAAGATTCACATGTCTCTATTGATTCGAAATCATAAGAGTCTAGATATCCATCTTTATGGAGTCTAGATATGTAATTCTCATTTATGTGCCCTAGATAACAATGCCAAAGGTACATCTTGTTTGAGTTGTTGAGTTTTTGTCTTTTGGTATTTATTTTATAAACATTTGTCTTTAGATCTAACAAATAAAGACCATAAGACAATTGGGCACTGTCATAAATAATCCCATCTTTCAAAATAGAATACCGACCATTTTAAAAATGGAATTCAAATGCATCCTTCTCCATACAAGATATAGAAATGATGTTTCTGTTTATAACAGGTTCTGTGGCGACCGTCTTGTGAAAACATGATTAACTAATGCAGAAGCATATTATTTGCAGCGGATTACTGAAAATCACTAAAAATTAAAACTTTTTCAAGAGATCTATTCACAGGGAAACTCTTTAACCAATAACCAAAGTATTTCAAATTCATCCTGGTTCACAAGTACACAACCTGTACCATTCATTCTCAAAGATTACAACATCAACTGTCTTATAAACATTATATACAGACAGTATACAAATCTCGAGGCATCAAGCCAAAACCTCAGATTGATTCATAAGACACTGACTAAAAACTCCGAGGACCTGAGAGTACAGAGACGACACATAGGACTACTATTTGTATGACTAGACAGACAATATATCCACCTGAGATCTTATTGTTGTCCTTGTTGTTGCTGTTGTTGTTCTTTCCTTATTCTAGGATTTCTGCTTTGCCTCCCATGCATACCTAAAAATGTTTCCCACGGGGGTGAGACAATTGAAAATTGCCCCAGCAAGAGATATAACTCTCTGCCAAAAATATTGTTATTGCAGTTTATTAAATTAAAACTGAGCAGGGGTTACTTTTACATTATCGGGCAGAACTATTCATTATAGAACATAATAAGATAATCTCCATTCTCAAGGAGGTCATTGCATCTACCCATGGTAGATAAGTAGTTCATTTGTCTACCTTGCAGAGAATATAAAGAAACATAATTAATATCTATCCACTAACGAATGCACAAAGAAATGCAACATCAGTCAATGAATCTCCGTATCAATCCTTAAGCAAACATGCTATACGGCTGATTACATTTTACAATCACACTTATGCTCGGAGGAGATGAGGTATACCACTCATACTCCAACCAACCACTGTTAGGAGTCGAAATCGGTACCATACATAGGTCATCAAAAGAGTTGGATTCTTATGACCTCATTTGTCTCGGTCAGTACGAGACCACATGCAGGACATCTCGTGTCTCTGCTAACTAGCTAGCCAGGGTATACTGGCACCTTCACTACAGAGTTACAGCGTCAACTGCACTCTCATCGCCAATCGAGAGATTTCTTGTTTATCTCCTCGATTAAACTTTAAGTATCGTTGGGAGATTCTTGATACATCCATCCCGACATATTCATGAAGGATTAAGAGGTTTCTTATTTACCTTCCAACAATCTCTTCAAGAGGACGTAAGAAGGTTTTTGCCCATTTACCCCCCACATATTCAAAATATGTGCTCTGGGTTTTGCCGCGGGTACCCGTTTCACCATCACCTATTCCTGACGATGATGGATCTATGGTAAGAGCACTACATGAATAGATTTCACTTGATTTATTAAGTACATTCTCATATTCTTTTAGCATCAGCCAAGTTCTCAAACATAACTTATTACAACAATGCTATAAAGAGACATGTACTACTTTCATAAGATATTTATCAGTCTTTCAAAGACCCTTGGAACTCAGTCCCTCATTTCAATACTGGAAATTTTCATCCCTTCACATTCTCATCACCATAATCATATGGTTCTGGGTATTCAAACCCTTAACTCATCATTGAGCATTATTATACCTTTTTCAGGTAACTATCACCTTCAGGTCATCTGACCAAGGCATTCATGATACTTGTTACACAAGCATCACACCTGGCTCACAAGGCCATGAAATATCTTGTCACCTCTCACTAGGTAACAACTTACTCATGAGACTCATAAAAGTCCATGCATATTGCTTCTTTTACTAAGCAACAACAACATTAAGGCCCATAATGCCAATCCACATTTATTATATAAATGTCACAGCTCAAACTAGCTATATACATCACCTCATAATGTATGTATGGTTATTAGGCATGATAATAGTCATACAAGATATTCATCACATCATGTGATGCAATAGTAACACCATTATTCCTCTACCAGGAATTAGGGTTTACTATCAAATAGGGCTTTTCATTCCCTTTACCCAAATTAGGGTTAGGGCTCCCCATTTCTCATTAATAAAGACTTCATGATCTCATTATCTGACCCACCCTTAATACATTATTCCATACCTCTGGGGCATTCAAGGATATCATATTTGATTATTCTAGAACATTACTTTCATCATATAGCATTAATGATCATCAATTTAAGGTATGAGTTCATTTCTCATCCTCATCATGGTATGATTATATCATACACATCATTTGGGATTAACCCCATTCTCAAGGTACATTAATTAACACTCATCAAGGTGCAACAACTCATTACATTTCATTGTAATAGTTGCATAACACACTTCATATATTTCTTACCCAATTATATTGGATTTGGAGTACATCAAGGCATATAAACCCTGAAGTGTTGAATGTGATAACTATCATATTTTGATGTATCACTTTCTGAACACTTCAGACTCTCCTGAATTAGCCATCTTATCTTGTATTAAGGTATTTCCCTTCTGAATACATTCCATCACTAATCACTTACCTATAGCATATAATGCATAGTCCACACATTAGAGTTGTCCAGCTATCTTTAATGATATAGACTTTTCTAATGGTAAAGACATTGCTTACAATTAGGTTGCATTTATTCAACCACATGAAATGTTTCACCTTTATAAGGCCATTACTTCTATCTCATCATTAGGGTTTCTTTATACCCTTACTTAAGATTAGAATTATGATTCATTTTCATATTATCCAAGATTAGGGCTTTATGTATTATGACTCCTCATTAGAGTCTCAAATGCCTTCATTCTTCTTAGGGCCTCTATCACAACATAACATTAGTACGTCATGTGGTGTTAATACTTAGTTAAGGTTTCTCATGGAATCACCCTCAACTCGGGTTTCTCATGCAATCACCCTCAACTAGGGTTTCCACCATAGTTTCCCACAATTTGGGTCTACGATTTATCTCTATTAGGATTTCATTCAATTATCCATAATTGGATATTCACTATTCATCCCGATTAGGGATTTACATCTCTTTTCCCTAAATTATAGTTTCACTTATGATTATCCTAGATTAGGGCTACATCCTTACCTTGGATTAGGGTTTCATTTAGAATTACCCTCAATTAGGGTTAGAATTCAATAACCCTGTCAATTAGGGTTTATGTTCATGATTAGGGTTTCATGATCTCTTTACTTAAGGATCATACCCTTAATCACCACATGAATCATATTCATGTTATGAATTCATGCTAACATCATCTCAACTTGATAAGGTCATATCATCCCTTCAATCAAGTACATACAACTATGAATGGCATAGTGTACCTAGTCATTGATCCTATAAGCAATTAGGGTTCATCCCTTAACTGGCACTAATCACTTAGGTACTAATAGGGTTTCAATCTTTGTACCTTCATTGATTATCATTACTAATCATCATTGGATCAATGAGTCATTCATCGTCTCCATTCTTGAGAGATTCAATCACCTTGTACCTCCATTACATAAGGTATCCAATTGAATTGATCAATTGAATCTACAATCAACTTTGACTACTTGAACCCCAAACGGTCTTGGTCTTTCAAAGTTCAAAAGGTTTGAAACCGTTTGGTAAAGGTGGCGCTTGAGACCGTTTACCCAAGTAGGTGAAGACCGTTTGCCCAAGTAGGTGAAGACCGTTTGGCCAAGTAGGTGAAGACCGTTTGGCCAAGTAGGTGAAGACCGTTTGCCCATCTCATCATCAAAATCCAAGTCAATCAATTAGGGTTTGGATCATTGGATTGATCACCAAATCAGCAATCGATTACACTTTAACTTAGTATCATTGGATCATCAATTGCTTAACCATACTCACCCCTAGACCTTTAAACGGTCTTGGGTGACCTCCAAATGGTCTTGAGACCGTTTGGATGAGCTCCAAACGGTCTTGAGACCGTTTGGCTCATCCAACCCTTGGATTCTATTGAACAATCATTAGGGTTTGAGCTATTGAGTTGCTCATCAAATCATCACTTAATTGCAAAGTGATTTGATGCCTTTAGACCTTCAATTGGTCAACCATGCTTAACCCTAGACCTCCAAATGGTCTTGGGTGATCCCCAAACGGTCTTGAGACCGTTTTCATGATTCCCAAACGGTTTTGAAACCGTTTGGGTCAATCAACCCAAAACATCAACTCATTCCAATGCAAAATCAACACTTAGTAGTTATGGTTAACACCATATCTTTTATCCTTCAAACACTTAACCATATCCAACCCTAGACCTCCAAACGGTCTTGGGTGACCTCCAAACGGTCTTGAGACCGTTTGGGTAATCCCCAAACAGTTTTAAAACCGTTTGGGTTAAATAACCCAAAAAGTCAAATCAATCAAGTTGAAAATCAGCACTTGATCCAATTAGGATTTGCCTAATTGATTAGCCTTCAACTTATGATTCCTTTAGAATTAATCCATAAAATTTGGTGAGTTTTTAACCAACATTATTAGGAACAGGAATCTCAAACGGTAAACCTTTGTTCAACCCTCTCCAATGGTTTTGAAACCGTTTGCCCAAAAAGGCAAATAAATCAAGTTGAAAATCAGCACTTAATCCAATTAGGCTTTGCCCAATTGATTGGCCTTCAACTCACGATTCCTTGGGAGTTAACCCATCAAATTTGGTGAGTCATTATCCAACATAATTAGTAACAGTAATATCAAACGGTCAACCCTTGGTCAACTAACTCAAACGATTTTGAAACTGTTTGCTCCCAAACGGTTTCAAACCGTTTGCTCTCAAACGGTTTGGTGAAACCGCATGAGCAATTAACTCAAAACCGTATGAACCATGATTTCTTTGAAAAAAGTATCCAACATTATGTCATCATCATATAACTTCGTCCCTAAAATTCTAACAACTTCTGATTTCATGAAATAACCATTTTCAACCAGCAATTAAACAAGATAATGAAAGAATCATTGAAATTGCAAGATTAATGGTTGAATAACAATGAAAAAGGGATCAAATTATAAAACCCTCCTCCAATTGAGCTACAAAGCTCTATGTCCACGGCAACAATGGTGGATGCAACTCCTTTCACCATTCCAAGGCTTTTCCTCAATGTTTGAGTGAAAAGGAATGGTTAGAATTGAAGAGGGAGATCGAAATAGGAAGAAATCCATAATTTATTTTCGATTTCCACCATGGAATCAAGGTGAAATGGATAAAGAACCTTACCAACAGGTTGGGGGTCGTCCTCCTGATCTTCCCAAGCTCCCTTGGTCATTTCCCAAGCAAGGAGAAGAAGTGGGGTCCAAAAAGCCTTCCATTTGGCTTGTAAAGGGGTCTTTTTAATAAGAAATTCAAGGAGAGAGAAAGTGCCTTATAAAAAATTCATTTTAATCCCAAAAATGTGGCCGCCTCTTCCCCCTTATCTTCCTTAGGGAAGATTCTATCTTGTTTGCCTTTTATCACTCTCAATTATCCATGATTTAGAGAAAAGCAAATCAATCACCTTAAATCATATTATATTAATATCCATATATGAGTGTATATTTCTTTTTCTTATAAAATTGTGTGTGAGTTATCCACTCCCTTAGATATTTTCGTGATCCTTGCAAAGCTCAAGGAAATCACACATACATATAAATCCAACCATTTTAATTTTGGTTGAAGGCCCTTTAATTAATACATTTGTTTTTGCCCTAAATCGAATTAGGGTTTCAATTAGGATTAAATCTTGATTATTTTAATATCAAGATTCTCTCTCCTCCAACTTAATTCAAATGAGGTGCCCCATTCATTTTATTTGCTCTACATGATGCCAAGAAGCATTAAGGACCTTATTGAAGTGGTAATTTGCATATTGAACCCTAGGTTTTGGGTAAATTGCACTTTACACCAAAACTAGGTTTTAATACACAAACATTGCTTTATCAGCTCTTCCTTGGTACTCAGGCTACCACAAGCCATAGCTTTGCATCATATTCATTCTCATGATGCTTCAATACATGAGGAACATCTTATCATGCAACATTTGCAATTTAACCCCTCAACTTGGGTAATTTGCACTTTAGTCCAAAATAAGTAAATATTGCTTCAACATTGTTCAAACAGGGCCCAAATTGAAACAAAAGTTTCTCATGAGCCCTAATTACCTTTCACAAGATGCGATTAAGCATTTAATTATCTTTCTTAATCAAAACACCTAGGGTTAAAGTATAACCCAGGTCAGGGGTGTTACAAATTATAAATTCCTAACAAGGATTTCGTCCTCGAAATTTAGATAAAGGAAGACATATGTATTTCATTCATCATAATATCTAGTCTTCATATAACATCTCTTTATTATGGAGACACCATAAAACTTTGATCAGCACAAAGTGTTTCCATACAAGATTCTCATAGAATCAACACACAAGGCACATGCTCCGTTGTTCCTCATCATTGACTATAAAGTCAACTTTGTGTCAAATAACACTTTTCTTGTTCAGAGGAACATCATGCATTCTTTATTAATATCATGTTTATGCAGAGCATAAACCCCTAACATATGATGTTCATATTGTTTTACATATTCTGACTAATTTCACAGTTGACCGCTCCAGGTTACCAACCTAACCCATCTGATAACTCTCAGATACCAGAATCTTTCACCTTGGTATCTATCACATGTGTTGGAAACACATCATATGTATCTCTTCCTTTCATCTTGGAACATTTATTGTTTCATATGTCCTCATCTTAGCACCAAAATCTAAGATAAATAATACTTTTATAAGTATCGATCACATGAACATATTTATCTTATGCACATCAAGTGTCCTAATACCCACTTTGATTGCCATGTCCCTGAAAGGAAAGAAAACAAGGATTCATATTCCTCTTATTAATTCATGTATTTTCAACTATTCATGGACCATTTACTCTTTATCTCATCCTAGGTTCCTTGCCTTTAGCATTGGAATTTGTAAGGATGATTACATGTCATTATCCCTTTCTTTATTATTATCTAGCATGTTTATGATCATCTCATGATCTCATCAAATCTCCCATTTCCTCATTATGGGGAAGATCTGTATTATGCGGGCAGCATAATTGAACAGGGTTCATCTCCCTTATTCTTATTCTTATCCTATAAGGAGTACATTTTTAGTTCCTCATACAACATGCTCATCTGAGATTATCTCAGACTTATCTTTCTTATGCATGGGATATGACACATTTATTCATTCCAGATTTCTGATTTCATGATACTCATTAGATTGTCTCAGAATGACTACTTGATCAGAGTAATCAAAACGACAACAATCTAAGAGTTTCCATACCCACTTTATCATCAATAGTTGTATACCTAGCCAGGGTATATAAATACTGAGATTAAGTGGTATGCACTTTGTATACTATCATATTCCTCCTTTTTATATTATTACAAGCATAAGGCTTATCATCCCTGAATTTCATTCAGGTATCTCTTCTATACCTCATCATTTCTCAAGGAGGTAAGAACAACATAAAACATTTGTAATGTTTTACTATGCAAAACATAAGTCCTCATAGGACTAATCAAGGAAAGTTCAATCATTTCCTTTCTCAGTTAATCCAGGAATTCATAAATTAACATATTTGCATGACATTATCTTGTCTAACTTGTCATAATACATAAATTATTCACTGCCTCAGGATAACTCTGCCTTAAAGGTTGATTCAACAGGCTATGGTTGAGCACAGACTCAATTTAATTATAGAAATTCATCATTTCCTTTTACTTCAACCTGCTGATGCTAATTACAAATCTCGTTGATATCTATAACATCATCATTGGGACTGGTAATCTAGGTTACACTGCCAAAACTTGATCCACTATATACAATAGTGTTGCCCTAAGTTCTCCAACAGTAATACTTAAAGAAGGATTTTCTTATTATAGTTGGATCAGCTAGGGGATTCTCAGGCAATTGTCTCTCTCTTTCTTGTTCCCATGCACCTCTTCTTGGTGCAACATTGTTGCTCTCAGCAGCAATCTCCTCATGTGACCCAGTCATCTTTAAGTTTTTCTTCTCTTATACGAGCAGAAGACACTATCAGATATACTGGATGACACCAGAACAGACTCTACTACCTTAGTCATATGTCTCTGTAGACTCAACGAACCTAGAGCTCTGATACCACTAATTGTGGCAACCGTCTTGCGAAAACATGATTAACTAATGCGGAAGTGAATTATTTGCAGCGGATTACTGAAAATCATTGAAAATTAAAACTTTTTCAAGAGATCTATTCCCAGGGAAACTCTTTAACCAAGAACCAAAGTATTTCAAATTCATCCTGGTTCACAAGTACACAACTTGTACCATTCATTCTCAAAGATTACACCATCAACTGTCTTATAAACATTATATATAGACATTATATGAATCTCAACGCATCAAGCCAAAACCTCAGATTTATTCATAAGACACTAACTAAAAACTCTGAGGACCTGAGAGTACAGAGATGACACATAAGACTACTATTTGTATGACTAGACAGACAATATCTCCACCTGAGATCTTATTGTTGTCCTTGCTGTTGTTGTTTCTGTTTCTCTTTCCTTGTTCTAGGATTTCTTCTTTGCCTCCCATGCATACCTAAAAATGTTAAACACGGGGGTGAGACAATTGAAAATTTCCCCAACGAGAGATATAACTCTCTGCCAAAAACATTTTTATTGTAGTTTATTAAATTAAAACTGAGCAGGGGTTACTTTTACATTATCAGGTAGAATTATTCATTATAGAACAGAATAAGCTAATCTCCATTCTCAATGAGGTCATTGCATCTACCCATGGTATAAGTAGTTCATTTGTCTACCTTGCAGAGAATATAAAGAAACATAATTAATATTTATCCACTAAGGAATGCACAAAGAAATGCAACATCTGTCAATGAATCTCTGTATTCAATCCTTAAGCAAACATGCTATATGGCTGATTACATTTTACAATCACACTTATGCTCTGAGGAGATGAGGTATACCGCTCATACTCCAACCGACCACTGTTAGGAGTCGAAATCGGTACCATACATAGGTCATTAAAAGAGCTGGATTCTTATGACCTCATTCGTCTCGGTCTGTACAAGACCACATGCAGGACATCTCGTGTCTCTGCTAACTAGCAAGCCAGGGTATATTGGCACCTTCGCTACAGAGTTACAGCGTCAACTGCACTCTCATCGCCAATTGAGAGATTTCTTGTTAATCTCCTCGATCTGACTTTAAGTATCGTTGGGAGATTCGTGATACATCCATCCCAACATATTCATGAAGGATTGAGAGGTTTCTTGTTTACCTTCCAACAATCTCTTCAAGAGGACGTAAGGATGTTTTCTCCCATTTACCCCCACATATTCAAAATATGTGCTCCGGGTTTTGCCGCGGGCACCCGTTTCACCATCACATATTCCTGACGATGATGGATCTATGGTCAGAGCACTACATGAATAGATTTCACTTGATTTATTAAGTATATTCTCATATTCTTTTAGCATCATCCAAGTTCTCAAACATAACTTATTACAACATTGCTATAAAGAGACATGTACTACTTTCATCAGATATTTATCAGTCTTTCAAAGACCCTGGGAACTTAGTCCCTCATTTCAATATTGCAAATTTTCATCCCTTTACATTCTCATCACCATAATCATATGGTTCTGGGTATTCAAACCCTTAACTCATCATTGAGCATTATTATACCTTTTTCAGGTAACTATCACCTTCAGGTCATCTGACCAAGCCATTCATGATACTTGTTACACAAGCATCACACCTGGATCACAAGGCCATGAAATATCTTGTCACCTCTCACTAGGTAACAACTTACTCATGTGACTCATAAAAGTCAATGCATATTGCTTCTTTTACTAAGAAACAACAACATTAAGGCACATAATGACAATCAACATTTATTATATAAATGTCACAGCTCAAACTAGCTATATACATCACCTCATAATGTCTGTATGGTTATTAGGCATGATAACAGTCATACAAGATATTCATCACATCATGTGATGCAATAGTAACACCATTATTACTCTACCAGGAATTAGGGTTTACTATCAAATAGGGCTTTTCATTCCCTTTACCCAAATTAGGGTTAGGGTTCCCCATTTCTCATTAATAAAGATTTCATGATCTCATTATCTGTCCCACCCTTAATACATTATTCCATACCTCTGGGGCATTCAAGGATATCATATTTGATTATTCTAGAACATTACTTTCATCATATAGCATTAATGATCATCAATTCAAGGTATGAGTTCATTTCTCATCCTCATCATGGTATGATTATATCATACACATCATTTGGGCTTAACCCCATTCTCAAGGTACATTAATTAACACTCATCAAGGTGCAACAACTCATTACATTTCATTGTAATAGTTGCATAACACACTTCATATGTTTCTTACCCAATTATATTGGATTTGGAGTACATCAAGGCATATAAACCCTGAAGTGTTTAATGTGATAACTATCATATTTTGATGTATCACTTTCTCATCACTTCAGACTCTCCTGAATTAGCCATCTTATCTTGTATTAAGGTATTTCCCTTCTTAATACATTCCATCACTAATCACTTACCTATAGCAAATGCATAGTCCACACATTAGAGTTGTCCAACTATCTTTAATGATATGGACTTGTCTAATGGTAAAGACATTTCTTACAATTAGGCTGCATATATTCAACCACATGAAATGTTTCACCTTTATAAGGCCATTACTTCTATCTCATCATTAGGGTTTCTTTATACCCTTACTTAAGATTAGAATTATGATTCATTGTCATATTAACCAAGATTAGGGCTTTATGTATTATGACTCCTCATTAGAGTCTCACATGCCTTCATTCTTCTTAGGGCCTCTTATCACAACATAACATTATTACGTCATGTGGTGTTAATACTTAGTTAAGGTTTCTCATGGAATCACCCTCAACTAGGGTTTCTCATGGAATCACCCTCAACTAGGGTTTCCACCATAGTTTCCCACAATTTGGGTCTACTATTTATCTCTATTAGGATTTCATTCAATTATCCATAATTAAAGATTCACTATTCATCCCAATTAGGGATTTACATATCTTTTCCGTAAATTAGAATTCACTTATGATTACCCTAGATTAGGGCTACATCCTTACCCTGGATTAGGGTTTCATTTAGAATTGCCCTCAATTAAGGTTAGAATTCAATAACCCTTTCAATTTGGGTTTATGTTCATGATTATGGTTTCATGATCTCTTTACTTAAGGATCATACCCTTAATCACCACATGAATCATATTCATGTTATGAATTCATGCTAACATCATCTCAACTTGATAAGGTCATATCATCCCTTCAATCAAGTACATACAACTATGAATGGAATAGTGTACCTATTTATTGATCCTATAAGCAATTAGGGTTCATCCCTTAATTGGCACTAATCACTTAGGTACTAATAGGGTTTCAATCTTTGTACCTTCATTGATTATCATTACTAATCATCATTGAATGAATGAGTCATTCATCATCTCTATTCTCGAGAGATTCAATCACCTTGGACCTCCATTACATAAGGTATCCAATTGAATTGATCAATTGAATCTACAATCAACTTAGACTACTTGACCTCCAAACGGTCTTGGTCTTTCAAAGTTCAAAAGGTTTGAAACCATTTGGTAAAGGTGGTGCTTGAGACCGTTTGCCCAAGTAGGTGAAGACTGTTTGCCCAAGTAGGTGAAGACCGTTTGGCCAAGTAGGTGAAAACCGTTTGGCCAAGTAGGTGAAGACCGTTTGGCCAAGTAGGGGAAGACCGTTTGCCCATCGCATCATCAAAATCCAAGTCAACCAATTAGGGTTTGGATCATTGGATTGATCACCAAATCAGCAATTGATTACACTTTGACTTAGTATCATTGGATCATCAATTGCTTAACCATACTCACCCCTAGACCTCCAAACGGTCTTGGGTGACCTCCAAATGGTCTGGAGACCATTTGGATGAGCTCCAAACGGTCTTGAGACCGTTTGGCTCATCCAACCCTTGGATTAGTGAAAAATCATTAGGGTTTGAGCTATTGAGTTGCTCATCAAATCATCACTTAATTGCAAAGTGATTTGGTGCCTTTAGACCTTCAATTGGTCAACCATGCTTAACCCTAGACCTCCAAACGGTCTTGGGTGATCCCCAAATGGTCTTGAGACTGTTTGGGTGATTCCCAAACGGTTTTGAAACCGTTTGGGTCAATCAACCCAAAACATCAACTCATTCCAATGCAAAATCAGCACTTAGTCGTTATGGTTAACACCATATCTTTTGTCCTTCAAACACTTAACCATATCCAACCCTAGACCTCCAAACGGTCTTGGGTGACCTCCAAACGGTCTTGAGACCGTTTGGGTAATCCCCAGATGGTTTTGAAACCGTTTAAGTTAAATAACCCAAAAAGTCAAATCAATCAAGTTGAAAATCATCACTTAATCCAATTAGGATTTGCCTAATTGATTAGCCTTCAACTCATGATTCCTTTGGAATTAATCCATAAAATTTGGTGAGTTTTTAACCAACATTATTAGGAACAGGAATATCAAACGGTCAACCTTTGTTCAACCCTCTCAAACGGTTTTGAAACCGTTTGCCCAAAAAGGCAAATAAATCAAGTTGAAAATCAGCACTTAATCCAATTAGGCTTTGCCCAATTGATTGGCCTTCAACTCACGATTCCTTGGGAGTTAACCCATAAAATTTGGTGAGTCATTATCCAAAATAATTAGGAACAGTAATCCCAAACGTTCAACCCTTGTTCAACTCACTCAAACGGTTTTGAAACCATTTTCTCCCAAACGGTTTCAAACTGTTTGCTCTCAAACGGTTTGGTGAAACCGCATGAGCAATTATCTCAAAACCGTATGAACCATGATTTCTTTGGAAAAAGTATCCAAGATGATGTCATAATCATCTACCTTCATCCCTGAAATTCTAATAACTTCTGATTTCATGAAATAACCATTTTCAACCAGCAATTAAACAAGATAATGAAGGAATCATTGAAATTGCAAGATTAATGGTTGAATAGCAATGAAAAAGGGATCAAGTTATAAAACCCGCCTCCAATTGAGATCCAAATCTCTATGTTCACGGAAAAAATGGTGGATGAAACTCCTTTCACCATTCCAAGGCTCGTCCTTAAGGTTTGAGTGAAAAGGAATGGTTAGAATTGAAGAGGAGATCGAAATAGGAAGAAATCCATAATTTATTTTCAATTTCCACCATGGAATCAAGGTGAAATGGATCAAGAACCTTACCAACAGGTTGGGGGTCGTCCTCCTGATCCTCCCAAGCTCCCTTGATCATTTCCCAAGAAAGTAGAAGAAGTGGGGTCGAAAAAGCCTTCCATTTGGCTTGTAAAGGGATCTTTTTAATAAGAAATTCAAGGAGAGAGAAAGTGCCTTATAAAAAATTCATTTTAATCCCAAAAATGTGGCCGCCTCTTCCCCCTTATATTCCTTAGGGACGAGTATATCTTATTTGCCTTTTATCCCTCTCAATTATCCATGATTTAGAGAAAAGCAAATCAATCACCTTAAATCATATTATATTAATATCCATATATGAGTGTATATTTCTTTTTCTTATAAAATTGTGTGTGAGTTATCCTCTCCCTTGGATATTTTCGTGGTCCTTGCAAAGATCAAGGACGTCACACATACATCTAAATCCAACCATTTTAATTTTGGTTGAAGGACCTTTAATTAATACATTTATTTTTGCCCTAAATCGAATTAGGGTTTCAATTAGGATTAAATCTTGATTATTTTAATATCAAGATTCTCTCTCCTCCAACTTAATTCAAATGAGGCGCCCCTATCATTTTCTTTGCTCTACATGATGCCAAGAAGCATTAAGGACCTTATTGAAGTGGTAATTTGCATATTGAACCCTTTGTTTTGGGTAAATTGCACTTTACACCAAAACTAGGTTTTAATGCACAAACATTGCTTTATCAGCTCTTCCTTGATACTCAGGCTACCACAAGCCATAGCTTTGCATCATCTTGATTATCATGATGATTCAATACATGAGGAACATATTATCATACAACATTTGCAATTTAACCCCTGAACTTGGGTAATTTGCACTTTAGTCCAAAATAAGCAAATATTGCTTCAACATTGTTCAAACAGGGCCCAAATTGAAACATAAGTTTCTCATGAGCCCTAATTACCTTTCACAAGATGCGATTAATCATTTAATCATCTTTCTTAATCAAAACACCTAGGGTTAAAGTATAACCCAGGTCAGGGGTGTTACAGGTTCATAATAGAATCTCGCTAACTCTATTACAATCCTTGTGGGCAGAGATAAACTATAGGTTTCAATTGTGTTGGTTGCAACGCTTGCACTATTTGCAACTCACAGTTCCACCTTGCCTTTTCCCAAAGGCCTACTTCTTTCCAGATCATGCATATTTGAACATGTTTGAGATCCACATCTGATATCTAGTACCCATGATTAAGAAGTAAATAGATTTATCTCAATAACATATATACCTGAAGTGGAGATATGTATCCCCATCTTCTTCTTTGTCAATGCCTTCAACTATAAAGGATGAGTTCCTCTTATACTTTTCTTTCACCTTATTTTGAGTGTTGAAGATTTTGATTTGGTCTTGGCCTCAAAACTCTTCTCGGCCTTGCTTTGATCCTTAGACTTAGATCCACTTATCACCATCATGGGCATGTCCTTCTTCAATATTTCTTCAACATGAATCAACACAACAAGCAAGTCTAACATCGGGTTGGCCATATTATTCACGTGATAACATGTGATAACGTCTCTATATGATTCTGGCAATGATTTCAAAATTATACGTGTGGCCAACTCTTGGCTCAAAGAGAATCCCAGTTCTTCAAGATGATACACATGTCCCATCATATTGAGCACATGTTCTTAAACTGAGTTTCCTTTTGTCATCTTACACTCAAAGATCTCCTTTATTACATCATCCTGTTCTTGCTTTATGATATTATGGTTCACTCTCTTAATATGTGTTACTATCTCAAGAATCCCCATGTTATCACATTGCTCATGAAACTCATAGTTCATACAACTAAGAATAAGATATTTTATGTCCAAGGCATCACTGGCATGCTTCTAGTAAGCATCTACTTTTTCCCTAGGTGCATCAAGAGTAAGTATTTATGCCACTGGTTTATCAAGTACGTAGAGCTTGCATTCTTGATTGAGAACCCTTCTCAAAGTCCAAATCTAGTTGTGAAAATTCATCACGTCAAGTTTGTCCTTCCTAAGAACCGATCACAATACAAATTGGTTCGTCATTTGATTCTATAAGAGAATTTTTGCATTTGTCAAAAACCCTTTTGATTTGATTTGAAACTTTGATGAAATTAATTAGGTATTTAATTAATTATTGCTCCAGCTGTTTTATTCAAATTGATAGCCCTCATATATCAATTTAGATGATTAAAGCATACAATATTCAAGTAGGTCAAGATCTAAGATAATTCAACTATTACCCTTCCAACGCCAACGTCCATAGTCAATTATCAAGGTAGGAAACTTTTTACAATTGCATCATATGCAACTCTTGGATAGATGATATACGCAACTCTTTACCATAATCATCTGCATGCTGTGAAAGCTTAATCACATAAGAATCACCATTTAAGCCTGACTCAAAAGCTGACACGATAATAATGTACCCCACTAGGGTGGAACCTACATTACTACCATCACACTTCCACGAGACAGACGATGCAACATACTAGGGTGTAAGCTATGCTTGGTCGATCAAGATTTTCATTTGTGTTGCTTTTGGAAAGAATCTAAGACTTAATATTTAATTGAGAGAGTTTTGTATTTATAAATACATATACTTTATCCAATCACCATATATATATATTACATATCATATACATGCTATATCCCACAATGAATACATGAAATAAACAAAAGAAATGGTCATGGCTAGCCTAATGTAATTCCTTGGAGCTACAAGGAATTACCAAAACCTAGGGTCCACATCACATGTAAACACTTGTTGTTGATGAATATCCATGCTTGCGAATCTGGGATGATCGGTTCAACCTTTGAACTGATCGACTCACCTCCCGGCCGGTCATTTGGTCATCTCATCGGTCTTCTGGTTCTTCTGGTGCACCATCTACTGGCTCCTCTAGCCAATCACTTGGTTCCACCAGCTGATCAATTTGTCTCATCCTTCTGGTCCTCCTCGATCCTCTAGTTGGTCGACTCA
Source organism: Alisma plantago-aquatica (assembly GCA_963693085.1). Classification (NCBI taxonomy): domain Eukaryota; kingdom Viridiplantae; phylum Streptophyta; class Magnoliopsida; order Alismatales; family Alismataceae; genus Alisma; species Alisma plantago-aquatica. Next base: position 1,493,380,489 of record OY856410.1, read on the forward strand.
TCTCTGAGACAGTCAGTTACTGTTGTCGTAACGTCTTTCTTCTTCATCATAACATGAAAGTAAACTATCATACTATTACATGATTATAGACAAATCTCGAGTTATATTCGAGGGGATCAAAGGTAAGAGAGAATTAACTTTACATTGAGAAGATAAGATACAGGCTCAGTACACAAACTGAGATAAAAAAGGATTAACCAACCACACAACCATGCACAGATAATAGGGTTATTGGCCATAACCATACTACACATCCACCACCAAAACTCACTTTTAGGGTAATACGTGTAAATTGCATATATATATCATATGTATATTAGTTTGGTATTATCATGGTATTTGATTGGGTAAGAAATTATTCACATCGCATACAATAATTTGAACAATAAAAATAAAAATCTGATCATATTGATTATCCCAAAATATAGTAACTTGATGTTGCTCTGATACCACTATAGGAAAATATGGCATCAAAATAGGCAACAGAAATAAAAATTTTACTGTCATATATTCCCAGAAACCAGTGGATCGTGTCAAAAATGATAAGATGGGAAGGATGGTTTCGAGGATATACCTTGTCTTGGAGCAAGTTCAACAACATCTCCTCATCATTATCGATGCACAATTATCTTCTAGTTGCAATGGGACTCGTCTGACTATTGTGCCTCCTGGTCTGAACCATTAGATAGTAGGTTGATGTTGTCCTCCTAGCGGCAGACAACAACCTCCACACCTCTATGGAAGTCCACACGGACCACCTAAAACTATTGTTGTCCTTCTAGAACGTACATGAAGGAGTTTTCCCTCCTATAGGTATACTAGTCACCAATCTGTTCTCCCACAATTGATCTCAATTGTTCTCTCCCTTGATATCCATCTCTAGTCGCATAGGACTTGCTTGGGCTCACTCAGTTACCACAACCAGAGAGGACAACAATCGTCAGAGCAACTTATTCTCAATTGTTTGTGTTGGGAAGCCACCAGTACCCCTCTATTTATAGGAGGGGTTAGGGTCTAGGTTCCCAGTCTGGGTCGATTCAACATGTGCGCATTCTCAACCACACTAGTGTTTGGGTACAAGAATCCTAGGTGATCATGTCTCTTGGAGTTGATGTAGAAAGCATTATAGAGAGAAATCTTGGTCACTCTCTTCTTGGTTGTACACAAAGTTGTCGGGCTCATGGCCACTTTCTCTACAAGTTATGTAATTAATTATAGTTTCTACTCAGTTCTTTACTTTGGCATTGGTCACTTTTAGGATTTTGACATCTATGGATATCTTGTCCAACTTAGTTTGTGAGACTTCAAGATTTGGAATTCGATGTTGTTGTAGTAGAGGAGACGTTCTTGGTAGGGACTCATAGTCCTAGTCGACCTGAAGGTTTGCCATGTTATCAAGTATCTCTTTAGAATGTTGGGTTTCATGCCCCATAAAGTCACTCCCAGCCGGTGCATTCATTGAGATTCTCTCACTATATGTGAGTCCATTATAGAATGGGGTGTGTAAGTATCAATCATCAATTCCATGATGGAGGCAATCCCTTTGGTATTCCTGGAACATTTCTCAGGAATCAATCAGGTTTTCAATTGATTTATGTTTCAAATCACTTATCTTATTCCTGCATCAAATAGTTTTCTCAATATGGAAAAGTTTTATCACAAAAGTGTCATCCAAAGATGGCCATCCTTGAAGGCTTTCATGCTTTAGGGTCTGATACCAAGAAAGTGCCTTGTCCTGTAAGGAGAAATCAAAGGTGTTGCTATAGATGAACTCTTGTGGTACATGTTGATCTTCATGGTGTCACATACATTCTTTTAGGTGTCGATTTGGTAGTATGGGTTTTCCACTAGTGACTTCTCTGCAAATGTACGTTGTTGAACCCTTGTGATGAAGGTAGGTTGACAACGTTCACAATAGGAAGAATAACAAGTTGTTGAACTTCATTAGCATGAGTGGCAATGAGAGAAGAGACAGACGGGAAAGCACTCAGAGGGTTATTTATGTTTGCGTTCCCAACAACAACCATGGTTTTCAAATCACAATAAGTACCTAAAAGATAATAGGAGTGAAGTTGAGACAACAGACTTAGTAAACAAGCTTTCAATAATTAGTATAATCGGATTGAAAGGGTGTACCACTAAGTCTATTTCTATACGTAATTAACACTGGTGAAGTCTAACTAGACCTCACAGTTGCCAATTTCCTTGTCCCCAGCAATGGTGCCAAAAGTTCATCGCCTTAGATAGGGCTTCCAAAATGTATGCAGTTCTAGAGTAATTGGATTTCAAGTTTATAAACTTGATACTAAGACTCCTGGAATGATAATAAGGGGTGCACTATAGTAAAGCGGGGTCAAACTCAGGGGAAAGGGGTCAAACAAGTTGTTTAGGACTTTAGGCCTTATCTTAGCTAAGTCAATACAAGAGGAAAAAACAATAACTCCACAATCAAACAACAACAAGGAAAACTAAAAGTAAAATGAAACAAGATCAATAAGACTTAAAATGGAAGTGTAGGATGCTTTGGTGAAAAACAAGATATTAAAGGAACTTGGATTAGGTTTCACTGACCAAGAACTCTCATAAACATGTAAACTCTCATGTTCATTGACATGCCCTCATCATAGTTTATGAGAAATCATCATAAGTGTCTAATCCCTCCTCTCTTGAGCTTGATATAGATCTAGATAGAAAGCATGCCTCTCTCTTGAGATGACAAACAAACAATCACAAATATGAACACATGATCATTAGCTCTAGCATTCCAACACTCCAGTGCAATCATTCTACTCCTTATCTCAAGATCTTAATTAATACTAATCTCTCAAGGCATTAGCGCTAAAATCATCACAAGACGGTAGCTAAGAATACAATGACACATTCAAGCATTAGAGTAAGAATATAAACATTGATAAGAACATAATCATTTAATAAAATGATTTATATGTTAGAAGAGCCATAGTGGCTTCTCCCAACCCAAGTTATTTTGTGTAGCCACTCATGTTTTTGCTGATCAAAGTGGAATTACAATGGCCAATGGCCATGATCGATGAGAACTAAGGTGGGATGGATGAACAGTATAAGAAGGGGAGAAAAACACCTAGAACAATAACAAATAAGGATATTAAACGTCAGTGTGACCTCCTTCTCCTTGGATCGGTAGTTATGGAATCAGGGGGGAGATGTCTTTCTTCTTCTTCTCTTAAAGGTAGATGATGAAGTGTGGTGTTTGATGTCTGCTAAGTTAGAGTCACCTCTTTCCCCATAGTTTATGGAGATCAGTGTTGGCTTTGAAGTTAGGAAAAATTTGTGGTTGTGGATGACAATGTCCCAAATGAGCAGCTTGGCCTTCTATTTATAGAGACCGGTCATGTTTTGAGCACATGGGGAGTTCAAATCTTCATGAGATGCAGTACTTGCCTCAAAAGGTGTGCCTCTGAGTGCCCTCGTCTAAGAAGCTTCTTCATTGATTGATGGAGTGGCAGGAGCATCATTGAACTTTAGTGCTTGAGAATCACTAGTTGATGGAAGGTCATGTGCTCATTGGTTTAAGGTTCACATTCTTTTCATTGGCATTAATGGGGTTTTATAGAGCCATCCGCCTCTTGTTGACAATAATTTTCATTGGGTGATGGAGGACCAAGATACCTTTGATGCTTGATTTCTGATTGGCTGCTTGGACACAACTTGTCCATTATTTGATGGGTGCCTAGTGGACCCATCAATTGATGGGTTTTCTAGGTATTAATGACCTTTGGGTTTATCGTAAGCCAGCGGTTGATGGTTGTTTGGAGTTCCATCGGTCGATGGATTTCCTGGCTTGGTCCTCTTAAGAGGCCATTAGTTGATGGCTTTCTTAGAGCGATGACTTGAAGACTTTTTGTGTTATTTCCTACTAAAATAGATAACACTATAAAAAAATGAGAGCTATCTAACGTGAGAGCAAGAGTAGAGTTTATTGGATAAAATCCTAAGATACAAAGTGAAATGAAGGATAAAATAGGCATTAACATCCACAAAATTGGATGTTATCAACACTCAACTCTAGTATGAAACCCAAGATTCAAGATATCACTAGAAAGCAACAGTGTGCATTCCCAAAAGGGTGGATAATCCAAAGTGCCTACATCATGATCAACAAAATCATACACTCCTACCACACCTAGTTGTTTCTTCTCCTGTCCTTAAACGTAGACTTTGAAAAATCCTTTACAATATAAGTTGGGATTTTTTGTTGAAATATTCACATGGATATAGATTTATATAAAGTTGGATACAATAATTCTCTTAATGTGTAAGCTCATGCCACTTATGCACCATGGTCAATGGAATAGATTTTGGGTACTTCAAAAGTATGAGTGGTCTTAGGCAAAGGGATCCATCATCCCCTTACATTTTCATCATAGTCACTTATATACACTCTTAAATGATAAAACTTTGGGCACATAATGGTATCATATCCACTCCTCAGATCTATAATAATCACATTGTCCAATATGTTGATGGCACTATTATTTTTATTCTTCTTCAAAACAAAAATGTCATCAATACCACTCACGTCGTAGGACTTTTATCCTACCTCTTGAGTCTAAAAATTAACTATAAAAGGACTCAGTTCTAGTCTTATAGTTTCATCATCATTTCTTCTAGACCCCTTTTTGACTATGTTGTTATCCACAATCTTCCTCTTTCCTTTTTCTTGACCATTTTTCAACTAGATGCCTTTTTGTATCCATATTTCACAGTCTAGAATAGATTAGATCTTGTTGGTATCTTATAATCTTAATATACTCCTTTTCTTCTATGGACATGAAATCATATGATGTCACTAGGCCTAACTATTGAAATTGGCGAATATTAGTAGTAAACTATAGCCTTGATCATAAGTTAAATACCATAGCATGACCCTAGGATCCTAGATTGATATAATTGGAGATAAATCAAAAGGATCCATCATGTTTGACCATTAGGATGAGTTTAAAACCCTAATTAGGTGATTAAGTGTATATTGGGAAAAGTATAATACAAATATTCTAAAAATACAAATCAAATCCAAAAGTGTATTCCTCAGACTCAAATTAAATGACACCCTATGTTTGGTCTTAATCAGAGGTTAAATCTTCCATTAGTTTCAAATTTGAAGTTTTAAACTTAGTTTAGAAGAATTCACATGATTTTAATCTTTGATTTTTGGTTTCAGACCGAGTCCTAGCCAAACTTATGTCACGTGCACCCATTGAGACACACGGTCCACACAGACTGCAAATAATGTTGGGTAGCTAGGAAGTGGGACTAAGTCATCCCCTAGATCTAGCATTCTTGTAATCGTTTATTTTCAAAATCGAAGTTTTAATCCTAAGTTAGAAGGAGTCACATGATTTTAATCTTTGATTTCTGGTTTTGGACCAAGTCCCAGCCAAATTTCTATCATGTGCACCCATTGTAACACACGGTCCACACAGACTGCAAATCAGGATGGGTAGCTAGGAAGTGGGACTAAGTCATCCCCTAGATCTAGCTTTCTTGCAACCATGAGATTGATTTAGCATGGTGGACTCAATCGTTCCTTCCTTGCGCTACACTTGCTGATTTATTGTGATTTTTCTGCCAAACAATTCCTCCATGTGTGTCATTTCCTCCAAGCTATTTATTGCATCAAATGTCACCCAAACAACAAAAAACCCATCTTGTTTCTTCCTTCTTCATGGCGACAACTCCCAGAGAACACGAGCCCTCTCTACACTACTCACACTACTTTTTAAACATTTGGAAATGATACATGATTCCTCCTAAGTTGCCTAGAAGTACCAAGTGTGCCTAAGCGACCTAGAAACATCCTGATGTGAACAAAATTTTTCTTCGACCACCAAGTCCTTGTGGCGCATGCACGAGCCATCTTGGGAAAATTCCTCGCACGATAACAAACTTGCATGTTCCACTTCCATAGTGTATATTCTTTTTGCTATGGGATTTGTTGATCTCCCCCATGACTAGATACCACGCCTATGTAATGTGACTAGTCATTGGAAGCCCATATCATGCCTTCCTTGGCTTTGAAAACACTTTAAACCTCTTGGTGAGGTTTTGGTTGAGTTATAAGGATGTTTTTTTATTAAATGCTACAATGGGGTCACCATTTTGACTATTTGACCCATTATGCCTAAAGGTGATTGTCGTCGGCATCTTCAACTACTAGGCCACTCCAGTGGTCCTCAAACTTTGAAAAAAATGACATGTTAGTCCGTGAGACCCCGAAGTAGGCCCTTAACACCTAATTCCCTCTATTGAATCATGGCACACTACTTTTAGTTTCTAGCTTCCTGTAGTTTTTCTCCTTCATGGCATGGCTCATTTCTTCTCCTCTTCGTCGACTTGAACTAGAGCAGTAGCTCACTTGGATCTTCCTAGCCTCACAAAGGCAGTGGAATTTGGAAGATCCCAAGACCACGTGTGCTAGGCTGGGAAGCATGCCCAGGCCATGACGCGAGAGAGGGATTCATTCCTTGTGATGAAAGTCCCTCGTTGTCCAGGGGTATCCCTATTTTTTCAATAATGTACCCAAAGGGTATAACGACAAATTTTAATATTTTAACCCACAGCTGACTACGAGAATGAGTAGTTGATGATAATATATTCCATATTTGACACTTATGTGATATTAAAATTTCATTCAAGGTCACTTTACTGCTTTCCCATTTTATTTTTTCCTTTTATTTAGAAATGAATTTAACTAGTAAATTTCCAAATTAATTGTTAGTTTATCCAAAAATACACATAAATACAGTTTTGAATTCAAAAAATATGAATGATTTAATTGGATAGATTTTATGTCCAGATCTCCATCTTACAGTAGGGTCATTTTCTAAATAACAAGCTCAATGAAAATTATATTGATCAGATTCACTAATATTGTGATTAGGTGGTGAAAACCCTAACCATGATCCTAGGGAGGGTTTTTCAATACTTAGTTATGATCATAAGGTATGTACATCCTCTTTTTACTATGATAAATATTTGACTGAAACCTACACACATTTAATTAGACATCTCTTGAACTGTTATTCGTAATGAAAAATCATATTGCTTGGACAGTTATATTTCCCGATCTTAATTCATTACATTTTTTTGTTTTTGAGATACTTTGTTTATAATGATTTCTTAGACATCTCCATCTTGATTGTCTTCATATGAGAAATTTACTGGAAACATCACTTTTACACTTTTAACCCATATAATTCCAAAAGTGTTTATTATATGTAAATATTCATCCATTTGACCTTTACCTTATTTTCTATTTTCTGGGTGATGTTCCTTTCTACCTAGGTATGGGTACATTAGATGACATGGATGTATAAATATTGTATACATAATTTTGGACTTGAGGATACCTTGAGATAGCCATGTTTCTCTTTGTGACTGACTTGGTGTATACTAGATGTATTTTTTTCATTTATTACACTTAATTGTGAGGAACTATTGTAGATGTATTATCTTATAACCTTGTAATAGTTTGTTATCACTACTTCTTACTATCTTGCTCTGCATATATACCACTTGGAAAATATTCAAATTCCTCCTTTCCCCCATTTTCTGGAATTGGATGGTTTTATGTTTCTCAATTCAATGAGAGTGAATATCCTATTGGGCCCCCTCCTGACATTAACCTTCACATGCCCTCTATCTTAGGAACACACATTAACCACTAAAAGTTGAGTCATTATTATTCCCTCATCCAATGCAAAATAGAACAATTTCCTTTCACCTATCTAGGGCTTCCCCTATTTCCATACAAACTTACATATCATGTTGGGATCCGATCTAAAAATCTATCAAGAACATGCTAACTTCATGGAAAACAAACTTTCTCAACCTTTCAGGTAGACTTACGCTACTCAATAGCTCCCTCAAGCCTCTCCTTACATATTACCTCGACTGTATCCGCCTCCCATCAGTTACCCTAAAAATGATAGACAAAATTAGAAGAAATACTCTCTGGAAACACATGGGTAAGCACACACATAGATAACTAGAGCATAATTTTCTCTCAGATGGGGTATTATAAACTTAAGAGCACACTCACACCAGTTGACACACAAAAAATCATTATGCACTGACCAAAAAAATCCTTGGAAAGGTATCATAACAGAGAAATACTACAAGAAGCCATCATAAAGAAAAAATTTGTAAAGTCTCCTCACTGTGGTGATACATTAGAAAGTCTATCTATATCATCCAACATAGCATTGTTACCTTGCTACATTGTGCAAAAACCATCAAATTCATGTTTGGCCCTTCTATTGGGGATAATGTGTTAATAATCTTACCCTCCATGTTCCCATCATGAAAGAACTGCACAACATCACCACAAAACATGCCCTACTCAAAATAAGATCCTCCATATTAAAAAAAGTCAATTCTCTCCTCCTAATGGTTTTTCCTCTAGAAAAAATTGTTAAGTACCCACTAGTTGGAGACAAATACAAACCATAAAATCACTTGGAGATGGGGGGATTATGCATCCTAAGCTTCATATGATAAGTTCATGTATCAATGAGACATCATCCTATACTCATGCATATCGAATGTCAAATTCCCAGAAAGCTTATATTGAATTAAAAAATTCAAAGAAACCAAAACTTTAGAAAACATGGAATACATAGTTCCTCCATTTATGTGTTGTGCTCCACAAATGAGGAAAACCCTCTACACCCATTTTTTTTAATGTTCACTAATAAAGCACATTTGATACCTTTTCCTAAAAAATATTGATACACAAAAGATGTTAAAATCAACGCCTTCAAACTCTTCACCTACGCATCCTTTAAAATTATCGTGATCTTTCCTAATCTAAGATTCACTTACCACCATTTTCTAGTTAGTATTGTAAGATCCCTACCTTTGTTTTTTACATAAATATAATTATATGGCTTAATTAGATGCTTATGTTTTGAAATTTAACCTTGTATGACGATTTTATATTAGTTGATAAAGCTATGTTTAAAATTTGAGACACTATCGCCTTTGTTTCTCAAGCGATGCGATTTTATGTATTTTATGGACTTGAGCATAATTTTCCCATTTCTAGGATCTAAAAATAATTTTAACACATACTTATTTTGTTACATGGTTGTTTTAAGAATTTTGTAAAATTTTCTCTCCTTTAGGTGCTTTTAAACTTTGTTGCATGGGTACATTTCCCCTATAAATGCTTAATTTAGTTGGTAGTTATCAGTTACGTTTTGGTCGATCGATGACTTAATAGTCCTTTTTATCAGAAGAAAAAAAAATATGTAGCTTTGCTAGTTCAACAAAGCAAGACCGACGAGCGGGCAAAGTTGAGGGTGCTTGTTCTCTTGATGCCCCGACAGTCGGTGGGGAGCTGCTCAGTCGACAAAGCTTTTAATTGCTTTTTTTTATAAAGGTTCATGCATTAATGATAAAATTACGTTGCTTATAAACATAAAACGTCTCTAAGCAAAAACGCAGAGATAACATGATGATAGGCATCAGACATGAGTGAGGTCCTATACCTAAGAGAAAGATGCATCGAAGGAAATGCAGAAAAAGCTAGTGCATATGGGGAAGGCACCCCTTAAACATATGCTTCATCCTAAAGAAAGCGCAATAAAGATGTAGCTATAACACTAGCTAAGATAGTAGGATCTAGTCTATGTGATGAACATAGCTTCAGAAGTCAGTGTCGTCAGCGATAATATCCTCCAGAGAGCAGCATCCATCTTCATTGTGAGCACCAAACATGTTGCCCGGATCATCTTCAACATGTATCACGACTTGATGTAGAGGTTTGTGCTACAGTGCAATTTTACAAATAAGGGATGTTTAATATCAGTTAGCATAATCTGGATGGGTTTAGAAATATTATTGAACTTCATATTAATGTTCTCTCTAGTCAAATGTTCCATAAGGTATAAATGATCAAGTCTTCTGGGGGATATATAGAATGTTGTGGCAAAGGTTTAAGTTTAGTGATGAAAGATGACGAAGCTTTTAATTGTATCTCTTTAGGGTTTGGAATTTAGAATCTAGGGTTTAAGATTTTGAATTTAGGTTTTAATTATATCTCTTAAAACGCTATAAAGAAGAATATCTCTGCAGCTTGCCTTGCTGCTTTTCCAGCTGCTTAATATTTAGTTATATTTTATATCCAATCGCTTAGGCTTTTTGCCATTTTTTAGTTTCTCCACCTGCTTCGTTTCGACGGGATAATTACATAACCATATGTCACCCAACACAAACCTTGCATTTGGAGCGACCACATACTGTACATGTGCCGCCACATAGCAAGGCAAGGATACTCGCCGTGTTTCCTTTTAGCGTTAGCTCTCAAGGCACCTGAATAGCAGTTCAGTACTGCCTGTCAGAAAGTATTTACAGCATAGCTACCAGGTTTGCATGTTGGATCATTACTAATTTTGCCATAACGGGTTTTGGTTTGAAGAATAATTTTTTTTGAGATAATCGCTGACCTACCCGCTGGCCTACCCGGAACTCGAGAATAGGTGATTTTTAATTAGTCCCAGTATGCAGCCGGTTTTTGATACTATTATCCATGTAAAAGCATGCAAAATACATGCAAAGTACAGATACTCTGTCCGCTCCATGCAACAGTCATGTAAATGGCAGATATCAATCCACTATAGCTTATAAAAAATTCTATTGCATATTTATCCCCACTACAGATTATGTAAATATTGTACCTACAATAAATACATATACATTCACAAGTGAATTTGAGAGGTACTGTACTTATGTTTGACAAACTGTGTTGAAAATTAATAATTAGGTACAATACTTATATATGTATTTTATAGTTGATTATTGACCAGATGTGCATTACACTTTTGTAAAAAATTATGTCCAAGCAAAAATGTTGTTATTGGATTCCGTAGGTATTGTACTTATGCTTCCAGATCAGTTATACAATTATGCTTGATTTTGTAATTTGTTAGGTACTGTACTTATGCTTGATTTTATAATTTGATAGATATTGTACTTATATTTGAAAAAACTGAGTTGGAATTAACAAGTGAGTACAATACTTATAGATGCATTTTATAGTTGATTCTTGACCAGATGGCCAATGTTGCTATGTGATTCTGTAGGTACTATGCTTAAGCTTCTAGACCAGTTATATAATTATGTTTGATTTTGTATTTTTCTAGGTACTGTATTTATGCTTGTATTTTGTAAAAAAATTGTCGAGATGTTCAACTTTTCTATGAGATCTCGTAGGTATTGTGCTTATACTTCTAGACTAATTATACAATTATGCTAGATTTTGTAATTTGCTAGGTACTGTACTTATGCTTCAGCATATGAATTGAAATTAACAAGTGGGTATCATACTTATGGATGTATTTTATAAATGATTTTTAATCTGATGTGCACTATACTTTTGAGATCATCAACAAATGGGCACTCAACTTATCTCTCTATTTTGTAAAAAAATTATGTCCAAATGACAAATATTACAATTGAATTCCGTAGGTATTGTGCTTATGCTTCCATATCAATGTTGCTATTGGATTCCGTAGGTATTATATTAATGTGAGAATGTTGGTGAGTGGAATAGAACTGGAGAGAATAATTATAAGAGAAAAAATGAATTAATAAAGATGAGAGCTGGAGACAAGAGAAGAATGGAGAGAGAATCTTGGGAATCTAAATTTGCTGCATGAAATCAGTTGGTGGAGGAGTTAATTCCAATTAAAAGAAAAGGCTGGAACAGCTTTGTGCGGGTTTCCAAAAAACGGGATGGTGCAGCGGGTAGTAAACTAACTGTCGATAGCGTAGCTCTTTGAAGAATTCCTCCACACAACATGTGTTCACGCCGGATCACGGACTCTAGACACCAAGCCTGCGTTTGGCACGGGACCGAAACCCGGTTTCGTGTTGTCTTTTAGTGCCAACCCTGCCAAACAACTGCCGGTTCAAGGCTGGTTCGTGTTTGGTTCAAAACCCAGAAAATTCTCCGTTATGGGATAATGGAACCCCCCAATCTGGGTTGTCCCAGTCCCATGAGGGGCGGGATTCCGATTCACAAACCGCTTTAGGCGATCCTCTCCTGTCCTCGCCCCACACCCATCCCGACATTCTTCTCCTTTCCCCTATACCTGCTCCTTTTGCTCTGTGGTCTATCCTCTCTTATCTCCCAAGACCTCCTCTCCCGAGACCTCGATACGAGCTCTGTGGTCTATCCTCGCCATTACTATTATCGCCATTAATAAAGATAAGGCGTCGTTTCCATCAGTCGTTTCCAGCGGCAGCCATGCCAGGCGACCGGCGTACCCTAAACCCTGCCCAGTGGAGTAGGCGGAGTAGCAGGTCAATCAAGCGGCAAAGCTGTGATGGCTCGTCTGCAAGCGCCGAGCTACTCCCGAGTCGTCAACTCACATCAAAGCGTCGTGCAGTAAACCCTAGGAAGGGCAACCAGTATCGCGCCTGCTATATAGTTGTGCACTTCATCATTGATCTCGTCGCATTTCACCTTCGAAGCCTCCATACAATCTTCTGTTCCGCCTCTACTGTCGAGCCGCAGTTGTGGGAAGTCGTCGACCTGCTTGCAAGGTAGGTATCCGCCGCCCCTTTTCAGTAACATTGCAAGGTTTTCAGTATAAAATTGGTATATGTCTCCGCCGACCTGCTTTTCAGTAACATTTCAAAGTATCATGGTGATGATGATAGACTACTTTAGAGTACCTCGTAATTACACTAATTTCTGGGAAAAAATGGTATCTTCGACTTCCATTGTCAAAAAGGCTGCAAGGAGCCAGCTTGAATGAACTGAAAAAACGTGAGCCTCAAAGCAACTGTGGTGATGATGATAGAAAATACCTTAGGACCTGTATGAATGAACTAAAAAATTATTCCAGTCCACAATCTCGATTTCAATCATGCACATATCAGCTATAATTGCTATACTGCTTAATAATCCTTCCCATGTTTAATTTTCTGGGATTATAGAAGTATGCTGCCAAATATGCCCTTAGCTCGTTATAGTGCATTGCTTAGCTTCTCTGTATATTACCTTCTATATATCATGACACATGCTCCTGATTAGCTAAATAGTGATATTTTTGCACTGTATGAGCAGAACTGCTCAATGTTGTACTGGAATCTTATGTTCAAATTGGAATGTTGTGAATGCTTGTAGAAGTGTTGAGTTTTAAGGAGTTCGAGTATAGGCTTATTTATATTGTCGGTTGTATTACATATGAATATGTAAGTAAAATGTTATTACTTAAGAAAATTGAATCCCTAGTGTGTTTCTATTTTGTTTCCAATGGTAAGAGAAGAAAATACACTATATAATGTGTATGCTTGTATTTCTAGTATTTGTTAAAATTTAAATAGATAAAATATAATATACTAAAAATAGGAATCTATAAGATGTATGTCATAAATATTATATAGTTATATGCAAACATCACTTTGTTACTTAAATAGCCACATATTAGATTATTATTTCAAAATTATAATAAAGGTAACTCAAACCACCAAATATAGGGCACTTTTGATCATTGTATGATGAGTTCCATGCATGGAGGTTTACTATTCAAGTCTCCTGGTCTTGTTAGTGGTGGGTACAAATGTGACCCTTACTCGATTATTGAGCTTCTTCTAATTTGGATAGGTAGTATGGGCAAGATTGGACTAAAAATTCTTAGATCAACCAGAGATTTTAATCAGTGTCTGCATTGTTAGTAAACATGCTTTTAACATACTGTGTACATCTTAACTATGATTCTATTTTGTATACAACTATATATTATTCAAAGCATGTTTCTTTTTGTTCAAATAATAAGATTGTCCATTTTGTGTATATGCAAATAATATTTTATTGTCAAACTATATTAGGTATTTTAATTAAATATCATCAATAATGTCCTCAAACTCAGGCTAATACCATTATAAAAATTGACTTACTTTTTAATATGCAAGTAGTTTCTTACTTTGGACCGAATTTAGCAACACTTTTTTGTTCACCTGCAACTTGTCAGCAACACTTTCGGTTAGGAAAAAACTCAACCAATAGAATTAGTGTAGTTTTAAGCTTGGTTTGTACACCCACCTAGTGATTACCGTCATCACTCACTAAATTGGGATCTCCTTGAATCATGATACTGTAAAATGTGATATAGTTTGCCTGTGTAGAGATTGATACTATTCCAATTAGACCTAGTAACATTTTTGGTTTTTCTTTTCCTTGTATATATGGTTGTATCATTGTAGGCCCATCTTGTTTCACATATCTAATTACACAAGAGTAAGAAAAAACAGAGTGAAAAGAAATGAATCAAACTATATACATGACTAAAATCATAGCAAACAAATTTTGTTTGACTTTTCTCAAAATGCTATGGGTTTCTCAATAGAAGTTGAATGCATTCTCATTCACAAACACATTGTGGTTTCATTTTTTTGTAAGATCACTTTCTCTTCATGGTGAAGAATCCTATTTTTTGGTTCTTTATTTTTTGGATAGCTGTGATCAAAATAAATGCACACAAGATCTTTCCTTGGATGGAGAAAAGACATGTAACATTAATAGTATTTGTTTAAAAAATAATATTAATGAGTATCATATCTTTATTTTACACACTGGAGCATACTTGACAGTCCATAATCTCGATTTCAATCATGCACATATCAGCTATAATTGCTATACTGCTTAAAAATCCTTCCCATGTTTAATTTTCTGCGATTATAGAAGTATGCTGCCAAATATGCCCTTAGATCCTTATAGTGCATTGTTTAGCTTCTCTGTATATTACCTTCTATATATCAGGACACATGAGCAAAACTGTTTGAAGAACTATTTGCAATTAGTGATCTGTTTGCAATTAGTGATCTGTTTGCACTGTATGAGAAGAACTGCTCAATCTTGTACTAGAATCTTATGTTCAAATTGGAATGTTGTGAATGCTTGTAGAAGTGTTGAGTTTTAAGGAGTTCGAGTACATGCTTATTTATATTGTCGGTTGTATTACATATGAATATGTAAGTAAAAGGTTATTACTTAAGAAAATTGAATCCCTAGTGTGTTTCTATTTTGTTTCCAATGGTAAGAGAAGAAAATACACTATATAATGTGTATGCTTGTATTTCTAGTATTTGTTAAAATTTAAATAGATAAAATATAATATACTAAAAATAGGAATCTATAAGATGTATGTCATAAACATTATATAGTTATATGCAAACATCACTTTGTTACTTAAATAGCCATATATTAGATTATTATTTCAAAATTATAATAATGGTAACTCAAACCACCAAATATAGGGCACTTTTGATAATTGGATGATGAGTTGCATGCATGGAGGTTTACTATTCAAGTCCCATGGTCTTGTTAGTGGTGGGTACAAATGTGACCCTTACTCGATTATTGAGCTTCTTCTAATTTGGATAGGTAGTATGGGCAAGATTGGACTAAAAATTCTTAGATCAACCAGAGATTTTAATCAGTGTCTGTATTGTTAGTAAACATGCTTTTAACATACTGTGTACATCTTAACTATGATTCTATTTTGTATACAATTGTATCTTATTCAAAACATGTTTCTTTTTGTTCAAATAATAAGATTGTCCATTTTGTGTATATGCACATAATATTTTATTATCAAACTATATTAGGTATTTTAATTAAATATCATCAATACTGTCCTCAAACTCAGGCTAATACCATTATAAAAATTGACTTACTTTTTAATATTCAAGTAGTTTCTTACTTTGGACCGAATTTAGCAACACTTTTTTGTTCACCTGCAACTTGTCAGCAACACTTTCGGTTAGGAAAAAACTCAACCAATAGAATTAGTGTAGTTTTAAGCTTGGTTTGTACACCCACCTAGTGATTACCGTCATCACTCACTAAATTGGGATCTCCTTGAATCATGATACTGTAAAATGTGATATAGTTTGCCTGTGTAGAGATTGATACTATTTCAATTAGACCTAGTAACATTTTTGGTTTTTCTTTTCCTTGTATATATGGTTGTATCATTGTAGGCCCATCTTGTTTCACATATCTAATTACACAAGAGTAAGAAAAAATAGAGTGAAAAGAAATGAATCAAACTATATACATGAATAAAATCATAGCAAACAAATTTTGTTTGACTTTTCTCAAAATGTTATGGGTTTCTCAATAGAAGTTGAATGCATTCTCATTCACAAACACATTGTGGTTTCATTTTTTTGTAAGATCACTTTCTCTTCATGGTGAAGAATCCTATTTTTTGGTTCTTTATTTTTTGGATAGCTGTGATCAAAACAAATTCGCACAAGATACTGCCTTGGATGGAGAAAAGACATGTAACATTAATAGTATTTGTTTAAAAAATAATATTAATGAGTATCATATCTTTATTTTACACACTGGAGCATACTCGACAGTCCAGAATCTCGATTTCAATCATGCACATATTAGCTATAATTGCTATACTGCTTAAAAATCCTTCCCATGTTTAATTTTCTGGGATTATAGAAGTATGCTGCCAAATATGCCCTTAGCTCCTTATAGTGCATTGTTTAGCTTCTCTGTATATTACCTTCTATATATCAGGACACATGAGTAGAACTATTTGCAGAACTGTTTGCAATTAGTGATCTGTTTGCAATTAGTGATCTATTTGCAATTAGTGATCTGTTTGCACTGTATGAGCAGAACTGCTCAATCTTGTACTCGAATCTTATGTTAAAATTGGATTGCTGTGAATGCTTGTAGAAGTGTTGAGTTTTAAGGAGTTCGAGTACAACCTTATTTATATTGTCAACTTATATGAGAACCCTACTGTCCATTACATCATAATAACCTTAGCCATGAAAAGAAAACTATATGGCGGCAATTGTGCAAATTGTGGTTGTTGTGCTAGGTTTGTGATACATCAGACATATACCAATATTTTTACAATGTTACTATTGTACACACGAATTCTACTGATTATATTGCAAATAATACCACTATTTCGTCTAATCTGTGTTCCCTCTGAATTTCTTATATGTACCGTCCCTGACCCTATCGATGCCCGTGCAACTCTCTTTAGCCTTCACTTGGGCTTACCAGGTATATCTCATGAGCAATACGAACATGTTTAATGTGAATGTCATGATGAATGCTTGCTATTTATGTAGTTTTCCTGTAATGAACATATTTTCTGATGTGTTTGCTACAACCATTTCAAATTTAAATACAATTTAAAATTTGTTGTACACATTTTGGATCTTATGACTGGTCCGGCTAATGGATCTTGTCTTAGCCTACTTCAATACAAGTTATTGCTTTCAACTGCGTAGTCTCATACTAGGTTCGTATGACGGTTTCGTTTAAACACCCACACTAAATTGATATTGTGGGCTCCGATCTCAAAACCACGATGTAAACTCAGCGGAAGCATTCGATTAGCAGCGGAATACAAAAATCACCAGAAATTAAAACTTTTTGAAATAAGATATTGAAATCATAAAACTTCTTTCATAGAAAGGAGATAAACTGTTTACATCTCTGTTAAATTACTTCTTGAGTAATTATACACAACATGATACAAAATCTCAAGAGTCGAAACCAAAATCTCAGGCACTAACTCCAAGACCTGAGAGTACAGAGACGGCATAGGACTATCTAACTACTAACTCAGCAGTCAATATCTCCACTTGAGATTCACTACTGCTCCTGGTGCTGCTATTGTTGGTGTTGGTCACCTGTAGGCTGATTCCTTCGTCCTCGACGACCACCTAAAAATTTGAAATCTACGGGGTGAGACAATTTTAAATAATTGTCCCAGTGAGAGTTATAACTCTCCACTAGAAGCTTTATATAGCAAATCAAAGAACAACATAAGTAACAAAAGCTATTAAGGCAATCAACAGCAGATTGGTATTAAGCAGAATATCATAATTTTAAGGAATTATGAAGAACATATGTACTGTGTAGTGTATCATCATTCAAGTATCTTGTAGTTCATCCTAAGAAGATATACTACGCGGTTGATTATGTTTTACAAACATAATTATGCCTTGCGGAGATGAGGTATACCGCTCATACTCCAACTGATCACTATTAAGTCACATCGGTATCATACCTAGGTCATCAAAAGAGTCGGATTCTTATGACCTCATCTTCCTCAGTCAGAGTGAGGATAAACATGCAAGACATCTTGTTTCTCTGATACTATACCTCACCAGGGTAATTTGGTACTTCGCTATTAGAGTCACAGTGGCATTCTGTACTCTCTTCGTCATCGAAAGATTTCTTATTTATCTCTCATCGATGCGGTATAAGGATTTCCTCGAGAGAATTGTGTTACATCATAAACATATAGTGAAGGGTTGATGGATTAAGATACATCTACATCAATTCTTACACTAGGATGTAAGGATTTACACATCCATATTCCCCCACATACTCAAAAGTATGTGATCCAGGAATTCCCTTAGGAAAACCTGTTTCACCATCATATAGCTTCTGACAATGATGGATCTATGATCAGGGCTCTACATGGTATGATTATACTTGATTAATTAGGTACATTTCAGTATTCTTTTAACCTCATACATGTTCTCAAACATTAATCATTAGCATAACAGCTATGAAACTAGAATACTAAATGTAACAGGTCTAACTTACATCAATTATCATTTCTCAATTATCTCATCACAAGTCATCTAATAAGCATGACCTTGATGATACACATGGCTCTCACAGCCTATCAATCTCATAAGATGCCATTTACTAGACAACAGGGTATTTCACTATTCATAAAGCTAATAACATGCTTCCAATGAATATGGTGTCATAATCCATACTTGGATATGATCATCCTCATATAAGAACATGCATGGTTAATTCACCTGATAACAGTAAACAATTCATATCAAGAGTTGTACTTTCTTACTCTTACAAGAGTTAGGTTCCCTAATTTCTCATCAATTAGGGTTTACTATTCATATTACATGTTATCACCCTAGAATTAGGGTTTACTATTCACTTCATGGTGAATTGAACTCATATCATCATCATGTGTGAGAAACATCACCATTGATGCCCTCAGATTAGATTAAGATTCATCAATTATCATAATTAGGGTTTCCATGATCTCACATAGGTGGATCATACCCTAATCATGCACATTCATATGTGTTGAAGCTACTTTACTAGAGTTTCAACCATAAATGGTACTTTCTCTCTCCTCTTACTAATAAATGATGATTACACCACTCCAGATTAGGTTGGGTCAAGTCCTCATTGACTATCATAAACCAAATCACCACTATCATGTGATTAGGGTTTGATTAAAACAAGGTATCCTTCAATTGAACCCTTCAAGGGCATTTAGGTAAATTACACCCTTGATCATCAACATGGGTCAATTCATTAGTCAATTAGTCCCTTAATGTCCTAGGGTACCATTAGGGTTTAGATTAGATCACCATTGAACCAATTACACCTTCAATTGATTAAGTACAAACAACCTTGAAAGTCTCCAAACGGTTTCAACCTTCAACCTCCAAACGGTCTTGAGACCGTTTGGGGGTGTTGACCATTTGGATGGTTTGACCTTCAAGACCGCATGGGTCACCAAGACCGCATGGGTGTGTTGATCGTTTGGAATAGTTGACCTTCAAACTGTTTGAAGCTATGCGACTTGAAACTGTTTGATCTTAAACGATCTTGAGATCGATTGGTCCAAATGACCTTGAGATCGTTTGAGCCCAAATGGTCTTGAGACCGTTTGGCCTCAAATGGTCTTGAGACTGTTTGTCCTCAAAGGGTCTTGAGACCGTTTGGTCCAAATGGGCTCAAACCGTTTGGACCTCAAAAGTGAATCAAGGTTTACAATTGTTTATGGTTATCTATGTTGAAGCCTTCAATCGGCCAAATCCTTGTTAGCCACTTATAAATTGAGTCAATTAGGATTAGCCTTAATCAATTGGACACCAAATTGACCCTCATTTGAAAGCCAATTAGGGTTGAATCCAACTCAATTAGGGTTTTCAATCGGATAATCATCAATGTTCAACTATGTGAATCAAATTGAGGTTGAACCTATCCATTGACCTCCAATTGGGCCCAAACTTGGCCCAAACGGTCTTGAGATCGTTTGTACATTCTCCAAATGGTCTTGAGACCGTTTTCCCAAAGTTTCATCAAAAACTAAGTCGATTAGATAAGGGTTGAACCCTAATTAGGTCTAAAATCAGCATTTTTATCAATTCTTCAACTTATTGTGATTGGACCTTCAAACTATCAAATTACCTCAACCCTAGACCTCCAAACGGTCTTGGGTTGTCCCCAAACTGTCTTGAGACCGTTTGTATGAAACCCCAAACAGTCTTGAGACCGTTTGGGTCCTTCAACCCAAAACTCACTAAGATCTATCATTGAAATCAGCAAATCAACCCGATTAGAGTTTAGGGGGTTGAAGTGCCTTCAACTCTTGATTGGTTTGGAATTAGGTTATGATTCTTTGTAGGAATTAAATTAAATATGTTTACAACAGACCCTCAAACGGTCGTCCCTTGGTCAACCCTATCAAATGGTCTTGAGATAGTTTGATTCCAAACGGTCTTGCAAGACCGCATGAGATCAAACGGTTTGAGACCGTTTGATTTCAAACGGTTTGCAACCGTTTGGACCAAAAGGGTCCAAGGTCGTTTGATAAAGTTGCCTAGGAATTCACACCCATCATCTTCAACCTATGTTCAGTTCGGTTACTCCACGGATTTTCTTGCAAAAGTGCAAGGAAGAAAGGGGGTAGAAGAAGAACTAAACTTAAATTGCAAGAACATAGATATGCATAATGAAGCAAGGAGTTTAGAGTTATAAAATCCGCCTCAAACGTTGTTCCTAGAGCTCCAAGCTTCCAAGATTCAATCCTTTAATGGTGTCTTGAGATCCACAAGTCGGCCAAAGATGATTCTCCAAGGAAAAGATGGAGATGGTCGGCTAGAACAAAGAACCTAAGTGAGTTAACCATAGAACTAACCTTATACAAGGAATTCATCCAAGAATCTGAGCTAGAAGATGGTTTCTTCTCACCTTAGAACTAGTTAGTCTTCTCCTTGAGTTCCAGAGCTCTGCCTTGGTCAGTTGAGAAAGATGAGAAATGAAGAGGATAAAGGATACGTTTAGTTGGTTTGCAAAGGAACTAGGCTTATATAGTTTAGGCTAATTTTCACCATAAGGACCTCTAAAACATAGTTTTCTCATCTAAGTCCCTCCTTCTTTCTAAGGCACATCCAAACCATAATATATTAAGCAAAGTCCATCAAAACTCAAGATCTAAGGGTAAAGAAACCAACATGCAAACTAAGGTACATATGTGAAGAGTCTCCATACTCATATTAGGTGAATTTTACCACAAAGATCATTTTTCTTATCTGATTATTCATTGAAGCGCCCCTTTCATCATTTCTACTCTAAATGATGTAAAGAGTCATAAAAGATATTCTAGAAGGTGTATTTTACAAGTTGCACCCCACATTTTGGGTAAATTACACTTTACTCCAAAATTAGGGTTTTTAAGCACAAGGATCATTCCACAAGCTGCATCTTGATGCCCAAGCTTGGGAAATCCATCACACCTCATCATATTCACTCATATGATGTCTCATCATCAGAGGAATATCTTAAACTGTGTAATTTGCAAGTTAATCCTCTTAACTGGGTAATTTTCATATAGGTCCCTACATTACAAAACAATACTACAACTTTGTTTAAAAAGGGAAAAATTGAAAGTATATGTTCCTGAGGAACTTAATTACATGCCAGAGAGTAATCACAAGTATTTAATTACATATTTAGGCAAAACATCTAGGGTTAGTTTAATACCCAGGTCAGGGATGTTACAAATTATCCACCCCTTACAAGGATTTCGTCCCCGAAATCGATAAAACATATTAGGAGAAAAGAGCAGGGTATTTCCTTCTCATCTCATCCTCCAGTTCCCATGTGGCTTCTTCGATACCACGATGTTTCCAGAGGACTTTCACAAGGCTTATATCTTTCTTCTTTAGCTTTTTAATTCTGTTATCAAAGATTGACACTGGTCCCTCCTCATAAGTTGTATCTTCATTCAATTCTACTTCCATAGGTTGTAGAACTGACTCGGTATCAGGGTGACATTTCCTCAGCATAGAAATGTGAAACACAGGGTGTAACTTCTGCAACTCTGGAGGTAACTCTAGTCTATAGGCTACCTTTCCAACTCATTCAATAATTGGATAAGGCCCCATAAATCTAGGAGCTAACTTCCCTTTCCTTCCAAAACGAAGGACTCATTTCCAAGGTGAGACCTTGAGGTACACTCTGTCTCCAACTGGAACTCTAAGGGTCTATGACGTTTGTCAGCATAAGACTTCTGCCTATCCTATGCAGTCTTAAGCTGTTGTTGTATAACTTTGATCTTCTCTGTAGTCTGCTGCACAAGATCAGGACCTAACAACTGATGCTCACCAGTCTCATACCAACATAAGGGTGATCTACAACGTCTACCATACAGGGCTTCATAAGGTGCCATATCAATACTATGTTGATAGCTATTATTATAGGCAAACTCTATCAAGCTTAGGTGTAGATCCCAACTTCCGGTAAACTGGAGAACACATGCTCTCAACAAGTCTTCCAAGGTCTGTATAGTCCTTTCTGACTATCCATCAGTCTGTGGATGAAAGGTTGTACTAAACCTTAACTTGGTGCCTAAAGCTCCGTGTAACTGCTCCCAAAAATGACTTGTAAACTGAGGACCTCTGTCAGAAACTATAGTGACAGAAACTCCGTGCAATCGCACTATCTCTTGAACATACAACTGTGATAACCTTTCAGCAGAATAGGTTGTTTTGACAGGTAAGAAATGTGTTGTCTTTGTCAACCTATCAAAAATCACCCAAATGGAATCATGTCCTTTGTTTGTCCTTGGTAGGCCAACAACAAAGTCCATGGTCACATGGTCCCACTTCCACTGTGGTATGGGTAAAGGTTGCATTGTTCCTGCATGCTTCTGGTGTTCAGCCTTAACTTGTTGACATACAGGACACCTCAGAACAAACTCTACAACATCCTTCTTCATCCCAGGCCACCAATACATATCTTTTAAGTTTCGATACATCTTGGTGCTCCCTGGATGCATAGCATACATCGAAGAATGAGCCTCTTCCCGGACTAACTTCCTCAAGTTATCCACATCCGATACTATCATCCTCCCATGATAGCATGCTATTTGGTCCTCTGAGTCATGGAAACCATCTCGCTTCTCATCACCATACTCAGATCTTATCTGCTGAACTGTAGCATCAACTTGTTGTGCCTCCTTTATCTTCTCTCTTAGGGTAGGTTTAATATGCATCTCAGCTAACAAACCAGCTAACAATGACACCTTTAACTGCACATTGTCTTGCCTTAAAGAGATAAGCATATCTCTTCTAAAGCATACTAAGTAACTTAGTTGTGCTCTATCCATGGTTGATGTTGCTGATTTCCTACTCAAAGCATCTGCAACCACATTGGCCTTCCCTGGATGGTAATCAATTGTACAGTCGTAGTCCTTGATTAACTCCATCCAGCGACGTTGCCTCATGTTAAGTTCATGCTGAGAGAAGATATACTTAAGATTCTTGTGGTCTGTGAAAATCTAGAATATTTCTCCGTAGAGATAATGTCTCCAGATCTTCAAGGCATGAACCACAGCAGCCAACTCTAGATCGTGTGTTGGATAATTCTCTTCGTGTTTCTTAAGCTGTCGAGAAGTGAAAGAAATCACTTGCTTATCTTGCATCAACACACATCTGAGTCCATTCTTGGAGGCATCACAGAAAACCACATATCCTTTTCCTTGCTCAGGTAGCACAAGCACAGGTGCACTTGTCAACCTCTCCTTTAACAGTTGAAAGGATTGTTGACACTTATCACTCCAGGCAAAAGGAACATCTTTCTGGGTTAACTTGGTCAAAGGTAAGGCTATAGAACTGAAGTTCTTAATGAACCTTCGGTAGTAGCCAGCTAACCCTAAGAAACTTCGAATCTCAGTCGGTGTCTTTGGTTGTTCCCATTGTAGAATAGATTCTACCTTTTTAGGGTCAACACGAATACCCGAGGCAGATACCACATGACCAAGAAAAGATACTTCTGGCAACCAGAACTCGCACTTGATAAACTTAGTGTATAGCTTGTGTTCTCTTAGCAAGGTCAAAGCTTGGCGAAGATGTTGTTCATGTTGCTGAGCATCCTGACTATAGATCAAAATGTCATCTATGAAGATGATAACACACTGATCAAGGAAAGGTCAAAAGACTCTATTCATGAGTTCCATGAATGCAGCTAGTGCATTAGTTAGTCCAAACGATATAACTGTGAACTCATAGTGACCATATCTTGTCCTAAAGGCAGACTTGGATATGTCACTGTCCTTAATGCGGAGTTGATGATATCCATACCTCAAGTCTATCTTTGAGAAGACTGTTGCACCACACAACTGGTCAAAAATATCATCAATCCTCGGCAGAGGGTACTTATTCTTTATTGTTACTTTATTAAGTTGTCTGTAATCAATGCACAATCGCATTGACATGTCTTTCTTTTTAACAAACAAAACTGGAGCACCCCAAGGTGAAGTACTCGGTCGAATGAAATCTTTCTCAAGTAACTCTTGAAGCTATTTCTTGAGTTCTTCCATTTCGACAGGCGCCATCCTATACGGTGTCTGAGCTATGGGTTGTGTATCTGGGACTAAATTGATTTCAAAATCAATTTCCCGAGGCGGTGGTATACCAGGAAGTTCTTCAGGAAACACGTCCTCAAATTCCCAGACTATAGGAACTTCAGCAGGGTTGGGGCTCTCCTTGGTAATATCTACCACATGGGCCGAGAATGCATAACATCCTTGCCTCATCAGCTTATCAACAACCATAGATGACACAAGACATGTGGGTAGAATCTTTCTTTCTCCTTGAAAGATCCATGTGTTGCTTTCATCAGCAAACACAGCCAACTTGGATTCACAATCCAAGACAACTCTATACCTTTCTAAGGTATCCATCCCAAGGATTATATCAAATCCTTTCATATCAAGTGGTATAAGATCCACTTGAATGCGATGTCCAGAAAAGAAGAGGATGCAGGGAGAGCATACCTCCTGCAAAACAGCAGACCCACTCAATGGAGTCTCCAAAAACAAACTATCTGCCCTATGACTGACTGTCATATTGCAGTTACGAATCACTCTCTGAGTGACAAAGGAGTGCGTAGCACCCGGGTCAATCAGAACAGATACAACACAGGATTTAGACATATCAGAATATAAAAGTTCCATCTGACCTGCCACAACTCGTGGATTGACCACTGCATCTGGTGGGTTCATAGCATATAACCTCCTTGTCGCCTGGGGTTGAGTTGGTGCTGATGATCCAGCTTGAGACATTTGCCCACGTCCTCGAGCTGCTCCTTGGGATTGCCTTCTCTGTGATCCCTGTTGACCCTGTCTCGGAGGTTGTGTCACACTGACAGGCCTAGACCGGCAGTCCTTCATCAAGTGTCCCACCTTCCCACAGTTGTAGCAGCTTCTCTCCTATTATTGTGGTCTCGGTGGTCCAGTAACTGACATTGGTGCAGAAGTGTGAGTCTCTTGAGGCGGTAGAGCCCGTCCTCTACCTCTGCTTGGGGACCACTGAGTTTGAGAACACGATCTAGGTGGTGGAGGGTTAGGTGCAGAGGATCTAGGCTTCTTAAAGTCCCTAGATGAAGAACCCTGGAACTGTGGATACCTTTTCTGGGTTTGCCTCTTCTCAACCACGGATCTCTCTATCCTTTGGACTGACTCAACGAAGGTAGAGAATCTCTCCCGGTTTTCTAATGTAGACACGTGAGTAGTCATGTCGGCATTCAAACCCTTCTCGAATCTTCTAATTCTTTCCTCTTCTGTGGCAGCCATGTGCGGACAGAACCGCAACAACTCCATGAACTTAGCTTCATACTCGCTAATGTTCATCATGCCCTGCCTCAACCTCTCAAAATGAGAGATCTTCTCGTCTAGGAAGGTCTTTGGAAAATATCTGTGGACAAATTCCCGTCGAAAGTCTTCCCACAAGATCTCTATTCCAAGTCTCTTCTGCTCTTCCATGGTCCACCAGTGACCAGTGCTTCCTTTGAGAAGATAGACAGCATGTCTGACCTTCTCAGCTTCAGGGATGTTGAGAATCCTAAAAGCTTTCTCCAACTCTGTTAACCACAGATCAGCATCTGCGAGATCGGCTGTCCCAAAGTACTCGGTAGCTCCGACACGACAAAGTCGCTCGAACGTCTTCCCGATACCTTGTCCTTCAGGCTGGACAGGTGCCCTAGGTGCAGGCATAGGCATCCTGTCGGTGATGTGCGTCATGGCAGTCATAAACTGCCCGAACATCGTTTGCACAGCTGGGTTACCCATGTCAGCTGGGTCAAACTGAGGTGGCTACCTGGGTTGCTCAGGTATGGGTTGCTCTATTTCTAGAACCCTTGCACCGCCTTATGGTGCAGCTACGCTACTCTCCGCCACGTACTCCTCATGTGGCTCAGACATCCTTATATATCTTCTTCTCCTGAGGAGCAGAAGATTCTATTAGATAAGGAAGAATACTAAAGATAGACTCGACATCCTAAGTCCTATGTCTATGTAGACTCGGCGAACCTAGAGCTCTGATACCACTCAATCTGTGGGCTCCGATCTCAAAACCACGACGTAAACTCAGCGGAAGCATTCGATTAGCAGCGGAATACAAAAATCACCGAAAATTAAAACTTTTTGAAACAAGATATTGAAATCATAAAACTTCTTTCATAGAAAGGAGATAAAATGTTTACATCTCTGTTAAATTACTTCTTGAGTAATTATACACAACATGATACAAAATCTCAAGAGTCGAAACCAAAATCTCAGGCACTAACTCTAAGACCTGAGAGTACAGAGACGGCATAGGACTATCTAACTACTAACTCAGCAGTCAGTATCTTCACCTGAGATTCACTGTTGCTCCTGGTGCTGCTGCTGTTGGTGTTGGTCACCTGTAGGCTGATTCCTTCGTCCTCGACGACCACCTAAAAAGTTTAAATCTACGGGGCGAGACAATTTTAAATAATTGTCCCAGCGAGAGTTATAACTCTCCACTAGAAGCTTTATATAGCAAATCAAAGAACAACATAAGTAACAAAAGCTATTAAGGCAATCAACAGTAGATTGGTATTAAGCAGAATATCATCATTTTAAGGAATTATGAAGAACATATGTACTGTGCAGTGTATCATCATTCAAGTATCTCGTAGTTCATCCTAAGCAGATATACTACGTGGTTGATTATGTTTTACAAATGTTATTATGCCCTGCGGAGATGAGGTATACCGCTCATACTCCAACCGATCACTGTTAAGTCGCATCGATATCATACCTAGGTCATCAAAAGAGCTGGATTCTTATGACCTCATCTTCCTCTGTCAGAGTGAGGATAAACATGCAGGACATCTTGCGTCTCTGCTACTATAGCTCACGAGGGTAATTTGGTACTTCGTTATTAGAGTCACAGTGGCATTCTGTACTCTCTTCATCAACGAAAGATTTCTTGTTTATCTCTCATTGATGCGGTATAAGGATTTCCTCGAGAGAATTGTGTTACAGCATAAACATATAGTGAAGGGTTGATGGATTAAGATACATCTACATCAATTCCTACACTAGGATGTAAGGATTTACACATTCATATTCCCCCACATACTCAAAAGTATGTGATCCAGGAATTCCCTTAGGAAAACCTATTTCACCATCATATAGCTTCTGACAATGATGGATCTATGATTAGGGCTCTACATGGTATGATTATACTTGATTAGTTAGGTACATTTCAGTATTCTTTTAACATCATACATGTTCTCAAACATTAATCATTAGCATAACAGCTATGAAAATAGAATACTAAATGTAACAGGTCTAACTTACATCAATTATCATTTCTCAATTATCTCATCAAAAGTCATCTAATAAGCATGACCTTGATGATACACATGGCTCTCACAGCCTATCAATCTCATAAGATGCCATTTACTAGACAACATGGTATTTTACTATTCATAAAGCTAATAACATGCTTTCAATGAATATGGTGTCATAATCCATACCTGGATATGATCATCCTCATATAAGAACTTGCATGGTTAATTCAACTGATAACAGTAAACAATTCATATCAAGAGTTGTACTTTCTTACTCTTACAAAAGTTAGGTTCCCTAATTTCTCATCAATTAGGGTTTACTATTCATATTACATGTTATCACCCTAGAATTAGGGTTTACTATTCACTTCATGGTGAATTGAACTCATATCATCATCATGTGTGAGAAACATCACCATTGATGCCCTCAGATTAGATTAAGATTCATCAATTATCATAATTAGGGTTTCCATGATCTCACATAGGTGGATCATACCCTAATCATGCACATTCATATGTGTTGAAGGTAATTTACTAGAGTTTCAACCATAAATGGTACTTTATCTCTCCTCTTACTAATAAATGGTGATTACACCACTCTAGATTAGGTTGGGTCAAGTCCTCATTGACTATCATAAACCAAATCACCACTATCATGTGATTAGGGTTTGATTAAAACAAGGTATCCTTCAATTGAACCCTTCAAGGGCATTTAGGTAAATTACACCCTTGATCATCATAATGGTTCAATTCATTAGTCACTTAGTCCCTTAATGTCTTAGGGTACCATTAGGGTTTATATTAGATCACCATTGAACCAATTACACCTTCAATTGATTAAGTACAAACAACCTTGAAAGTCTCCAAACGGTTTCAACCTTCAACCTCCAAACGGTCTTGAGACCGTTTGGGGCGTTGACCATTTGGATGGTTTGACCTTCAAGATCGCATGGGTCACCAAGACCACATGGGTGCGTTGACCATTTGGGATAGTTGACCTTCAAACCGTTTGAAGCTATGCGACTTGAAACCCTTTGATCTTAAACGATCTTGAGATCGATTGGTCCAAACGACCTTGAGATCGTTTGAGCCCAAACGGTCTTGAGATCGTTTGGCCCCAAATGGTCTGGAGACCGTTTGACCTCAAAGGGTCTTGAGACCATTTGGATCCAAATGGTCTTGAGACCGTTTGGTCCAAATGGGCTCAAACCGTTTGGACCTCAAAAGTGAATCAAGGTTTACAATTGTTTATGGTTATCTATGTTGAAGCCTTCAATCGGCCAAATCCTTGTTATCCAATTATAAATTGAGTCAATTAGGATTATCCTTAATCAATTGGACACCAAATTGACCCTCATTTGAAAGCCAATTAGGGTTGAATCCAACTCAATTAGGGTTTTCAATTGGATAATCATCAATGTTCAACAATGTGAATCAAATTGAGGTTGAACCTATCAATCGACCTCCAATTGAGCCCAAACTTGTCCCAAACGGTCTTTAGATCGTTTGTACATCCTCCAAACGTTCTTGAGACCGTTTTCCCAAAGTATCATAAAAAACTAAGTCGATTGGATAAGGGTTGAACCCTAATTAGGTCTAAAATTAGTATTTTTATCAATTCTTCAACTTATTGTGATTGGACCTTCAAACCATCAATTTTTACCTCAACCCTAGACCTCCAAACGGTCTTGGGTTGTCCCCAAACGGTCTTGAGACCGTTTGTATGAAACCCCAAATGGTCTTGAGACCGTTTGGGTCCTTCAACCCAAAACTCACTAAGATCTATCATTGAAATCAGCAAATCAACCCGATTAGAGTTTAGGGGGTTGAAGTGCCTTCAACTCTTGATTGGTTTGGAATTAGGTTATGATTCTTTGTAGGAATTAAAATAAATATGTTTACAACAGACCCTCAAACATTCGTCCCTTGGTCAACCCTATCAAATGGTCTTGAGACCGTTTGATTCCAAACGGTCTTGCAAGACTGCATGAGATCAAACGGTTTGAGACCGTTTGATTTCAAACGGTTTGCAACCGTTTGGACCAAAAGGGTCCAAGTTCGTTTGATAAAGTTGCCTAGGAATTCACGCCCATCATCTTAAACCTCTGTTTAGGTCGGTTACTCCATGGATTTGCTTGCAAAAGTGCAAGGAAGAAAGGGGGTAGAAGAAGAACTAAACTTAAATTGCAAGAACATAGATATGCATAATAAAGCAAGGAGTTTAGAGTTATAAAACCCACCTCAAACATTGTTCCTAGAGCTCCAAGCTTCCAAGCTTCAAGCCTTTAATGGATTCTTGAGCTCCACAAGTCGGCCAAATATGATTCTCCAAGGAAAAGATGGAGATGGTCGGCTAGAACAAAGAACCTAAGTGATTTAACCATAGAACTAACCTTATACAAGGAATTCATCCAAGAATCCGAGCTAGAAGATGGTTTCTTCTCACCTTAGAACTAGTTGGTCATCTCCTTGAGTTCCATATCTCTGCCTTGGTTGGTTGAGAAAGATGAGAAATGAAGAGGATAAAGGATACGTTTAGTTGGTTTGCAAAGGAACTAGGCTTATATAGTTTAGGCTAATTTTCACCATAAGGACCTCTAAAACATAGTTTTCTCATCTAAGTCACTCCTTTCTAAGGCACGTCCAAACCATCATAGATTACGCAAAGACCATCAAAACTCAAGATCTAAGGGTAAAGAAACCAACATGCAAACTAAGGTACATATGTGAAGAGTCTCCATACTCATATTAGGTGAATTTTACCACAAAGATCATTTTTCTTATTTGATTATTCATTAAAGCATCCCTTTCATCATTTCTACTCTAAATGATGTCAAGAGTCATAAAAGATATTCTAGAAGGTGTATTTTACAAGTTGCACCCCACATTTTGGGTAAATTACACTTTACTCCAAAATTAGGGTTTTTAAGCACAAGGATCATTCCACAAGCTGCATCTTGATGCCCAAGCTTGGGAAATCCATCATACCTCATCATATTCACTCATATGATGTATCATCATCAGAGGAAAATCTTAACCTGTGTAATTTTCAAGTTAATCCCCTTAACTGGGTAATTTGCACATAGGTCCCTGCATTACAAAACAATACTACAACTTTGTTTGAAAAGGGCAAAATTGAAAGTATATGTTCCTGAGGAACTTAATTACATGCCAGAGAGTAATCACAAGTATTTAATTACATATTGAGGCAAAACATCTAGGGTTAGTTTATAACCCAAGTCAGGGATGTTACAGATATATCACAGTGTCATTGCTACTATGGCTGCGCCCGACCTGAGGTTCCGTATTGTATGGTCGAAAGAGTTGGATGAGGCTCTGGTTGCGGCATTGAGGAGACAATATGACATGGGTAGGTGTGTCGATGGAATATTTACTAGGGACTCATGGAGGGAGACGTTACACGATTGGCATATCAGGATGGGGAGGAACGAGGGTACATTGGATCAATTAAAAACTAGGTGGAAGAACCTCAGGAGAGACTATGCAAAGATAAAACTGGTAACCAAAAAAAGTGGTGTTGGATGGGATGACAACAGGCACAAGCCAATATTACCTGACACCCCGGAGTGGAGGGAGGTACTTGCGGTATGTCTAATAATATATACTCCCTTGACTATTATATATTAAATTAAACTTGTTACTGTTGACCTAATCAGTAGTTGTCCCCTATTTTAGGCAAATAGGGAACTAGCGAGATTGATCAACAGACCATTCTACCACTACCACGACGTCGAGTTGATGGGGGGAGGAACATAGCTAGGGGCCATCATGCAATGTCCTCAACTGATAGACAACCTCCTTCTGATGTTGCATCTGAAGATGATGTTGATGTTGACCTAGATGCATCTGATTCATTTGTCAGCCCAGAACCAACCGGTCCAGCCGGTTTCACTGAAGACGTGGTAAATTCTGGGACACAAAGTGAGGACACCAATGGCGGATCACACAACCAATGTGTTGGTGCAACGACTCCCACCACGATGAGATGTAGGAAGCGAGCGTCAAGCTCACATGACAGTTGTGTCCTGTCTAATGATGTTGTGTCCGAATTCACAAAGGTGTTTTCCAAGGTACATCAGATGGGCAGCGGAATTGCTGCTAGGTGTAATGATAAAGACGAATACCAAACCATTTTGCACCACTTTTATGCAACCTACCCTGACGCCCTTGTCCCAATTTTTACCACTCTTGTGCACGCCATAAAATATCCATCTAACCGTAACATTTACCTAAGCCTTA
The DNA here is from genome assembly GCA_963693085.1 of Alisma plantago-aquatica. Classification (NCBI taxonomy): domain Eukaryota; kingdom Viridiplantae; phylum Streptophyta; class Magnoliopsida; order Alismatales; family Alismataceae; genus Alisma; species Alisma plantago-aquatica. The sequence goes on from OY856410.1 coordinate 1,493,412,722, forward strand.
TGGACACTCCACAAAAAATTACCATTTGGTTGCAAGACTTGTGGGAAATGAAGAACACAGCTTCTGCATCACAATCACCCTTCACGCCACAATCTCCACCGTACTTTGAGGTTGACTAATTTAATAAGTATATTAGTATCCTACCTTTTATTTGATGAACTTTATCAGAAGTTTTTGTTGTACTATTTTATTCAGTTGTTGTAGTACTATTTTATTCTGTTGGGAACAAGCTCTGAACTATAGTACTATGTAATGGTTTTAATGGAACAAGCCCTAATTTCATTTTTGCAATATCTCGATATTTCCCTGATGTGGATAATCGCTTTTAATTATAGACGTGATGGCTGGTATGCATCCATATGAAACAATTGATGACATTCTACAACTACTGCATCTTATGTCTGGTCTGGCTTATGACATTGCTAACGCAATATCGTACCAAATAGCCGACCAAATTATCCACAATATCATGGCAAATTCAGACGCCTCAACCACACACCAACCAATACCGAGATCGATTAGTATTAGGAGCGGCAATCAAAAGGTTTCAGAAATAATAACCGGCCATGAAAGGAGGGCGTACGATCTGTATCGTATGCTACCCAACACGGTTTTAGCCTTTGTTGACAAACTTGAGCACTGAGGTTTGTTGAAAAGTACCAGAGGTGTGTCATCAGTGGAGGCAATTTGCTACTTCCTTCAAATGGTTGGCCATGGCCATACCAATCGTGTTCTTACTGAGGACTACATTTACAGTGGTGATACCATAAGTAGAAAGTTTAATGAGGTGTTGGATGCAGTGTGTGCTTTGTGCAGCGAATATATTGTCATGCCAACTGCATCCACAACTCCGCACCGCCGCATCGGCGAGAGTCTAAGATTTTACCCTTACTTCAAGGTATGACCACTTAGTTGACCATTGTCCATTCCATTGTTAATATAACCACTATCGTCATCGTTGAGTTTGGTATTTACTTGTGTATTTCTTATATACTTGTCTTAGGATGTCATTGGGGCAATTGACGGGACACACATCCCCATTTTGGTGAAGCGCGAAAAGCAGAACCGATATCGAAATAGAAAAGGGAATGTTTCCATGAATGGCATGGCTGCAGTCGACTTCTCAATGGAGTTTACATATATCATGACTGGTTGGGAGGGATTTGTTACTGACCAAAGGGTACTTCAGGCAGCTATAACCACAGGCGGGTTCAAAGTACCCGCTGGGAAGTACTATCTTGTTGATGCAGGGTACGCCAACACCATGTAATTTCTTGCACCATATCGAAACGTTGCTTACCATAAAGCAGAGTATCGGGGTAACAGAGGCTCATACACAAGCAAAAAGGAAATGATCAACCACCGACATGCTCAACTACGTAACATTGTCGAGCGAGCCTTTGGGGTGTTGAAGAAGAGGTTTTCCTACTTTCGTAAAGGAGAAACTTTTCCCGTGCAGTCTCAGTCTCGGATTATAATGGCTGGTTGTATCGTTCACAATTTTATCCGGAGCCAAAATGATGGCGATCCTATGATGGAAAAAAACTTGGATGACCCTCATACTACCACTGACATCTCGAACGAATTGAGTTCTCTGCAACAAACAAGCCAGGCCGATGCTAGAGAGGGAGATGTCTTGCGCGAAACTGTTGCCAATTCTATGTGGGCAAATCAGTGATTTATACATTTGTTTTGTAACTTGCAGACATTGAAACATGTTCTACAACATGTTTCACTTACTCCCTTTTTTGTGTAACCTAACGACCAACTTTTGTTCTCAAACTGTATTGTTCACTACAATTTTGCCTACTTATAAACAATGTGAAATTATGTCTCATTAGGTTTTCTGTCTAGAAATGGACAATGACATGTTGTCGTGCCCATGTGGTCTGCAGTGCACCGTACGAGTGTACATGGATGCCACAGATGCGGAAAATGGACGGTTTGAAGACAATAATCCCCACAGGCAATATTTTACATGTGGTAGGGGTCTCGTACAAACTAGATGCCATATGAGGTTGCCCGCGCAGCAAGTTCCAGCTACAGTGGCTACGCTGACTACAATTAGGGATGCAATGGTATCACAACTCGCATATGCACGTAGTGAACGCAAATTCTGGTCAAAACATTGTGCCTTTGTCTGTTCAACCAGAGCAGACACAGATAGGTTACAAGAAGAAATTTCAAGTATGTGTGACAGGTGTCGATATCTTCTCCACCGACTTCAAATTACGAGCGATAATGAATCTTCATCAAAAGAATATGGATACAATACGGAATAGATATACTATATTATGATATGTCCAAATGAACTCCACTTGTTTGTTGCAACAATTAGCTACTCCTGAACAAATGGTCTTCATATTATCTTCGAAAACTATGTCATGAACCCGATATTTTTCTATTAATTGTAAATTTTGTTTTATTAGATTTCGATGATTCCATCTGAGGTTCTGAGGTGTGATTGTGGGCTAAATGCAGCCTTACAGCTTAACACAGAGGATGCAGGGTTAAATGACTTTGCCATTCTGAGTCAAAGGTCGGGCAAAATGTATTACATATGCCCTACTCGTGAGGTGTGATATTACATCAATAAATAATAGATTGTCCTTGTCGAGGTTCCGCATTCTTTGCCATTAACTTGTACCTCGTACTACATTTTAGGGAAAAGACCGATGCAGATACTTCCATTGGGCAGTCGATATCCCCCCAACAATTGATTCATTGAAAGTGGAGATTATGTTACTAACTGTTGAGTGCAAGTCAGTGTGGGGTCAAGCGATGAACATGAAGGACTTCGTTGAAATGCATTACAACTACGATGAATTATACTCGAACAAAAAAGTATGAGCATGGGGTTTCAGAACGCAATGTTTCCAGTCTGGAGGAAGATTGTCGTCTGCTTATGGACATCCCTTCACCTCAAATGACTCCATAACGTTGAATGGCAAATGCATTTACATTGTCTTCTCTATTTAGAATGACTATCAATGGATGATATGAACATCATACATTTGTTTAATTTAGGCACTTTTATAAACGTCATATTACATTTTAAATGGTATGAAAATTTTCTTCATGTTGATGAGTGTTTTATTAATGATGTATGTTATTATTCGAATTTTTTGTTAACGTTAGCTCAAACCAAATAATATAATTAATTGTGATATACATCCTTACTTTTGAAAAATATATTACTTACAGAATCTGTTATATGGTTGGTCAACCGCAGACACCGTCTTTTATCTGGTCACACGAGCTTGATATGGTTCTCAAGGGTTTGATGAGAACCCAATATCACGTGGGTAGATGTGTAAATGGTGTATACTCTACACAGGCTTGGATGGAGGCATGGCACCAGTTCTTATACTTAACAGGAGGCCCTTACATTTCATTTCCTGAGTTGCAAATGTGATGGCAATACATCAAAAGAGAGTTTCTAAGAGACAATATGTTCATATTGGCAGATTTATTGCCTCCCCCCACATTGGTCACGCAACAAAGCATTGAACGCAACTTCTTGACGACGCGTCGCACTTACCCACCGGGTATTTTTTTTTAGCACTGACAATTGAAATAAACAAATGAACTTGTAACATTTGTGTTAAATGTAGTTGTGTTTTTGCGTCACAACAATATACATTCTCTACTTATGTGTTACATTATTATATGTTGCTACCATAATGCGATCAAATTTCCTACTTCATTATTATCTTATTGCCACAGTTACTTTACGAATTATGTTATTTGTTCATACCTTTGTTTTTATTAATTTTAGATGTCGACATCGCGTGCAAAGACAAGGGTAAGGGAAAATTTGAAAAACTTTTGATGTCACCGGAAAAAATTCATAAATATGTTGAAGATAACCTTTTATGCACAAAACTATGTTGCAATCACACAAACGAGGAGGGAAAAATTGGGACCGATGATCAAGTCAAGGGCAAAGTCCTCAAGGGCAAAGTCAGTCAGCATGTTCCTCATTTGCCATTGTTGTTTGATTGGCCAAAAGACGACATCAAACAACAAAATAAGCAGTCGGTGCAGGAACCATCCCCAGTGTCATGGGACGAGTACGATGAGGCCATAACGTTGGCCTATTTTAATCAAGATCCACATCCAACCATGTCTCCCCAAAGTGCCTTGTCAAAATCTTAACTTTGGTTTGGCCGTTTATTGCTCCCATTTTTTTTCCTTCTCCCCTGACGAAGATCACCCGTAAACAATTATGTTATTATCAGTGATCGTTTATGTTTCACTAATGATGACAATATGATTATTATCAGTTGCTTTTATTGAGTTTATGTTATGAACAAAATATGTTAGGCCAATTTCATATTTCATGTAGCTTGACTGCCAATTTCATATTTCATGTAGCTTGACTGACGTTAATGTAATTTGTCACACTCATGACGATAATTAACTATGTTCAACATTACATATATACCACATGCAAAAGTCATTCCAGACGACAGTAATGTTTCATTACTTTTTAATCACTATGTAAAAATTAGAATTATCATATCTTATTTTCACTATTATAAATATAAAAAAGAACATCCACACAACACAAATAAAATATATTTGTAATATATTCTAAACTTAGGTTGAAGTGACATCACAAATACACAATCAACGTACTTGTTCTAAAAGTGATGCAAGAACACGACAGTTAATTTTTAATCACTACGTAAAAATTAGAATTATCATATCTTATTTGCACTATTATAAATATACAAAATAACACCCATACAACACAAATAAAATATATTTTTAATATATTCTAAACTTAGGTTGAAGTGACATCACAAATACACAATTAGCGTACTTGTTCAAACAGTGATGCAAGAACACGACACTTAATTTTTAATCACTACGTAAACATTAGAATTATCATATCTTATTTGCACTATTATAAATATAAAAAATAACACCCACACGACATAAATAAAATATATTTTTTATATATTCTAAACTTAGGTTGAACTGACATCACAAATACACATTCTGTGTACTTGTTCAAACAGTGATGCAAGAACACGACAGTTAATTTTTAATCACTACGTAAAAATTAGAATTATCATATCTTATTTGCACTATTATAAATATACAAAATAACACCCACACAACACAAATAAAATATATTTTTTATATATTCTAAACTTAGGTTGAACTGACATCACAAAAAACACATTCTGTGTACTTGTTCAAACAGTGATGCAAGAATGTGACAGAATAAGCAGATACTGACTACGCTGCCAAATAGAATCAGACTTCCAGCCAAACAGATTCAGACTGCAATCAGATAAAAATCAGACCAGCTGACCAGAATCAGACTGTGTTGCCAAATAAAATCAGACTGTATCCTGACTGCCCTAGCACCGGAATCTAGACTAACATTGACTAACCCAGTGCAGATTCCAGAATCTCAGTCCTGTGCCAAACGCCGCAGGCCAACAGTCCTTTTGCTCTACCGCCTATTAGTGTGTCACTCAAACTCTCGCCTATTTGTAAGTGCAAACTCGAATGTCACCGGCAGAATGTCATAATTAGTTATTACTCTTATTTGAACTTTGTATATAAATACCAGCAATCTGAACGGTCATGGCCCCACGGTTCCTGATATTCCCTTCAGCTCAGTCGACCCTGCTGTCCTGTTGTCATGCTTCTGTGTCATTCTGTCTACGGTGGGTCTTAATGAGTGCGAGAAGCTGGCTACCGCTTCTGCATTAAATATGTGTCACATTACGTACTCTCAACTTTTCATATGCAAAGCCAACGATGTATGTTGTTCTGATTCGACTGTACGTATTTAATAAAATTAAGGTTATAAATAGGTAGGTTAATTACATGCCGTTTTAATGGGCCACGTCAGTTGTCCAGAAACAAATCTGTACGTGAGTTGTGGATTCTGTTTGCGTAATAATGACGGTTTTAAATAAAAGATATTTGTGTAAAGATCATAAAAGTTAATAGGAGAATGTGAGAATAAATAATTGTAGGAGTAACATTCCTTGAAAAATGAGAGAAGAGAGTGAATTAAGGAGAGCGCAACATCAAACTCGCTCTTTTTATATTAGTATAGATTCTGTAGGACTAGCGGTGCCTCTTGTTTCAATGGGTTAAACTTTCTTCATGCTCACGCACGCGCATCCCTCACGCACAACTGAAACCAGCTCCCAAACCACCTCCATGTGGCAGAGGGTGATTGGGTGATTTTTTTAAAAATTATACAATAGGCAAATAAATTTGTTTCGTTTATAACGTTTGAACTGTAATAAATTTTTTAATGAAACAAAAAGCATTAGATTTGTTACAAAAAATACAATCTAACAAGCCTAATGTTGACATATTTTTGAGAAAAAAAAATAAAAATGATATATATAGGTTAAATGACACCCAAAGATGATTCATTGACGTCTAGAAATAGTTCATTATCACCTGATGTAAAGCTCAAATAAATAGTGTATGTGCTATATCACATCTAAGGTAATTGACAACCATATACTTAAGGTAATTCACATTCAAAAATAACATAATGGTGCCCAAAAATGACTATAGACATCCAAAGATGGTTAATTGACACCTAAAATGATTCATTGACACCTAGAAGTGTAAATATGGCACCCAAATAAGGTATTGACAACTAAAAATAATGTAACGACGCCTAAATAGGTTAGTTTGTCATTCAAAAAATTTAGCAATTTTCAAGTGCTATTTAGCCATTTTTGGATGCTATGGCACCCATAAATAGTTACTGACACCCAAAATAGTTTATTGACGCCCAAAATGGTTCATTGACACCCAGAAGTATAAAGTCGATGCCCAAATAAGGTATTGACAGCCAAAACAACATAACGACGCCCAAATAGGTCTGTTTGACACCTAAGAACCACTTAATGGCGCGCAAAATGGTTCATTGACACCCAGAAGTATAACGATGTCCATAAATGGCTATTGACACCCAAAATGATTAATTGATGCCTAAAAGAGTTCATTGACACCCAAAAGTATAAAAATACTGTCCAAATAGGTTTGTTTGACACCTAAGAACAACTTAATGGTGCTCAAATATGGTTGTATGCATTAAATAGGGTATAAGGGTACTTCACGCCGAATGATAACTTATTGGCACCCATAAATGGCTAATGACACCCAAGATGGTTAATTGATGCCCAAAAAGATTCATTGGCATCTAGAATCACATATTCATATCATTTTCATATTTTTTTGTAAAAAATATATCAATATCAGTCTTGTTGGGATGTATTTTTCATAACGAATCTAATAGTTCTTATTTTGTCAAAAAATTCATCACGGTTCAAAAGTTATAAGCAAAACAAATTTATTTATCAATTACACAACCTACATCTACCCCTCCAATTAAAACTCGTCACGTCAGTCCCCACCCCACAAAACTACTCACCCATCCAACTGGCCGCGTGTTGCACCCGCGCTGAGGGTGTTGTGTGCGACCAGATCATTTTCATGTTTCAATAAAAGATCATGCATGTTAACCATTTTGAATTTTTTTTTGTAGGTGTTTACATTTGGAAAGATTACAACCATTGCCGTGGTCTTCCCAATCACTAAGGACAGGTTTGTTATTATATACACATGTGAATTTGTAATACCACGGTGATACACATATCCGAGTTATTTGACTGGTTGGTTGTAAAATAAAATCAACAAAGGACCATGTTCTGATGTTGGTGGCCATAATTTTAGAAAACTTGGCCGTGCAACTCTGCGAGGAGACGTGGATTTTTTCAGTGTAGCATTGTTGTGGCGGTGTACAATGACGATGGCAATACTTTTTTTTTACCTCTCTGTACGGGTCATTAAAACATAAAATAGTTGAATAGCAAAACTCATTTCATTTATCTAAACAGTATAAACATAATATATTTATATAGTTTAAATTTGCATCACAGAGTAAAAAAAATTAGGAACTGTGTACTTTGTATTTTTTAATATGCTTAAATATTCTGTAAAAAGGTACAACATTATATGGTATAAAACTTGATTTTTTAAAAATATGCTTTTTTCAATATTCAATGACATATATAATACATGTGTCTATTTTTGTATATAAGATATGATAATTCTGTTTATAATCATAAACTCATATGCAAAAGTGTTTACACTATTGTTAATGTACATAGGATGAAATATTCTAATCAACCTGAGAAAAAGAAATGTTCCATGTGAAAAAGACAGAGAGATTTATGCCAATCTTTCAGAAGACAAAAATGAAGCAAAATGTGAAAAAGTAGACAAATATATGCTAGTTTTTTTTAGAAATGCATTGAAATTTCAAAGGAAACAACACCTAATATAACAAACACAAGTGCCTCATCATCTACACATACAATACCATTGAGATATCTAGAAAAGCTAAGATTACCTACTTATGGCACATGGAAAATTGGATCTACATCATATTGTAGTGATGAAAGATTTTCCATGTCTTTCTCATATCAAATGAAAAAAAAGAATAAACAAATTAGAAAGATCTTCATCACAGATTTAGTTACACCTAAAGAGTCATATATACTTCCCAACTGTAGAAATTGTAGTTATTGCCATGCAAAAAGATTTCAATATGAAGTGAAGACATTTTGTTGCTATAATGGTAAAATAGTTTTGACAACAAATGATGCCTCTATAGAATTAACTGATTTGTATTCCTCGCCACATAAAGAGGTTATTCACTTCTGGCAATGTATACACACATATAATAATATATTTACCTTTATATTTATGGGTGTGCATGAAGATAGAAATCTTTTTAAAAGAAATTGAGGAATATATATTACAAGATACAAGGACAAGTATATTATTTCATCAAAAGGATGGCACCAGAAAATGTGAAACCATCATATTTGCAATTATACTTCTATGGCATTGATCATGAGATTGAAAATAGATTGCAACAATCATCCAGATTGAGAGAGGATCTTGTGAAGATATTAGTCAACATATCGAGGGAGAATCCATACTCAAAGTTCTTTCAAAGTTTGAGAGATTTAGATATTTTAGAGAATATACAAAACTGGTAGTATACAAGGCCCCCTATACTTATTGTATAGGACAACCAATAAGAATAGCAAAAACCCAACCCATACAAAAATTACTGAAGAGCAAATTTATATTTTCTACATTAAAATGAATTATTTAATGCTACAAAATATTCTTATTGGTCTCCTACCATTTTTCTATAGGAGGCCTCCTATAGGATAGGCGGGAGAATATACAAGTATATATAAAGTCAAATCCAAATGTACATGAAGGAATTTAAAATGCACCAACTTCTTCACGAGTGGATGAAATTTGGATAAAAAAGGACCATGATAACAACAACAACAAAAATTTTCAATGAGATATATATATATATATATATATATATATATATATGTTTACGATCATGTCAGGAGTAGTCACTATGTCAGTTACTATTATGGTTGTTATAATCCTCTACAATATCCTTTAGTGTTTCCATATAGTGAAATTGGTTGACATGAAAAAATCTTAGGAAAAAAATAAAAAGTTGGTCAGTGGTTGAGTGATACTTCATCGTTTGATCATTATTACTTCAGAGATACGGATGATCTTTTCATACAAGAGGAAAGATGTAACCTAATAATATATTATTTATGTACTTACTATTATTATAATATCAATGATTTATTTTAATATTATCTTTCAGTTCTAGCAAATAAGCAAAATGAAGAAACATAGTGTCTTGTCGTGAATGTTCTTGTTACAAGTTACAAATTAGACTCAAGGATAAAATAATTTTGTTGCATTCTGGTACACTTCTACAACAATATGTGGTTGATATGTATGTCAAACTTGAAAGTAGTCGGTTGGACAATATTAGGAGGGATCAACAAAAATTTTGAGCTGATCTGTACCAAGGCATTATAGATAGCTATAATAAAGGACAAAAAAGTAGTAGTACAATTGGAAAAAGAGCTATTTGTGACATCCCGCTATCACACAGATAACAAAATGCCATGTGGAAATGTGCGGAACTTCCATAAACCACATATTATCAAAAACACGGGTTAATTAAAATTGATTATGGGAAGAAGATAACCAAAGTAAGCAGATTAAATGGGCAGCATACTGAGCAGAACTAACTTTATTAACAGTATTACCAAGATATCCAAGGGGCATATAACCAGATATTCTTTATAGAACATGATTGACAAGATAAGCTTTATAAGAACTTATCACAATATATGAGGGACGTGTAAATAACTGCAAGATATAACTAGAGAAACTACACAAATAAGGCCTCAACCAATGTTCTATGTTTTGTCCTAAGATGTATATATTATACGGCGAGATTATGATTTATTATGCCCTGAGGGAGTGAGTCGTACCGCTCAAATTCAACCTTCGGTTGCGAATCCCCAAACTGATGCCTTACAAGGTCAATGGGAGAGCCGGACTCCATGACCTCACCTCCTCATGGTCAGTGCACGATATCCAAAGCAGGATCACAATCTCTTGCTTAAGTGACATCAGTCATAGGGTCAGCTCCTCCAGGTTACCCTTTTCTCTCGCCCACTTTGGTACAGGTCACAGCGCTAGCATATCATGAGCCACAGGCCTATTCACCGTGCTCCTAAGTCATGAACGCATTCATGCTCCATCACACTGAGCCATGGGCATGTTCACCATGCTCTTATACACATCTTGAGTCCACAACCGCAATTGCACTCTAATCCTCCTATTTTTGGCTAGGAGAAACCCCGCATATTCAACAATATGCGCTCCAGGTAATCCCACGGGATAAACCTGTTTCACCATGACCAGCTACTGACGATGATGGATCTATGGCCAGGGCAAAACTACATGAAATGTTCCACTATCATTAACTAGTATATTTTAGGTGAATTGTTGAGGCAACTAGGTTATAAAACATAAACAACATTGTGTCACACTATAATTGTCATTATCATATTGCCATGGGATCTCAATCCCTCATCACATAATGCCACTACCTGTCAAGGCCTTCATCATCATTCATCATCATCATGGGATAACAATCCCTCATGTCATAATTAGAAGATAACACCTCAATCAGGCACTCAGCCTTTATCAGGTCACCAGATCTTTCTCATCATACTGGTGATACATGTCATCTCTTTTTGGTCGGCCAAAACTCTATTGCTTTTTTTGTATTTTTTGTTCTTTGGTAAGTACAAAACTAGTTGGTCTCAAAACAAGAACCAACAAAAAAGAAAACTATCTTTACATCACAGGAGAAAAGATATGAACTATCTTTACATCCACCAGGATTCAACAAGACGGCCCAGAAGAAAGAGTCTCTATCTTTACAACATGTTTGAAGCAGAACACAAACCCAACCAGCAAAATCTATGAAGCTATAAGCTCGAGACTTCATATCACAAAAGAGAACCAAGAAGCATATTCAGAAAACCCTGCTCCAGAATACTGAAATAAAAGCTCAACCATCACTTAGATCAAGTGAGAGGGGAGCGAGCAAGAAGGCCATCAAGCAGTAGCTCAGAAACCCAACAGCAACAAAGAACAGCATCCATAAAAGGAACACCAAAGACAAACCACAGGGAGAGCATCCTGACGGATCCAAGCACACAGAACACAAGTAATAGACATCGGCATATAGAAAAAGAGAGTTCCTTCAAAAACATGAAGAAATAGCCGGCCAACAACACAGAATAGAGAAATTCTGCCTCACCATCCAGAAGCAACAAGACATATAAAACAGAACTTCTGCTGGCCCCTTTATGAACGAGATGAGAAGGAAAACGAGAACCGGCCCAGATAAACGAATTATATGATACCAAGATAGTCTCCTTTGATTATGTTCCATAGTCTTTTGAAGGATATATGAGATCCCTCGTGAGATCTTATATTTCTCTCAGCCCACAGATTATAATGAAAGAAGAAGAAAAGGAGTTTACCTTGTTTGTCAAGCATCATAGCTTTGTTCCAATCATCAACATTGCTAAGATTAGGCAAAGAACTTTCCTCAGCGACCCAATTGAAAAAACTCTTACAGAACTCACATACATTGATTAAATGGTTAGCATCTTCATAATCATTAGAACAGAGATAGCATCTTGAGGTAATCTAGATACCAATCCTTCTAAGATAATCATCCGCATGAGCCTTATTTAGAGCCATCTTCCACATATGACAAGAATATCGTCTGGGCATATCACAATCCCAAATCCATTTGAATCAGCTGTTGCAGGTGCCTTTCACACGAATAGAATCCCAGAAACACTTCATAGTAGGTACACTAGAATTCTTGAAACAAATAGAGTCATTACCCCCACAGGGGGCCTTTTGGGAGTAAATTAAATTTGAGAACTCTTTATTCATTCTGCTGTCTTTGATGAACCAAGAGCCATCTCGGATAATTCTACTCACAAGACTATCAACTCTGAAACCAGTCTTAAGATAGACTTCTTTACCCAAACAATCTTGAATATGGTATCCTCCTTCAATCCATGGGTCCGACCATAAGAGGACATTCCTACCATCCCCAATAGTAAACTTGATATGAGGCTTGATGGTATCTCTCAAGTTAAGTAATTTTCTCAACATCCAGGACCAGGAAGAACTAGATTGAGCCATCCAGAAGGACCCATTCTTGAAATACTTCTCATTAACCCATTTGACCCAGAGCGTATCTTTCTTACTTGCCAAGTTCCACACATTAACACAAGAGCAAGCAATGGAAGACTCTCTAGATTTCCTGAACCCAAGACCACCTTCAGCTTTCGGAAGGGTAACTTTATCCCAAGAAACTAGGTGAAGAGAGCTATTGCCTTCAGAGTTGCTCCATAGAAAATTTCTGCAAATAGAGTCTATGATATTACATACAAAAATCGGGAGAGGAACAGAAGAAGACCAATATAAATGAATAGTGCTGAGGGTAGACTTAATGAGTTCACATCTTCCATCTAAAGACAAAGTTTTTGATTTCCAACCCTCCAACTTTGATTTGATACGATCAATCAAAGGAGAGCAATCAGACTTCTTAAGCTTCCCAATAAAAATAGGCACTCCCAAATATTTCGAAGGCAAGGTACATTCAGAGAAGCTTGTGATGTTCATGATAGATTCTTTCGGTGCACACTTACTAAACAAAATAGAACTTTTATCAGAATTCGCCTTCAAACCAGAGCTATCTCCAAATTTTCCAAACAAATCTTTAATGGTCCTAGCATTTCTCTCGCTAGCCTCAGCAAAAACCATAAAGTCGTCAGCAAAAATAATATGAGAAATATGCAAATCATCTGAAGCTTTAATAGGAATGAGATTCTTGCTATCAACAAAACTTTTAATCATTTCAGTGAAACCTTGCATGACAATAACAAACAAATATGGAGCTAAGGGATCTCCTTGCCTAATCCCATTAGTAGGTCTAATCTTAGGACCAAGCTCTCCATTAATAAGGATTTGATAAGTGGTGGACAGAAACAAAGCTTCGATAAGTTTAATCCACCTTATGGGAAACCCAATTTTCAAGAGGACAGAGAAAAGATAACTCCATTTAACAGAATCATACGCTTTTGTAAGATCAACTTTAACACACATTTTTCTAGTTGATTTTCTATTAAAATCATGAATAAGCTCATTTGTAAGCATAATAGCATCTTTGATACTTCTATTCTTAACAAAAGCGCATTGGTTAGGACTAATAATGTCAGGGAGGATAGCTTGCATCCTGTTAGCCATAAGCTTCGAGATAATCTTATAAGTAGTGTTGCATAGAGCTATAGGGCGCCAGTTCTTGAGCTCATTATTATCATGGCCTTTGGGGATGAGAGTAATAAAAGTATTGTTCACCTCCTGTAGCATAGAAAAAGACCTGAAGAAATATTTAACATCATCACTGATATCTTTTTTAATGATGTGCCAGGACCTTTTAAAGAATAAGCCATTGAACCCATCAGGGCCAGGCGCCTTTTCTACTTTCAGCTATTCCACTTATCATCGATCTCTTTTTGCATAATAGGAGCAGTAAGAATAGCTTTGTGTACATCCGAGAGCTTAGCCCCTTTCCAATCACCTTCAAAAACACCACCCGAGCCTTTATTATTAAACAGATTATCATAGAAATCATGGACAGCAGTCTGAATAGTTTTGGGGTCACTAGTCACGATCTCATTAATCTTGAGGGAATGAATATAATTCCTTTGTCTTCTCGTTTTCATGGACAAGTAGGAAAATCTGGAGTTACTATCTCCCTCTTTAAGCCATTGGACACGTGATTTCTGCTTGAAGAACATCTCTTCTTTAAGGGAAGCTTCTTTAGCAATTCTTTTGGCTTCAATAGAGTCTTTCAAAATAGAGTGATCTAAAGGATTGGCATCCGCTCGTTCTTGTAAATTGAGAGCAACTTGTCATTTCATAGAAGCATCACTAATATAATTGCATAGAGAATCTTTATTCCAGCTGATAATATTACTTTTGAGGTTATAAAGCTTCCTATAAACTTTGTACATAGCATGGCCATCCACCTCAATGTTCCAGGCCTTTTCAACAATTTTAAGAAAATCTTCCTCCAAGGTCCAGTTGTTGATAAACCTAAAGGGAGCTTTGATACTTTGAGTAGAACCAATATCCAGACAAAGGATTTTGTGATCACTCACAATGTTAGAAATAATCGAACCAGGAAAGTATTGAGAGCACTAGCATTGTAAAGAATTCTATCAATCTTCATAGTGATATGCTTATCACCAGGTTGATGGTTATCCCAAGTAAATTGAGGCCCCTTCAAATCAAGATCAAAAATAGAACAATCAAGCAAGCAACTATTAAAGTCTCTCATGGATTTTTCAGTAGGTCGGCAGTCACCAATTTTCTCATAATTCTTGCGAATAGCATTGAAATCACCAAGAAGGAACCATGGATCTGAAACAGAAGGATGATGATTTCTAATAGTATCCCACAAAATAACTCTCTCATAATCATCGTTGTAGCCATAAACAGCAGTAAAGAAGAATCTAAAATTCTTAGAAATAACCTCGCATAAGATAGTTTGATCAGTTTCATGAATCATATTCACCACACAGACTTCAGGGTCCCAGATGATGACAATTCTTCCAAGAGGATGTGAGTCAAGATTAGAACAATAAGCATAATTAGGGAAGCAATTTCTCATGAGGATTTTATTTTCCTTCTTCTAAGCTTTGTTTCAATGAGGACGGAGATATGACCCTTCACCCTCCTCAATTCCTCCTGAACTCTAGAGATTTTATTACTAATACCTCTGACATTCCAGGAGGTGATCTTAAAAGAACTCATGGCTTCACCCCGGATGTTGAGCTGACAGCCTCAGCAATAAAAGGAGATAGTTGGAAACCCCTAGGGGCAGATGAAGAGGATGAATTATCCAGTCTATTATAAATATTGATATTGACTTTGCCTTCACATCTATGAGGCAGAACATTGCCTTTCTCTTGAGTGCTACTATCACTAATAGGGGACACCTGCGGGGTAACCGGAGAAGAGGGAGGAGTAGATACTGACATTTTGACTTGCTCGCCTACAACCTCTGAGCAATTTAGCAGTAGGGCTTCCATAGCAGTAGCATCATATCCCAAGCCTTCGTTTACAGCCTTTGATAACTCCAGATCTTCAATAGTATCCCCATTCTGTATTTTGTTCTTCATTGCAGCTATCTCTACTTCATCCTCAACCTCCTCAAGAATATGTACGGAATCACCCATGTTATTCTTAGACTGAACAGAAGTAGTAGGTTGTGACTCCTTTTTCTCTATCCATTGAAATTTGCTAGAAATAACACCCTTAGACAGAGGATTCTTTTTAGGCTTCATATTTTGAATATCACAGTTACCATGCCCAAGAAAACCACATCTAACGCATTTATTAGGGATCCATTCATAGCTTAGATTCACTAAATGTTCATCACCATCATCACTGACCAGCGAAACTTTGCTTGGAAATTCTGCAGAACAGCTCATGAGCACCTGGATTCGTGCATAGTCGATTCTCTTCAGGCTCCTGGTATTTTCATCCATTTTTATAGGTCGACCAATGAAGGAACCAATCCTTTCAAAGGACATAGGATCCCATAGTTCAAGAGGCAATTTGTGAATTCTGACCCAAATAGGAACATCACTTAACAGCAGTTTCTTCTGTTCGTCTCCTGGTTTCCATCTCTTCAGCACGATAGGTCTACCAAGGACACTCCACTCTCCCTTCATTACCAGATCTAGGTCGCTTTGTTTATCAAACCTAATAAGAAAGAAGCCGTCACTTCTGTCAAAGAGTTCAAAGGAACCCACAAGCCTCCAGATTTCCACAAAGTGATTGAGTAAAGTAGGAATGTGTGGCTTGAAGTCGATGATGTATCCTAGCAAGAAATTTCTCCAACGCTCTGCATTCTTGATAGCTTCCTATTTCAGATACATGATCTTGCCTTCGCAGATAGATAGCTCCTTCAGATTTAACGTCGATGGCCCCCCAACTGATAGGCTTGATACTTCTTCCCATTTCTTCAATTGAGAGTCTCTGAGATCTGCATTAGACTTAATAGGATTTATACTAGTGGAAGCTCCTTCAGAGATTTCACACCTTGTTGTATCACTAGGATCAGGCGGCCGGCGAAGCGTCGCCGCCATCGTTGTCGCCTACTCTCTCAGGGACGGGGAGTGCACGAGAGCCATCTCAACAACAAGGAGTATCATTATTCAGTGTTATACCAAACACATACACCTCATAGCTCTTACCTAGCTATGAATTCAATTGATAACACCTGCATGGTTAGTATGTACATTAAGATAGGTAACTAGATCACCAAACATAGATCTTTAGAGGACATGTGCCATTAATATTTTAGATGCATAAGATTGGAACAACATTCATGAACACAACCATCCCTAAGGATACATCCTTAAAGGTTACACAATCATGATCTTATCATCTCACTTCACATCAACCTTAGGTAACAAACATGTCACTGGTCACAACCTATATAGGGTTCCCAGGCTAGGCGCATCCCTCACTAAATGTGTCTCCTACCCTCACTAAAGGTGTAGTGGGTAGCACCATCCCTCACCCAAGGGATATCGAGTAGGGTCATATCCCTCACCCAAAATGCTATCGGTCACCACAAAACTTAGGGCGCTAAGCCACACATATCGGCCACAAGAAAAATGTGCACCCATGCACAAGGAGGGTATCAGGTAGACTAGAACCAAAGGTGTGTCATGCAGCCATGAACCAAGAATATATCAGGCATCCAAGTACAAGAGTGTATCGGGCAGCACCTTCACCCTATCGTCCAAGACACCCTATCACCTAACTAGGGTTAGGGTTTCCATGTCGGGCAACCATCAAGACCATGTCACCCACAGCCATAATGCCCAAGGTTAAAACCTTTCCGCCCAACACACAGCCCCTAGGCTAGCACAACATGGTGCCCAAGGTAGCCTATCGTTCAAAATAGGTATGTCTACCAAGCATATCGACCAAAGGCATAACGCCCAACAGCTCCCTCTATGACAAAGGTCCATATCAGTCAAAGGTGTAACGCCCAACAACATCATCTTGGGTAGAGGTTCATATCGGTCAGAAGGGTAAACATAACACCACTTAGCATATCGCCCAAGACTCATCCCTAGAAGAGGGATATCGGGCAGAACACATCATAAGGGTATCGTGCAAGGGTTCAAAAACCATGATGGGTTGGTCATCTTCAACCTCAAGACTGCCACCAAGAATCCCTAAGGGTTCAAGAGAGTTGGCTCACCTCTCAAGACAATTAAGTGAGAGAGGGGTATTGTACAACTTTCATCATCTATTTGGCAACAAGGAGGTACATCATATCATATCGGCCAAAGCTCAACTCACCATTGGATTTGGAGACCCTAAGCTCACCTCTCAACAACTAAGTGAGAGAGGGGTTTTGCCCAAGGAACTCCACCTCCATGGTTCATCCAACCCAAGGCAACCTAAGATAACCATCTCCACAAAGTCTAGGGTACATCTAAAGCAACATTATAACCATTAAAGCAAGAAACATAGCTAAAAGATAACATGGCCGATCATGATAGCACATATAGCATGCATGATGCGATGATTTTGAGTCGCATTTATAGACTTGTTTGATATGTGTTTTATGCATGTATTAGTCATTTTCATGATTAATGTTGCATAATTCATTCACTTTGGTCTATGCTACTTCTTGATGTCAAATTTCCCCTATTTCATCATTTTGAGTGTTAATTATTAAAAGAATACGTTTTGTGTGAACTTATGTGGTTTTGTGTGTCAATTTCAGGAAAAACAAGTATCTGCTACCGTCGATACCATCGACGGTGGTTGATACCATCGACCGGACCACAGGTTGCCATCCGCAAGGACCAGAAGAAAGTCGATACTATCGACAGGGACGTCGATGGTATCGAGATACCATCAGGTTGCTGGCGAGAAGTGAGTCGATACTATCGACCCATATGTCGATACTATCGACTGGTGGAGCTACAGTGACACAAAAAGACAAAACCATCACTACAGGTTCGTCGATACCATCGACCCGCATCGATGGTATCGAGATGACATCAGGCGCAAAGACGAAAGAAAAGAAGAACTGCCGATATCACGCTAGGTCAATACCATCGACCCGCGTCAATGGTATTGACACCGTCAGATATGAGTTTGTTTCAGATTAATCTTAATCAGACGGCTGTGATTAAATGGAGACCTAATTCAGGAAATATACCTAATGACGGCGCCCAAGAGGGAATCATCACGTCATTAGCCATTGCACACATCCCGAGGAGAACAAGGAGAGAAGAACGGAGCACGAGAGCACGCCCAAGCCGATCCGTACGCCGAAGAAGATGATTTCCACCACTAAAAGGTGGGAGAACGTGTATTCCACGCCAAGGATCGCTTGGATCTTCTCCGTTCAGGGGTTTAACCACTCAATCACGTTTTTCTTCATGTTTCCCTTTTTCTACTCTATGTTGTACTCTGAGATGAACATGTGGGGCTAATCCCCTTTGTCTTTAGGACCGGGAGTAGCCTGGGAATTCATTGTATGACGATTTTATCATAGTAATTCATATCTTATCTCTTAAATCCGTGGTATAATTTCATTTTCTCAAATATATTGTTATGCTTGATCACCATAATAATAATCTAATGCCCTTAATTGCTTTGAAAGAAGAATTAATGGTTGAAAAGAGACAAAATTTACATTAATTGACAAATCCCTTGAACAAGGTGGTGTAAGATTAATGGTGGATACCGAGAGGTCATTTTTAATGCACCTAGTTTAGGGTATAGGTTACTACGACGGTGGAACCGACCTAGACATAGGTAGTGAATTGTACCACGACAGTGGGCAATTCTGATTTCAGGCCACTACCCGGATAGAGAGATAAAATTGAGTAACTATATTGAATTTAATACAATGAAAACCCGCGGTGAAACCGCAATCCTAAAGATCTCACTTTGAATTGATTAAACCAAACATTTAACTGATTGCTTGTTTTTGTTTTAGTTTTATGTTCTTTTAATTTCCACAACTCTCAACTATTTAATCGGCTTAGCTGATCGCAAGTAGTTAGTAGGAGTCTCCGGTGATTTCATGTATCCCTGAGTTCGACTTGGGCCTCACAAAGGCCTATAATACTTCGACGCGTTCACTTGCGTTTCTGCGCATGGTAAATTTGCGTCAAGTTTTTAGCGTCGTTGCCGGGGATAGAACCCGGGTCACCCGCGTGACAGGCGGGAATACTCACCACTATACTACAACGACTTTGAATGATGCACAGCGGGTGGACAATAAACCCGTCGTGAATTTTTATGCCTCTAAGACTTTGAATGATGCCCAACTAAATTACACGACTACTGAAAAAGAATTTCTTACCGTTGTTTTCACTTTTGAAAAATTTCGGCAATATTTAGTTGGATCGAAAGTCGTAGTTTGGACTGACCACGCCGCTATTAAATATTTGATGGAGAAAAAAGATGCCAAACCTAAATTGATTAGCTGGATCTTGCTCTTACAAGAATTTGATATCGAAATCAAAGACAAGGAGGGGATTGAAAATGTTGTAGCAGATCATTTATCTAGGTTAGAGAGGGTAGATGAAAAATATTTACACATACCCATAACCGAGACATTTCCGGATGAACAACTTTTATAGTGAATTCTAAAGATCTGTGGTTTTCATATATCGTAAATTATCTTGCTTGCAGGATCATCCCGGATGATTGGACATATCAAGAGAAGAAGACATTTTTCCATTCTCTATGTTATTATTTTTGGGATGACCCCATTCTTTTGAAGCAATGCAGGGATGGTGTCCTACGCAGGTGTGTACCTGAGGTGGAATATGAGAGTGTTCTTCGTCATTGCCACACTCTACCTACGGGCGGACATCATGCGAGCTCTCGTACAGAAGACAAAGTACTGGAAAGTGGCCTATATTGACCTACCTTGTTTAGAGACGCCTATGAGTTTGTGAGGCAATGTGATTCCTACCAAAGAGCAGGTAACATTTCAAAGAGACAAGAGATACCCCTAAATGTTTTCCAAGAGGTTGAGGTATTTGATTTATGGGGTATAGATTTCATGGGACCCTTTGTGTCCTCAAATTCGAATTTATATATCCTTTTAACTGTTGATTATGTGTCTAAGTGGGTAGAAGCAATACCCACAAGGATTAACGATTCTACTGTAGTGTGCAGGTTCATTAAGGAAAATATCTTCTGCAGGTTTGGAGTGCCCCGAATGATCATTAGTGATGGGGGTACGCACTTTAGGAATCAAAATTTCTCGGCACTATTGAGGAAATATGGGGTCAAACATAACATTGGTACACCGTATCACCCACAAACTCAAGGACAAGTGGAGGTCTCTAACCGCAAAATCAAGAAGATCTTGGAGCGTACGGTGGCTTCCACGAGGAAAAATTGGAGTGCCTTACTACCGGATGTGTTGTGGGCATATAGGACGTCATACAAGACACCTATAGGCACCACGCCTTTTAGGTTAGCATACGGTCGGGCCTGTCACTTACCGGTGGAGTTAGAGCACAAAGCACACTGGGCGCTGAGAAAGCTCAACTTGAGTTATGATGAAGTGGGGAAGAAGAGATTACTTAAATTAAATGAATTGGATGAGCTGTGAATGACTGCATATGAGAACTCTCGGATGTACAAGGAGCGCACAAAGTTGATCCACGATTGCCACATTCAGATGCACACCTTCAAGAAAGGAGATTGTGTGCTTTTGTTCAATTCAAGGCTGAAGTTGCATCCCGGGAAGCTAAAATCCCGATGAAGTGGACCATTTACGGTAGAAGAGGTCAAACCACATGGCGCAATCATGGTGCGCAATGGTGAGACTACATTTTTGGTGAATGGACAGAGGTTGAAGTTATATTTTGGTGAAGATTACACAAGGAAGGTGAATGAGGTCAAACTCATTTCACTTTCGGATGCATGACGTGCCTCAAGTCGTCTAGCCTAAGACGTTAAATAAGGGCGCTTGTTGGGAGGCAACCCAACCATTGGTACTTTAGTTTAGTTCATTTACATTTGTAGTTAGATTTGTTTTAACTTAGTTTGTAGTGTAAAAAAGATATCGTGATCGTTTGTTACATGTGCAGGGCTGAGGCAGAGTTGATACCATCGACCCTTGTGTCGATGGTATCGACCATGGTACAGGTTGGCAACTGCAGGAATCGCACTGCGTCGATACCATCGACGGCCTCGTCGATGGTATCGACATACCAACAGGCAGATCGCAAGCAGAGGTTGATGGTATCGACATGGGTCTCGATACTCACGAGATCTCTGGAGATTTTCAGAACAAATCGTCTCAGTCAAGTCAATACCATCGACGGGTCTGTCGATGGTATCGACACATTCATGCAAAGAAGGCGGCGGCTGGGCCTCGTGAGGGTTTGCCCTAATCAGAGAGTCGATACTTTCGACTCGCGTCGATAGTATCGACGTGCCATGTCAACAATCCGTGAGGAAAGATCAACGGCGATCGCAGCAACCAGGAAGTCGATCCGGGGGACGGGTGGATACCATCGACCCGCATCGATAGTATCAACGCGTTAGCAATCAGGGCCTCGCACATCCAGTCATTGACAATCATCGATACTCGCGGCGGTACGGATCGTGGTACCCGTGTCGATACCATCGAATCACGTAGATGGTATCGAGGGGCATACAGTAGCGTCGGCCATGTCTATATATGAGGAGGATTTGCGTCAGATGACATCATAACTCCAGAGCAATCCTCCTCCACTTATGTTGAGCGTATTCCAGAGCTATCCAATCCCGACGATGAGCAACACCGAGCAAGTTCTTCATCGAGCGGAGATTCACTTCTCCAATCTTCACCGAGATCCCTTTCTATTACTCTTTCTGTCGCGATCATGGTGCATGTAGCTGGTGCATCGTCTTCATGCGCGAACGCGATGGACATCTCGGAGTTCGTGCCACCTCCTACCGTGTCAGTTGCACGCCCGCGAATGATTCATCCATCCGCGGAGGTCAAGAAGATATACGAGGAGATCTTAAAGAGGAAGATAGAGCCGACCCATTATGTTGAACGGGAAACCATCCGCAACCTAGGGTTCAAAGCCAACATCGACTACGTGCTGAAGGGATAGGCCCGACACACGAGAAGACGGCCTGATGAGCTGGACTACCACGCTGATGGCCAGCCATTCTTCAGCGAGTGGCCTACATACAAGGAGTTGGTGGCTGAGTTCATGGCGTCACTGGACGTCTGCATCGTACCCAACGACGTCATAGTCACCGACCGCAAGTGGATCAAGGGTCGGGTGTCTTTCTGGCTGTACAATAACGACTACACCCTTACACTCCGGAAGTTCAACGAGATTTTCAACTGGAATCACTCGCGGTCAGACTACCGGCGGCCGGACAACCGCACTGACTATGATGCAATCTTCGCCGAGCTGGTGACGGTGCCGCTGGGCAAGTCAGTGAGATACCATAATGTTGTGGTAGCTTATTTTGAGCACCCCTTCGACCGGATACTTCACCGGATGTTGAGTTCTACGTTGTTTTCTAGGGGTGATCTTGCCCTCAGCAAGTTTCAGGAGACGGATTTATTTTTCTTGTATAAGATCCTGAAGGGTTAAGAATGCAATTGGGGAGCCTTCTTTTTGCAGTGGGTTTTGGTGGTGAAGAGGAGTACACAGAAAGCCCCGGTTCACTTTGGCGGGCTTATCACCAAGCTGGCCTTCTACCTTGGGTTGAATTTCCAGCAGCTTACTCCTCTATCCAACAGGAGCAAGGTGAACTTGCAACATCTGCACCGCTCCAATCTCATCCTTCTTCGAGATGGCTTGGCGTATGCACACTGCCATGTCAACCATGCCTACCAAGAATGTGCACTTCTCGATCTAGTCTTCAACATCGAAGGGGCGCAACACTTCTGATGGCCTATCATAGCCATTTATGAGTCCGATGAAGACGGAAGAAACGACGACGACGACGGCAATAATGATGAGGCTAAAGAGGAAGAGGAGGCTTTCACACCTCTTCGGGCACGAGTGGCACCACGGAAGCGTCCTCGCATGCATCCGGGTGCATCTTCATCATCACAGCCTCCGCCGCCACCACCGCCCTCGCAGCCAAGCAAGGAAGCCTATTCTATGCAGGGCATGTATGTTATGTTGCAGGAGATTCAGCAGATGCAGCAGCATCACATGGCGATATACACCGGTATTCAAGAAACTACAAACCGGTTACTAGACAATCAAAGGGAAATGTTCGAGAATGAGCGTCTTCTCCTCGACAACCAACAATAGATTCATGATCGATTGCAAAGGATGGAGATGCAACAGCAACCCTTTTACGACCACTATTGGAGCCAAAATTACTTTGGAGGCTATCCACAACCTCCACCTAGGGCCCAATTTGATCCGAGCTTCCAGAGGGAGTAACCATCTTGGGACCCTACGGCTCCGCATTACCCGCCTCCACCTGAAGAGTAAAGTGGTATCTCTGTTCCAACCTTTAATATTGTTTTTGACTATGAGGCCATAGTCGAATTCAAGCTTAGGGGGGTGTTGGAACAGCTCTATCTTTTATTTCTCTGTTTTTTAGTTTTATTGCTTTTGTTTCTTGTCATTTGTTTCTTGCAATTTTAGTTTGTTTGTAGGATCCACATTCTATCTAGTGTAATCGTGGATGTCTTTAATCTTGAGTCATCTCAGTTGCATATACATGGGAATTAAGGGAAATCTAAAGAATTTTGAGTGTTCGCAAGCTTGAGTGTTGTTTAACCTTGATCACTTAACTTAGAAAATTATTGGTTTTGTCAACTTTAAAACAGAAAATCACAACTGCACATTCCTAATGATTCATGAAAGTGGACGGAATTGGTTGTTTGAGCCTAAACTGACCAAATGATAATGAGACTCTAATTTGAAGTAAGAGAGAAAAACCTCTTAACTACTACACAGGTCAGTAAGGAGGGACACATAATATTTTTCAAAGGTTCAGTCAATTAGTCGTGTGATCTGTCCACCTCATTGCTTTTCACAATCCACCAAGATATGGAAGTAAAGTATGGTTTTAACCTTTTTTATTGCATGTCATGTAGATAGGACTCGCATTGCAACCACCTTCATATGTTTTGCATCAAAAATAAAAAAAATTAGAATATGTATACATGCACATTATCCTTAGGTGCATGTCATTTAGTTACATTCATAACTTTTATGCATAGAGTATATCATGTACCTCATTTCTTCGTTAATGGTGAATTAAATTGTTCCATACCTTCTAAATAGTGCAAATATTCGAGTTATGCAGGAAAAAAATTAAGCCCAATAAAGTATTCATTGTCAATGATGGATATAAGGGTTTGAAAAAAATGAAAAAAAAATCTAAAAAAATCTGAAATTGAAAAAAAAAGTTATTTAGAAGCAAGTAGAATAAGAAGGAGAAAGGAACATAATCTCACCTGCATTTCAAGATGAGTGAGTACATGATGTAGCTTAATTAGATATCCATCTCATTTTGAGATGGGGTGTTAGTGCATGCATCATTCCACCCAATCTTAGGCATTAGGGCATTTTTCATGTGCATTTGCATCATTTAGGGCATTTTTTGTTTTATGCATGTTGAAATTGTATAATACTTCCACTTCTTCCATGAGCCACACATTCCATCCACTCGTTGCTCAGATTGGTAGGCCACCGTGAATTTCTCCTCACTTGTGAATATCAGGAGAACTGCTTCCATATAGATGGTAGTTAGGGTGAGCAACGTAGTATAGAAGATCACAAGATGCACTAAGTCTGGACCGGCAAATTTTATTATGTTAAATGCCTTATGTGATAGTGTTCCTCAGTTTTGAGGTAAATATCTTTTATGGATGCTTATTGTCGCCTTTAGGGTAATTATCATTATGTGGTTAGCGAGGGCCAGTATGTGAATGTTCGGTGGGAGTCATATGGGATGTTTGTTGTGATGCTTTGTTCTTTAGTTGATTTTGGCAATTCTATTCTAAGGTTTAGTTGCTCGAGGGCGAGAAATGTTCAATCTTAGGGGAGTTTGATGCGATGATTTTGAGTCGCATTTATAGACTTGTTTGATATGTGTTTTATGCATTTATTAGTCATTTTCATGGTTAATGTTGCATAATTCATTCACTTTGGTCTATGCTACTTCTTGATGTCAAATTTCCCCTATTTCAACATTTTGAGTGTTAATTATTAAAAGAATATGTTTTGTGTGAACTTATGTGGTTTCGTGTGTCAATTTCAGGAAAAACAAGTGTCTGCTATCGTCGATACCATCGACGGTGGTCGATACCATCGACCGGACCACAGGTTGCCAGCCGCAAGGACTAAAAGAAAGTCGATACTATCGACAGGGATGTTGATGGTATCGAGATACCATCAAGTTGCTGGCGAGAAGTGAGTCGATACTATCGACCCATATGTCGATACTATCGACTGGTGGAGCTACAGCAACACAAAAAGACAAAACCGTCGCTACAAGTTCGTCGATACCATCGACCCGCGTCGATGGTATCGAGATGAGGCGCAAAGATGAAAGAAAAGAAGAATTGCCGATATCACGCTAGGTCGATACCATCGACCCGCATCGATGGTATCGACACCGTCAGATATGAGTTTGTTTCAGATTAATCTTAATCGAACGGCTTTGATTAAATGGCAACCTAATTTGGGAAATATACATAATGACGGCGCCCAAGAGGGAATCATCACATCATTAGCCGCTGCACACATCCCGAGGAGAACAAGGAGAGAAGAACGGAGCACGAGAGCACGTCCCAGCCGATCTGGACGCTGAAGAAGACGATTTCTACCACCGAAAGATGGGAGAACGCGTATTCCACGCCAAGGGTCACTTGGATCTTCTCCGTTCAGGGGTTTAACCACTCAATCACGTTTTTCTACATGTTTCCCTTTTTCTACTCTACGTTGTACTCTGAGATGAACATTCGGGGCTAATCCCCTTTGTCTTTAGGACCGCGAGTAGCCCGGGAATTCATTGTATGACAATTTTATCATAGTAATTCATATCTTATCTCTTAAATCCATGGTATAACTTCATTTTCTCAAATATATTGTTATGCTTGAGCACCATAATAATAATCTAATTCCCTTAATTGCTTTGAATGAAGAATTAATGGTTGAAAAGAGATGAAATTTACATTAATTGACAAATCCCTTGAACAAGGTGGTGTAAGATTAATGGTGGATACCGAGAGGTCATTTTTAATGCACCTAGTTTAGGGTATAGGTTACTACGACGGTGGAACCGACCTAGACATAGGTAGTGAATTGTACTATGACAATGGGAAATTCTGATTTTAGGCCACTACCCGAATAGAGAGATAAAATTGAGTAACTATATAGAATTTAATACAATAAAAACCCGCGATGAAACCGCAATCCTAAAGATCTCGCTTTGAATTGATTAAACCAAACATTTAATCGATTACTTGTTTTTGTTTTAGTTTTATGTTCTTTTAATTTCCACAACTCTAAACTATTTAATCAGCTTAGTTGATCGCAAGTAGTTAGTAGGAGTCTCCGGCGATTTCACGTATCCCTGAGTTCGACTCGGGCCTCACAAAGGCCTATATTACTTCGATGCATTCACTTGCGTTTCTGCGCACGGTAAATTTGTGTCAATGCAATATGAAAAAGAAGTAGTATAGCTAGGGTTAGGAGTTATGTAACTCGCCTCAAGCACACTCCTCAAGCTCCAAAGCTCCAAGCACTAAGCTTCAAGCTCCAAGACACCACCTTCAGCCAACACTAGGAGAGAAGAGAACTCCATAACCACCATGGCCGAAAAGAAAGAGAGAAGAAGAAGAAGGTGCCAAGGAAAGGGAGAGATACTTACCATAAGAGAAGGAAAGGGGTAAGCTAGCAAGGTGTGTCGCCCAAGACACCAGCAGTATCAGCCACCACTTGCTCCACTCTTCTCCTAGCTCGGCCACCAAAGGGAGGAAAGAAACTAAAGGAACCAAAGAGGCCTAGCAAGAAAGGGAGGATCATTTATTTATAAACTATGGGGTGAAGGGGAAGAGTAAGGCAAGGTGGCACCCACCCCTAGCACACTTGTCCAAAGGTTATGCCACATGCTAGCACCCCAAACCATTTGTCCATGACTAGCCACCCTCTTCGCAAAGCAACGGCCACTTGTCCCAAGATGTTGACACAAACGAGGCTAGGGTGGAGGGTGTGTGTCACCCAACATGGCAACCTGACACACCATGGCCGACACAGCCCCTTGCCCGACACAACCAGCACTCCTGGCCGATACACCAAGGTCCAGCCCGATACAAGCTCCAACAAGGCTCAACACAACTCAAACAAGGCTCAACAAAGCCCAAAGCCCTCAAAAAAAGAGCCCAACCCATCCTCTCAACCTTGGAGGATGCAAGGAGAGATAAAGACATATCTCAAGGTGACAAACTTGCACACCAACCCTAAAACTTGGGTAATTTGCAAGTTGCACCTCAACCTAGACTTGAAAGTTGATCTTTTTAAATGAACTATATTTGGACATGTGGTTACTTATGTTTATGTAATAGAATACCATAAAAGGGGACTACCATATACACATTTTCTTATCATTTTAGAGAAAGGACAAAAGATTACTACTCCTGGTATATATGGTCGTATGTGTCTACAGAAATACCAGAAAAATACTCTAATTCCCATCTACACAGAATGGTTTTGAAACATATGGTACATGGTTTATGTGGTATCTTAAACCAAAATAGTATTTGTATGAAGGATGGAAAATGTAAGAAACATTTTCCAAAAGAATTTTTCCCAATAATAACTCAGGAAAAGAATTCATATCCTTCGTATCAACAAAGAGACACTGGTCATATGGAAATAGTTGGTTTCAAACAAATTGACAATTTTTGGATTGTTCCTTACAATTCTTTTTTGCTAGCTATATACAACTTTCATATAAATGCAGAGATATGTTCTTCGGTGAAAGCAATCAAGTATTTATACAAGTACGTATGTAAAGGACAAAAATGTGTGTTGTTCCAAATGGATAACCACCAATCTAAAAATGTTCATGATGAAATATCATAATTTGTATCTATACATTGGGTATCACCAAAAGAGGAAGAGTGGAGAATTTATTAATTCCCTATTAATGAGATGCATCCACCTATAATGTATCTACAACATCATCTTGAGGATATACATACCATTATATTCATTGAAAATCAAGATTTGTCAACCATTATAGACAATGAAAATTTCTCAAGGACAATTCTCATTGAGTATTTTAGGACAAATTGCATTGATGCAGAAGCTCAAAATTACATGTACCAAGAATTTCCAGAGCATTATGCTTGGGATAAAAATTCCAAATCATGGAATAAAAGAAAGCAAAAGAATTTTATTGGAAGGCTAATATTTGCAAGACCTACCGAAGGAGAACTCTACCAGTTGTGTTGTTTACTTAATCACATAAAAGTTGTAAATCATTTGGGCATGTAAATGGACAGCATTATACAACATTCAAAGAGGCAGTTGTACAGATTGGTATACTAGAAGTTGACAGTAGTATTGAAGAATGTATGGATGAAGTAGTGTTATTTCAAATGCCTTCAGGTCTACGATGATTACTTTCAACTATAATTGTGTATTGAAGGTTAATTAATCCAATAGAGTTGTAGGAGAAGTTCAAAAATCAATTGAGTGAGGACTTTTATGATACTATTGAGATAGACTACACCAATGCATATAACAATGCTCTAAAGGACATTAATATTTGCTTAGAGTCCATGGAAAAAAGTTTGTCTGACTTTGATTTACCATTTATTGTTCAAGATGAACATGAAAAGTTATATATAAAAATAGAAGAAGAATTGAAGATGGTCATATATGCTGAAGATATCTTGACAATTTCACAACGAAATCACAGTCAGAAATGTGCTTACAAAATGATTATGGATAGACTTAACAATGGAAAATAAGGAATGTTTTTCATTGATGGTCCAGGAGGAACATGGAAAACATTCTTACATTGTGCTTTGCTTGATAAAGTAAGATCAAGTGGTTAAATAGCACTTGCAATTGCATCTTCCGGTGTTAATGCATCATTAATACCATTTGGGTGTACCACACATTCTAGGTTTAAATTATCACTGAATACAGAGGAACAAAAGATATGTAATGTTTCAAAGTAGAGTAGTTTGGGTGAATTGTTTATAAGAACTAAACTTATAATATGGTACTAGGTGTCTATGTCAAAAGGACAATCAATAGAATCATTGGATCTTATGTTGCAAGACATGACAAGAAATACCTTACTTTTTTGGGGACAAGTTGTTGTATTTGGCAGAGATTTCAGAGAAATTCTTCCAATTGTACCATAAGGACAAAAAGAACAAACAATTTTGGCAAGTTTTGTAAAATCACACTTATGGGAACATGTTGAAAAGTTGCAACTCATAGAAAATATGAGAGGCATATCAGATCCAATATTTAGTGATTATTTGATTCAAGTTAGAAATGGAACAAAAAATCATGTAGTTATCGATCAAATTGAAATCCCTATAGACATGGTCATCTGATACATTGATGATATATCTTCCAAGCATGAATTAGATTGGGAAATTTTCCTAACCTTATGGGTGATGAAGAAAAAATATTTTGTTTAAAAATACATGCAATTTGATTTAAAAAAATGAGTATGTTGATGAAATAAATGATCTATTGATCGAGATGTTCCCTGGTGACAAGAAAGAATACTTCAACTTTGATTCAACAATTCATAAGACAAATCAATTTCAAGAAGAGAAATTCTTAAATTCTTTAACTCATTTTGGTCTTCCACCTCATAAGTCGGTCCTCCAAAAGAACGGTCCCATTATGTTATTAGAGATATTGATCCTTTCGCTGGTCTTTGTAATGGAACACAACTTTTGTTAAAGCTTTAATCGAAATATTATTGATGCTGAAATAGAAATCGATCAAAGCAAGGGTAATGAGTATTTATTCCAAGAATTCTCTTGATACTAAAAGATCATGAAAAATTACCATTTTCATATAAGAGAGTACAATTTCCAGTGTGGTTGTGTTTTGCATAGACTATTAATAAATCACAAGGACAAACTTTAGAAAAAGTTGGAATATATTTGCCTCAGCCAGTATTCTCCCAAGTTCAGTTATATGTTGCTCTATCTAGAGTGAAATCGTTGTAGATCTTAAACTACTTATTAAACCAGCAAGCATGGAAAAAAAAGGTTATCACAACAACCAGAAATGTAGTTTATACTAAATTATTGTCATGTGCTAGAATAGTATAGGTACAAGACATACACGTTCTATGTATGATATTTAATATAATAATTTTTTGTATTAAGTTTAAATTTGCATTGTAGGTGTATTTTAAAAATTCCACTTACATTATGATTCATATGCAATACCTTGTCTCTTATTTGGAAAACAAGTAAAGCATTGTCTTTCATGATATCTACAAATGTCAATGCCACGTAAGCTTCTAGTAAGTATCATCAACACATATCATGCATAACATACTCAAAAATTCACATGTTACTAACATACATGAATGTATATCGTCATCAAGGCATGGCAATCTCAACACACCAACATGTAATTCATCTTTTGTTTACAACTTGATGTGAAGTATAAAGACATTCAACAACCTTTTCTTGTGAGGACACATCATCAAGAAAACAAATAATTTTAGTTTGTTTATTGCCAAAATATGTTGTTAATTTTGTAGGGAATAATAGTAAGAAATGTATATAGTAATTTATAATTATGTGTATCAAATTGTTATAATACATGCATCATGATTTGATTCTGATTCAACTGCAAACCACATGCTTAGCACGTGTTCTCCTACTAGTTACTTTGAAGCATCACATCGGTAGTAGTTGACGAATGTCATTTTCTTTGGATCAGGTAGAAGTTTTTGTCTTTTCTATCATTTACAGACTGGAGATCAAATGGAATCCCTTTGCCACACTTTCCGCATACCCGATAGTCTGCTTGATTTGACCCATGCAAGGGGCCTTTGGGTAAGAATTAAATGTTTTTCTATCAAAATTTGTTTTTCTGATTGGGTAGAGGAAGAAAGAAAATTGGAAATAAAAAGATGTTTCCGACTCATTGAAGCATATGAAATGCACTATTCTTTAGAGTATTTCTGCCTTACTCTATGATGAACGTCGGTGGAGTAGTATAGAGTGTCTACCTTCCCAAGATAGAGCAATGTTTGGAGTGGGAAAATGTACATACACACATTGTAGTATCCAGGCAAACTACACTTGATCGTTCTTCTAACCATCACACATAGGCAAAAAGACTCGACTGTTGCATCTACAAAATGAGAAGAAAAGAGGGAGAGAGAGTTGTCCATTTTTCAAATACTTGAAAGATTTGTCGACACATTTGTTTAATAAGAGTGTACCACAGACAAAAGGTTGTGAGTGGTTGCAGTTGACAAATAAACTACGTACAACTATAGTTTGAAGAGATGCGACACATGTTAAAAATTTGTTAAGTGGGCCAAGTATCAAAATCAAGTTGGGGTCGTGCCCACGCAAGGAGTCTTGAGAGGTAAGATTTGCATCCCCTACATGTGGGACGCAACGTGCTGCGAAACGCCCGATTAATCCAGAACATGCCCACACATATTCAATTGGGCTGCCCCACCATGCACGCGCAAAGTTGTCACACTCCAAATTTCACAAAGAATTCAAAATTTAAAATATGGTTTTTATTAAATAATTATAGTTGAAGGACTTAATTGAAAATCATGAAATTATATTTCTTATAAAAAAGTGAAGTAGGGAAAACAAAAAGAAAACTCAAAATACATTTCTCTTTCTCATATGCCATAATATGTTGCAGTTAGCTCAAATGGATGAAAATTAGTTTCTCCTTTCCTTTTCTCTCTCCTATCATTGAGGACGTTTAAAAGAAATAAAAGAACAAGATAAAAGAATTTGAATTTTAAAATATAGAATATATACATT
This sequence comes from Alisma plantago-aquatica, assembly GCA_963693085.1. NCBI lineage: Eukaryota > Viridiplantae > Streptophyta > Magnoliopsida > Alismatales > Alismataceae > Alisma > Alisma plantago-aquatica. The sequence goes on from OY856410.1 coordinate 1,493,445,288, forward strand.
AGGTAAGAAGTTTTTCTTTGGTTTTTGATAGCTTTTAACATAAAAAGAAACTATCATTAAGCTCTTTCTCTCTCCTCCCCATCAAATTATAAAAAGGAATGCTAACTATCCCTATCCACTAATCTTAGAATTATAAAATAATTTTCACTTGGACAAATAATAAAAGACTTCTCTTTTCTTTTATATACATATGAAGAAAATAGCATTATTGTCACAGAACCGTTTATTACCCAAATCCTAACTCTAAATGACTACAAAGTCAATGGTGATAGGACCTAGGCGTTCGTCCCTAGCATGGTATTAATAAAGCGTGAATGCAGAAACGTAAAGCTTAACATGCATGAATAGATAACAAGATAAAAGCACCAATCATAAGCTCATCACTCAATAAATATTATTAAGAAACATTATCTTATTACAATATTTCAATTACATATCAAACAATACAATTTTACAGGTTTGCTAATGTACATTAGGGATCTTACGACAAGTACGAATGGCATAGTTCACCAAGCCCATCAAATTCTAGCCATTTCTGAACCTATAAAATACGTGAAACAAGGCAGGTCAAGAACACGAGGTGATGAGTACAGGGCTAAAAGATACATTTATATAACCTTTGCTTAATTTGGAAATATTTGTAGAAGTAACAAACACGAATAAACAATTTAAGTATTTATAAAAATGAGAGTCCTTGTTTTGTATCATTTTACTCCAATTATACCAACAACATAATATATCATAAGGCCTTTGACCAACTTCCAATTGGAAGGATTTGTAAGGGTACTCAAGATTAGCTAACCCTTTTATACATAAGGGACCTCAAATCCATAACCAAGAGCTAACCCTTTGATTTACATGGTCCACCCTATCTTGACAACTCAAGTAGGACACCAAACCTCGTGTCCTTGCCCCAAGAATACAGGAAGGTACACAAGGTTTATACAATGGAGTTTCTATATTATATTTACAAGTTATGAAACAACAATACAAGACAAACATCGAGTACAATACTAGAGTACAACATGGCAATATTTGAGCAAGTAAACAAGCATACATATGTATCACATTTCAAGCAAGAAAGCCATAGCTATATAATTGTTAAAGCTCGTACCTAAATTCAAAGATTTCTTAAGCTATCCTTGACCATCTAGATCTCAAGAAACACTTGATTAAGAATAAGATTGCATAAACGCATTAGATTCCCATCATTAACCCTAACTACTACCATTTTAGGGTTTTTGGCCAAGTTAGATTCCAAGTTGGTTAATTACATTTTTGATGATCTTATATTGATTTTGGGTCCATTATAAAGGTGTGGTTCAAGTTTCATGTCATTTTTATGTTCCATTTGAACTTATATGACATTACATGATTTATGTCACTTATGCTCATAACTAGGTCATAAGACTCATAATAGGAAAAGAAGGGCCATAGTTTGTCAAATCATGAGATCCAATCATATGATATGGTTTAAATCAGAAAGATTAGGACATAATAAGCATAACTAAAGTTGGTTTGATGTCCCCTAGGGTCTAGGCATTGTTGGCCAATTTTGACAGTAACATGTCTACATGCATTCCATATCCAACATACATGACTTGTATCATTAGGATCCATCATATGACCTAAGTGGGACATCTACATCAAGGGCTCAAGGATATTTGAGACAACTCGGATTTGAGAGGAGAGAGTATAAGAATATAATTCAAAACAATTCTAGAGCATAACACAATTCAAGACATATATGACACAATAGGAAAAAAAGGTAGGTTGATGCTATATGCATCTCACACTGCATAAGAGAGATGGACAATAGGCATTTGAGTAAAAAAGTTTCATTAAATTTCTGATTTCAGGGATCTGAAAGAGCATAATGCATAAATTAGGTCAAACAAATCATTGGTTCAAGGTATAACCCAACATTCACATGATAGGGGTACATTTATGCATTTAGGGCCATATAGAACAACATAGGCAAAGGGAGCTGGGTTGATTCTAGTACCATAGGGATATAAAAGGTTACTATTTTTCAAGGTTGATTGAGTGTTTGGTGTCATTAAGGAGAAACATTATCCTTAAAAGGGAAAGATACATCATTAAGATCCAAGCAAGTCACATGTCTACAATTAGGGACATTCATTAGCAATTGGGGTGATTATGGTCCTTATTTTGTTCAAATATGTACAATGGTTACTGATTTCATGATTAGGAGGGTGAAAGGTCATTGAAGTCCCAAGATTGATCATAAAAGTGCATTAAATATATTGAATCATGACTAAAGTTCGTGTTTTAGGAAATCAAGTTAAAAACATTGGATTTAGGGTCTGAAACCATTCCCATTGGGCATATCTTGTCGAAATGATCAAAATGGTATATAATTTTGTGTATGTTGGCCTTAGGATCTGTGAGATATGATACTTTAATTAAATTCTCAAATTAAAGTCACATATCATGAAATTGGTCATTGATGTAATTAGGTTGGAGAATCACCACACAAACTATTGATTTGACATACAATAGAGATAAAGAAAACACGAGAGGAGTGAGAAATTTTAGGTTGTCACATCCTTACTTCCTTAAAAGAATTTTCATCCTCGAAATTCATCCTAGACCATAGTCAAGAGTCAAAGTCCATATTCGTTACGTGTAAGAAACTGGCCATATATGTCAAGGCATCCATCATGGTGTGAATACAAGTTTGTTATCATCAAGGGTGTACCCATACCATTTGTATACATATTATTTGGTATTCAATCATACTAGAACATCGTTTTGACATTAGGGTTCCATAACCCTTATCCCTAACACATTAGGGTTTTGTTCATGTAATTGTATGGGAACAAGGTATGTAATCAAAAGATATGTTGTTGATTTCTAAAGGACGTGTTCATCATTATGATTTTCAAACAAGACATTCATCAAACATGCATTTCATCATCCTACTAGATTCATGACTATTTTAGTTTTCCCCCAAGTAGTGATACGCATCACTAATTATATTCATTATCCCTCATTAGGTATGAAATTAAACAGTTTATTCATCTTGTTATTCAAGTTAAGACCCTAAGAGCATTGTCATATCAAGTTCATCATTTTTGGGTATGAAATTAAGCATTGTATTCCTGACCATTCAAGTTAATATCTCGAGGCATCATCATATCAAGTTCATGATTTCAAATCTACATCTTTTATACAAGGTGTGATTTCATATTAAGTCCAGTCTATGAGATTGTCTCATCATCCATATATCAAAATTTCAACTTAAGTGAGATTATTTCATGTATCATTCATCAAATGAGGGATAACATTATCATCAACATTGAAATTTCTTAATTATCTCATTATGTATAGAAAGAGCTACACAAGCTCCAGCTACTCAAGTGAAGACATATCTATGTCAAGGCAAAACATGCTAACCACCAACATCTATCCATACCAAAATTTTACCCAAAATACTAAACGAGAGAAACAACTGGAACATCAAACCACTAACTTAAGTATGAGGCTCAACATGGAGATCACATGTCATGTACATCATCTTAGGGACTTGGGACATCTCCCTCACCTATATAGAAAACATCATATATATAAAAGCCTCCATCTCTAAGGTTAGATATTTTCATAGTAAATCTAGTGTTCAACATTTTAAGGGAACCACACACTAGGTGACTCAATTCATATACTTAGAATAAATATAGCTAGGGACTCATCGTCATGTAATTCATCAGTAATATTTTTCAACATTTCACATATATCTAAGTTTAGGTACTCTGACTTTCTCTCGTGGGGTGTCGAATCATATCAATAGGCCACCCTTTTTCATATGTCCCATGATAGATGTCCTTCTTCGTACAAATATTGAGGCCTATGTTGGTTCCACACCATATCTTACACATCATATCTCATCATATATAAGACTAGGCACAAGAAAGCATGTCAACCCTCTAGCTATGTTTAGCACATCAACCAAGTCATATGTACCGTACACGGTGCCATGTCTAGCTAGGGTTGCATGGACAAACTCTTCTCATATCATTAAACATTACATTAATCATCTTGAAACATCTCACAACATCACATCAACACCATCATCGTGGTCATCATCATCAACACTAGCATCGTAGTCATCATCATCATCTTCGTCATCATCATCGTCATCATCATCATACTTATCATCCTCATCATCGACGTAGGTCATCTAGGCTACTTACTAGACTGACCTTTATCATGGCTCCAGACAACTCTAGAGACTACAACTATCATCTAAAATCTCTCATCTACAATTGATGTTACATCTTTTCTCTTAGGTTGCATGGACATTCACTGCCTTTTTGTGTGTGGTAACATTTTAATATGTACATATATACTAGTACTTGAAATAAGTTTGTTTCAACCTTTAAATAAGTAATGAAAACCACCATACTCTATTCAATCCAAACCAAAACCAAAACGAGTTACCACACTCGTTAGTACAGTCTAGTACCATGAAACCTAAAGAACTAGCAAGAACATGGTGCATGCTTGCGTAGCTACCCTAAGCACATGCCCAAAACATATGTCTAGGATTGTTATAAGTAATCCCTTTTCTTACCTTCTCAAACCTACAACCCATACTATAAGATAAAAGGGGGAGAAAATAAAGGTTCTCAGGATTACACAAGTCTACACCTAGTTCTCAAACATTTAGGTTCTAACCTAGAGGCTAAGTCAACTTAGTCCATAAAGGACATCTTATTAAGTTTCTAAGGTTCAGATGTAAAGTTGTGTTAAGATTTTGTTTCATGTGAGCAATGCTTGATGTAGTTATTGTTCATGCTCTGATAGCATTTGTCAAGGAACCATTTATTACCTAAATACTAACTCCATACAAAGTCAATGGTGATAGGACCTAGGTGTCTATCCCTAGCATGGTATTAACAAAACACCAATGTGGAAGCGTAAAGATTAGCATACATGAATAGATAACAACATAAAAGCACCAATCATAACCTCAACATTCCCAGATATTATTAAGCAACATTATCTTATTATAATATATAAATTACATAATAGAGAGTACAATTTTACAAGTCTTCTCATGTACATTAGGGATCTTACAACAAGTACACTTGGCATAGCTCACCAAGCACATCAACTTCTATCCATCTCTAAACCTATAGAATATATGAAATAAGGAGGGTCAAGCACACGAGGTGTTGAGTACATGACTGAAAGATACATATATATAAGCTTTCATAACTTGAAAAAGATTTGCAGAAATAATGAACAAGAATAAACAAGTTAAGTATTTAGCAAACTAGAGTCATTTTTTTATATAATTTTACTCTAATTATACCAATAACATCATATATCAGAAATCCTTTGACCAACTTTCCATTGGAGGAGTCTGTAAGGGTGCTCAACATTAGCTAACCCTTTTATACGTAAGTGACCTCAAGGCCATAGCCAAGAGATAACCCTTTTATTGACATGGTCCACCTTATCTTGACAACTCAAGTAGGATTCCCAACCTTATGTCCTTACCAAGAGAATATAGATAGGTGCACAAGGTTTGTATAATGGAGTTTCTATGTTATGTTTGCTAGTTATAAAACAATGACACAAGACAAACATCGAGTACAATACTAGAGTACTACATGGAAATATTTGAGCAAGTAAACAAGGATACATATGTATCACATTATAAGAAAGAAAGACATAGTCATATAATTATGAAAGCCTATACCCAATTTCAGATATTTCATAACCTATCCTTGACCATCTAGATCTCAAGTAACACCTAGTTAAGAACAAGGTTGCATCCATGAATTAAATTCTCATCGCTAACCCCAACTACTGCCATTTTAGGATTTTTAGCCAAGTTATATTCCAAGTTGGTTAATTACATTTTGATGATCTTATAATGATTTAGGGTCCATTATAAAGGTTTATTTCAAGTTTCATGTCATTTTGATGGTCCACCCTACCATATTGGGTCGTACACGTTTACACTAGGCCCAATAAGGGGTCAAAATCCAAATAGATCAAGTCAAAACAAGGATTAAAGTAGAAAAGTTTGTGTTGTATGTTTGAGAGGTCACAAGTTCAAAACCCACTAACAATGGGATGGGTGAATTGCCAACTTTAAAGTAGCAATGTTCAAATGGTCATATGTTCGGCTATGATGGTCCAATCAAGGTGATTTTTGCACCGTTGTATTCATCATTGAATCCTCTACAACATGAAATATATAAGAGAGCTAGGTTATTAGATTAATGAGGTTCAAAATTGGATGCAATAAGGTGATGTGTGAAAGAATGGAAATTTTAATTAAATTATCAAACTAAAGTCGCATATCATGAAATTGGTCATTGATGTGATTAGGTTGGAGCATCACCATACTAGAACTATTAGTTTAATATACAACTGAGTAATATGAGTCAGAATAGAGAGAGAGAAAGAGAATGCGAGAGGAGTGAGAAATTTTAGGTTTTCACATCCTTCCCTCTTCAAAAGAAATTTCATCCTAAAAATTCATCCAAGACCATAGTCAAGAGTATAAGTCCATATTCATTACATGTAGGTAATTGACCCTAAATTTCAAGGCATCCCATCATGGGGTGAATATTAGGTTTTTATCATCAAGGGTGTTCCCATCCCAATTATATACATATTACTTGGTTTTGAATCATATTATGACATTGTTTTGACATTAGGGTTCCATAACCCTTATCCCTAACACATTAGGGTTTTTTTCATCTAATTGTATGATTACAATGTGTGTTATCATAAGCTATGTTGTTAGTTTCTCTAAAGGACATGTTCATTGTCATGATTTTCAAATGAGACATTCATCGAACGTGCATTTCATCATGATACTAGATTCCACGCATGTTCTAGATTTACCCCAAATTATGCTACTCATCATTAATTATATTTAGTATCCCTCATTAGGTATGAAACTAAACAATTTATTCATCTTGTCTTTCAAGATAAGACCCCAAGAGCATTGTCATATCGAGTTCATCATTTTTCATTTTTAGGTATGAAATTAAGCATTGTATTCCTAACCATTCAAGCTAAAATCTCAAGGCATCATCATATCAGTTTCATGATTTCAAATCTACATCTTTTGTATGAGGTGTGATTTCATATTAGGTCTAGCTTATGAGTTTGGCTCATCGTACATATATCAAGTTTTCAACTTAAGTGATATTATTCCATATACTATTCATCATATGAAGTACAACATTATCACCAACATTGAGGTTTCATAATTACCTCACTTATATATAGGAAGAGATCCACAATCTCATGCCACTCAAGCTAAGACCTATATGTGTCAAGGCAAAACATGCTAACCACCAACATCCACCCATACCAAACTTTTACCCAACATACCAAATGATAGAAACCACTAGATTACTTTACTTCAAACAACTAAACCAAGTATGAGGCTCAACATGGATATCACATGTGAGTACATCATCTTAGGTTCTTGGGATATCTCCTTCACCTATATAGCAAACAACATATATTCAAATGATTCCATCACTAAGGTTAGATATTTTCATATTAAATCTAGGGTTCAACATTTTATGGGAACCATCCACAAGGTGTCTCAATTCATATACTTAGAAGAAATCTAGCTAGGGACTCATCGCCATGTATTTCATCATTCACATTTTTCAACATTTCACATATTTTGGAGTTTAGGTACACTAACCTTCTCCTGTGGCGGGTCGAATCATATCAAGAGGTCACCCTTTTCATATGTCCCATGCTAGAGTTCTTTCTTAGTAAAGATATTGAGGCCTACATTGGTCCCAAATCATATCTTACACATCATATTTCATCACATACAAGACTAGGAACAAGCAAGCATGTCAACCCTCTAGCTATGTTTAGAACATCAACCAAGTCATACATACCATAAATGGTGCTAGGTCTAGCTAGGGTTGTATGGTCAAACTCTTCTCATATCATCAAACATAAAGTGAATCATCTTGAAACATTTTAAAACATGACATCAACACCATCATCATGGTCATCATTATAATCATTATCATCACTATTATCGTCATCATCATCGTTATCATTATCGTCATTATCATCATCATAAAGGTAGGTAATCTAGGCTACTTAATAGCTAAAACTTTATCATGGATCTAGAAAACTCTAGAGACTACAACTATCATCTAAACTCTATCATCTAGACTTGTTGTTACATCTCTTTCTCTTAGGTTACATGGACACTCACTGCCTTTCCGTGTGTAGTAACATTTTCACATGTACGTATATACTAGTAATTGAAGTAAGTTTTCTTCAACATTTAAACATGCAATGAAAACTACCATACTCCATTCAATCAACACCAAAACCGAAATGAGTTACCACACTCATTAGGCGTTCTAGTACCATGAAACCTAGAGAATTAGCAATAATATGGTGCACACTTGAGTATGTACCCTAAGCACATGCCCAAAACATATATCTAGGCTTGTAATAAGAACTCCCTTTTCTCACCCTCCTGAACCTACAACCCATACTATATGACAGAAGGGGGAGAAAAGAAAGGTTTTGAGGATTACACAAGTCTACACCTAGTTGTCAAACATCTAGGTGCTAACCTAGAGGCTAAGTTAGCTTAGTCCACAAAGGACATCTTACTAAGTTTCTAGGGTTTAGATGTAAAGTTGTATTAATTTTGTGTTCATGTGAGCAACGCTTGGTGTAGTTATTGTTCATGCTCTAGTACCATTTGTCGCAGAATTGTTTATTTCTCACATCCTAACTCCAAATGACTACAAAGTAAATGGCGATAGGACCTAGGCGTCTGTCCCTAGAATGGTATTAATAAAGCGTGAATGTGGAAGCATAAATCTATGATACATGAAATGAAAACAAGATAAAAATACCAATCATAACCTAAACATCCAACAAGTATTATTAAGCAACATTGTCTTGTTACAAGATTTCAATTATATATCAAAGACTACAATTATATAAGTCTACTCATGTATGCTAGGGATCTTACAACAAGTACATCTAACATAGATCACCAAGCCCATCAACTTCTAGCCATCTTTGAACCTAACAAATATGTGAAACAAGGTTGGTCAAGCACACAGGGTGTTGAGTATTAGTCTGGACGATACATATATAAATAAGCTTTGAATGATTTGAAAAGATTTGAAACAGTAATGAATAAGAGTAAACAAGTTAAGTATATAGAAAAACGAGAGTCCTTGTTTTATATCATTTTACTCCAATTTTATCAACAACATCATACATCATAAGGCCTTTGACCAACTTCCCATTGTAAGGGCCCGCAAGGGTGCTCAAGATTAGCTAACCCTTTTAAACATAAGGGACCTTAAAGTATCCAAGATCTAACCATTTTATCATCATTTCCCGTCCTATTTGACAACTCAAGTATGACACCCAGCCTTGTATCCTTACCCTGAGAATATAGGCAAGTGTACAAGGTATGTATAATGGTGTTTCTGTATTATGTTTGCAAGTTATACAACAACGACACAAGACAAACATCAAGTATAATACTAGAGTACTACATGGAAATATTTGAGAAAATAGGCAAGCATACATATCTATCACGTTTCAAGCAAGAAAGTTGTAGTCATATAATTATCAAAGCTCATACCTAATTTTAGAGATTTCATAACCTATCCTTGACCATATAGATCTCAAGCAACACATGGTCAAGAACAAGATTGCATACATACATTAGATTCTCATCATTGACCCTAACTACTTCCATTTTAGGGTTTTTGGCCAAGTTAGATTCCAAGTTGGTTAATTACAATTCTGATGATCTTATATTGATTTACAGTAAAGGTGTGGTTCAAGTTTCATGTCATTTCTGCGTTCCACACTCCCATATTGGGGCCACATGGTGTTAGTTGTGTGTGCAAGTTTTAATATTTCTAAACTTGCTATTTGCAAGTATATGGGTGCATTTAGTATTTCAAGGTCATCCTAGGAGAAAGGTATTGTTAGTCGCAAGTGTAATACAGTTTAACAATCTAGATCATTTTACAAAGGTTGGATTTGGTTATGATGTGCTAACTAGAAAATTAAAGAGAAAGAACTAAATTAAGAAGATTTATATCCGGTTTAGGAGATCTTGGACATAAGATTTTACTTCCATACCATTACATCGTGTGCAACTACAAAATTAAACATGGTAATTAACCTGCAATTTCCATCATCACACACCTCCAGGTGACATGAGACGGTTTTCATCTTCACATAACACTCCCATGTCTTTGTTCAAATTCAAACACAACATTGGATCCTCACCATTTCACATCCACTCCTATTTTCAAGAGTTTCTTGCCAAGAGATATACTCGATACTCCCTCATACATCCTCCTGAATCACATAAAGAAGAATAAAACATGCATATTTGATGGCTAGTCAAGTATATAAGCAATAAAACACCATATAAGCTCATGGATAAGGAAATTAACTAACATTAGATATAAACTACGAGTTCACATGAGTAATAGCATGGGATCTACTCTCCCATGCCCAAGAAGAAGGGTTCTACTCATACATGATGAAGAAACACAAGTGTAGGGCATAATTTTCAGAGTTTTCCATGATTAGAAAGTAGAATAGCAAAGATAAACCAAAGAGTGAAGTGAAAGGAGGTAAAACTCCAGGTTGAGGACAGAATTCCACCCTTGAAGCTACTCCTACTCGGACTATATTCCCTCTCAAGAAGCTTGGATGGAGTGGAGAAGCTCTATGCATCCTTTGGAGAAGAAAAGGTGAATAATGGAGGTTCTTTTCCAAGAATACTATTCTTCCTCCCCAAAATTGCCCTCCTCTTGCTCAAAAAAATCCTTTGGTCAAAAAAGTATTTCAAATGACAAGAGATAACTACACCATATGGCTGGTTTTTTATTCAAAATTAGGGGTGGTACTTTTCAAAATTTGCAGAAACAAACACCGCTCAGTGTAACTATCAGATGAAACTATTATCCACAAAGAGTACACGGCGTGTCTTCTTAAACACATGTCGCGTAAGTTTTCATAACTTTTGAAACAAGGCTCTTAAGTTCATGGACACGACATGTTCTATAAGCAACACACTGTTTCTTCTTCTCTACAGTTGGGGGCAAAAGTCTCTCTAAACTTACACATCGTGTACAAAATAGCACATGTCGTGTCTTCTTCAAATTCTTCAGATCCACTCTACCAAGCATGAAAACTCTTTGGGTATCCAACTAAGGTCAAATTTTGGTTGGATTGACCCCGCTCCTTCATCAAAATTATGTACCTATGATCAGAATCATGCAACAAGTATAACATCTATAGGGTGGCAAATTAAGTATGATTAGAGGCCAAATGGAGAGCAAAATGGACTGGGCTTGTCTGCATAAGTGTGCAAAAAGTAGATATAATATGCACACATAAAATCCTCCTAAGATTGAACTATTACTTGTCCTCAAGAAAAAAGAGCATAGAAACATAAATGAAGAAATTGTCAAGTTCATGGATAGGTCAAATAAAATAAAAATGTATATGAGACCAAACCAACTATATTCAATAGGTTTTTACTTATAGCCTTACTTTCAAGTTAAACACCAAAGAAGAAAAAAAAGTAGTTCAATAATGGTGCTAACACTATAAAGGAATCAATCAACTAGGCAACACTAAATGGAGCCTGGATGACCAAGTCAAAGAATTAGTGAGTTTGCAACCAAAAATCTCAACTATAAATGATGCAAATGATGAAGTTATAGTCAATGTTAATAAAGTTTAGCTTTCTCTCCTTGTTTTCAAAAAGATATGACAATGGATTATGGGTTCCGACACTTAGCTGCCAATGTAGGCTTATTCACACGTGGAGTGACGGTTGGGGTGTTTTACCCTCTTTTAAGGCATACTACCTAACCTCATGGCCAGATCGTACTTGGACTAGGATAATATGACATGTGGGTGGTTTAGCCATCTTTTCATGGGGTAATTAAAGTAAGTGACCCAAATGATTTTTTTTAAATAGATTGGGTTCCACTTACTTTCCTGTGAACATAGGAGTGTAAGCTAAATTCAACATTAACAACATTCATTCATTTGTTTTGAAAAATTCTCACTGAAAAAGGTGGTTGGAAAAACACTAAGAGTTTGCCAAGGGCATCTCGTTTTCTTAAGTGTTGAAAATTTGATTAATTCACAGAAATTGAAACAATTACATGTGATAAGCAATTAAGGATGTGAAGGATGATTGCTCAAGATAAAAGCATAAATCTAAAAAACACATGTGGGTGGCCATAACGTTTCCTCTGATTGATGCATGCCTTCTACAATTTCAGCAAATGGTATTTCTCGATAATGAGAGGACAAATAGTTCAGGATAGAAGGGATTCAATCCAATTACATTAAATAGGCCTTATATAATACTGGATTAGCCACAAGAAGAACAAAAACTAATACAAAGACTAATAAATAGATGATAAAAACAAAGTGTGACTACATTACCAGTCGGTTACTCCCCCTTAAGCTTGAAATTTGTAGTGTCTTTACTGCATCAATCAAACTCAAGATGGTAGCAACCAGATACCTGCCATGGAGAAGTCAAGTGGAAGGGCCAGTGGCTTTGACGTGCATGGATGGCGGAATATCCCGTTGTCAACTATTGGAGAAGGAGTTGTGGCAACAATAGTCGAGCAAATGGTACATGACTGGAGCAGATTTTTGTACACGACTGAGAAAATGAGAGAGTGAGGGTGGTGGATAAATGTTTGATCTTAAAAACCCATTTCTAACTTGCAGACACAACATGTTATTTTGAGGACACGTCGTGTCCATATGCACATTTCATCCACTCCCTTTTCATTGCTTTTCTCTACAAAAATACACCATGTTTGAATTAGACACAGTGTGTGAGTTTCAAATGAGCTCTTGAAATTCCAAAATTGATAACGACATATTGTGTACAAATAAAGACATGTCATGTAAGTTTCCAGTGAACTTCCTATCTTCTTCAAGTTGATGAAGATACATCGTGTAAAAATAAAGACACAGTGTGTAACTTTATAGAAATTTATTTCTAAAATGAGGACACAACATGTCTTGAAATTCACATGTTGTATTTGTTGTAGACTTTCATGAATTGCCTTCTGGTGAGTGATGACACGCCATTTGTTGTGTTACTTACGCCGTGTCTTATTGAGTTTTTTTAGAACTTGTATTTGTTTTTCTCAACACCTGTAAGATGATGATATATGTTTATGAGGTCTTATTACATTCATCCATGGCAAATTTATTTGGAATAAAAAGTTCTTGAGAAAATGCATATAAAGAAATCTATCCTAAATATGGGTTCAACTCCCATAAGGTCCTCCATTTTGAGTCTGGAATGAGACTCTTTAGTTTTCTCATTCTTCAGTGTGCTCCGGAGAAGGAGTTGGATGCAACAAACTTTTTTTTATCTTTTGGGTTCAATTCAGGCTGGCTTGGAAGAGATCCTAGAGGAATTTGTTGGTTCAAAAGGGCTTGTTGAGAAACTTAATTCTCCAGCATATTTGTGTGTATAGCTATGTCATCCACCTTATCAGAATTCTACTAGATGGTGTCTTTCATCAACTGTCCCTATTGGTGAAATTTTTCATTCTATGTGATCTGACATGAGATGAAGTTCTCTAGGAGTGATTTAAGAATGAGTTTTGAGTATGGCTGGAGTTTATTGGGATTTCAGTTGTTTTTATTGAACCCTAGAGGATTGTTGTTTATAGATGGTCTATTCCCAACTTTTTGTGGTTGATTATTCTGGGATGGTTGGGGATTCTGAGTGTTGTTGTTGCGGTGGAAAAATTGGGATGATCTCTCCAACTTGATTGTATGAGTTGGAATATTGGTTGTAGAGTTCTTTGTTTCCATAGCTGCCTATCATGTTGCATTGATCTATAGTTTCATAATAAGGAAATAAAGAAGGGTATCTAGGAGAAGCTACCTTCCGTAAAGCCTGGTTTGCATCACAAATAAGATTCAAAGGTTGGGTTTGTAGAGTATTCAACCTTTCAAACTTTTGAGTGAGGGCGTCTAACTTTGTAGAAATTATATCAACAACTTCAATAGTGTGGACACCAACTTGCTTCCTAGATAAAATAGAAGATAAGAGTGGCACATTGCTCCTTGTAGTGCTCCATTGGTAATTATTGATTACCATGTCTTCTATAATAGCATAGGCCTCCCTGTAAGGCTTGTTCATAAGAGCCTATTGGTTGCACCATCTATAGACATCCTGGAGTTAAAACAAAGCCCATTATAGAAAGTTTGAAGAAGCAACCAGTTGCTAAGACCGTGGTGAGGACAAAGTTGTGCATGTCCTTGAACCTCTAACATGTATCATATAGAGTCTCTCCATCATGTTGAGAAAAGTTAGTCAATTGACTTCTCAACTAAGTCGTCTTGCTTGGTGGGAAGTACTTTGCTAAGAAGACTTTGAGAAGTTCATCCCAACTATTATTGGAGTTCTTAGGCAATGAAGAGAGACATGCCTTGGATCTATCCCCAAAGAGAATGGAAACAATATAAGGTGAATGCCATCAGGAGAAACACCATGAATCTTGCACGTATTAGATATTGCATAAATTCGGCTACGTGAAGGTTGGAGTCTTCCATGGGAGTTCCCTCAAAGCTATTTTTCTGAATCATTTACATGATTGTTGGACTGATAGAAAAGTTATTTGTCTCAATTTTTGGCCCATTATAGCCTCATTAATGTTGATTGTAGCTAGAATGGCGAAGTCCTTCAGAGGACGTCCGTCTTCCATGATTGGTTCTTCTTGATTTTCAGGTGAAGAATGCGGTGATGATAGTTGTGAGTCAACCAAGTTTAGAGAGTCTTCACTTCTTCTTGTTCGTCTATGGATGCTAAGTGTGTGTTCAATATCCTAGTCTAGAAACGTTGACGGTTAAAGACCATGTTTTGATCTATGCATGCAATCCTACAAATTCACAAGTAGTGAGGATACTTAACAAACAATGGAAGAATGAGAAGATGATATGAGTGATTATGGAATGAGTAAAAGGTGGTGGTGATCTAGTCTCACTTACTAGTTAACACCTCTTACTATAACAAAAATATATCGATGCTCTCTGACAACGACGCCAAAAACTTATTAGCAGTGTGCACAAGTTTTAATATTTCTAAACTCGAACACTATCCCAAAAGTTTACGGGTGTGTGTAGTATTATCAAGGTCATCCAAGGAGCAAGGTTTCAACAATATAGATCATTTTACAAAGGTTTAATTTGGTTATGATCTACTAACTAGAAAATTAAAGAGAAAGAACTGAATCAACATGATTTCGATCAGATTTAGGAGATCTTGGACATAAGATTTTACTTCCATACCATTACATCATGTGCAACTACCTGCAAGGAGGTTGTCGTCATCACACACCTCTCAGTGACATGAGACAGTTCTCATCTTCACATAATACTCTCCTGTCTATGTTTAGATTCGAACACAACTTTGAATCCTCAACATTCCTCATCCACTCCCATGATCAAGAGTTTTTTGCCAAGAGATCTACTCCATACTCCCTACACATCCTCCTGAATCACATAAAGAAGTGTAATACATGCATATTTGATGGCCAATCAAGCATACAAGCAATAAAATACCGTATAAGCTCTTGGAGAAGCAAATTAACTAACATTATATATAAAATACGAGTTCACATCAGTAATAGCATGAGGGATACTCTCCCATGCCCAAAAAGAAGGATTGTACTTATGCATGATGAGGAAACACAAATGCAAGGCATAATTTTCCATGATTAGAAAGATGAAAAGCAAAGAGAAACCAAAGAGTAAAGTGAACGGAGGTAAACATCCAGCTTGGGGATGGAATGTCACCCTTGAAGCTGCTTCTACTTAGACTGTCTTCCCTCCTGAGAAGCCTGGATAGAGTGGAGAAGCTCGGATGCATCCTTTAGAGAAGAAATGGTGAAAAATGAAGGTTATTACCCAATAAACCTTTTCTTCCACCCTAAAATATCCCTCCTCTTTCACTGCAACTTCCTTTGGTCAAAAAATATTTAAATGACAAGAGATAACTGCCCCATATGTTTGGTTTTATCTTTAAAATGATGGGTGATTCTTTTCAAAATCTGTAGAAACTAACAAAGACACATTGTATCGCTCAGTGTAACTGACAGATGAAATTGTTGTTCACGAAGAGTACAAGTTGTATCTAAATAAACACATGTTATGTAAGTTTCCAGAATTTTTGAAATGAGGCTTTTCAATGTGTGGACATGATGTGTTCTATAAGCAACACGTCGTGTCTTCTTCTCTACAGGAGGAGGCGAGAGTCTATATAAACTTACACGATGTGTACAAAATGGCACACGCCATTTCTTCTTCAAATTCTTCAAATGGACTCTTACAACCATGAAAACTATTCGAGGATCCAACTAAGGTTGGATTTTGGGAGGATTAATCCCATTCCTTCATCAAAGTTATGTACATGTGATCAAAATCATGCAACAAGTAAAACATCTAAAGGGTGGCAAATTAAGTATGTTTAGAGGCCAAATGTTGAGCAAAATGGATTGAATTTGTGTGCTAAAGTGTGCAAAAAGTAGATATAATATGCACACATCACATATGCTTACACTCGTCCCAATAAGGGGTCAAAATCCAAGTAAGTCAAGTTAAAATAAGGATCAATGTAGAAAAGTTTTGAATGGCCATATCTTCGGCTATAATGTTCTAATCGAGGTGATTTTTGCATCGTTGGATTCATCATTGAATCCAATACAACATGAGATATATAAGAGAGCTAGGTGTCATATTAATGAGGTTCAACATTGGATGCAAGATGGTGATGTGCAAAAGCATGATATAATAATTAAATTCTCAAATTAATGTCATGTATCATGAATTGGTTATTGATGTGATTCAGTTGGAGCATCATCACAATGGAACTACTTATTTTACATACAATTGAGTAGTATGAGCAACAATAGAGAAAAAAAGAGAACACAAGAAGAGTGAGAAATTTGATGTTGTCACAGTCATCTTCTGTTTCTCTCTCTATAGGAAAATTTATCAAAAAGGCATAAATGATACTTTACATATCTATTGAGTAGGTAATAAGTTTTCATCTCAAATTTTGACTCAAATACTCACAAAGGAAAGACTTTTCACATTACCTCATCCTTTAATGCATAGAAAAATCAAGTTATATGGCCAATATGGGAATTGTGTACAAAAATATACAAAACTAGAATTTTATTGACTAGAGGATCTGGGATACTTCAACAATATGTGGTCCAAATTAGGTTCCATTTTGACTTAGTTTGACCCTGAGAAATATTAGGAAAGGTTGTAATATAGTTTGAATAGGAATTGATTAACATTTCATTTAATGCACCAATTGGACCTATAGTCCCAGATTTATTAACTTCCACATGTTAATTTCATTTCTTTCCCTTCCATGAGTGCCATCTGACGTTCGAGATTTACATTCGATATCTTAAGATTCCATAGTCATCCTCTTCTTTCTGTTTACTCACAGGTCTGAAACCTATTTTCTGTGCAGCTTCTATGATCCATTTCTCCATCCTCTCTTGATGTTTTTATGAGATTTATCTGCTAAAGAATATGGATTTCTCCCCCCATTTTGTTCGATCCATCCCTCATCCTCTCTCTTAGTATATGGATAAAACATCCAATCAGGATTCTTCCCAATCTCGATACTCCAACTTATAGATACCACCATAGATCTCCCCTTTTACATATAAGCCATCATTTAGCACCAACAAACCCCAAAGTTTACTCCTCCTTGATCAATTTCTTACCAAGAAACTAGAGACTCCTAGACCTACTCGACCTTGTTCGTTGACGACCACCTCCTTACTTCAGTGTTCTCCGTAACCTCCATTACAATTTATGATCCAGTAAGATTCTTCAAAACACCTACTTTGTTTTGGCATCATTAGTTTTCTTATGTTTTCCCCAAGTGTTGTATCCTATACAAGCAATTCTAACTCCTCATTGGTGTCTCAAGCATCCTCCGGACATGGAAACTGTGCTCAGTCTTTAGCATACCTCTAGGGAATGCTCCCCCACATCTCAGCTTTCACACACTTCCCTTATGTCATTATTTTCCCTAGTTCCAATCACTTATGTCTTCCTTTGTGACCTTAGTTAGGAGCTTGGTGCCCTAGCTTGCCCTAGAGCCTAAACCTTGGCCCATTGGGTCTGGCGGGCGCACATAGAAACCCCTGGTGAGTGTGGTTTTTTAAGTTGATCACTTCTTCATGAGTTTGATCGGAGCTTTCACCTTCAAGATTCTCACCTCAGAGCCATGGCTTGAGGAGGAATAAATCAAGTCATTGAATGACCTTCATATCTCCACAATGATAATTGATTTGTTTGCATGGGTATAATTGATTTTTCACACCATGTGTTGTTGATCAACCATGGTATATTTTTGAATGACTGAATGACAAGTTTCTCCCCACCAAGTTTCATGTATGTATCACACACTTCTAAGTTTTCTTATGATTTTGTGATTCATTTACATCTAATTAATGTTGGATTTAATCGATGTCACACTATGGTTTTCCTAAATTCTGATTAATCCATATTGTAAATTTTTTAGAAATTGCATACGACTGTAGACAATGATGGGAAAATATGTGTTGGAAAGTTCTTTTGATTTTCTATCAATGTATACTATTTTCAAACCCTATTTTCTACATTTGATCTCTTCAATAATTCAATTATTAAGATTATGGTTTAATCATTATGAACTAATGTACTTATCATGTTTTTAATCAAATTACATGTGATTAATGGCTCAATCAAGTCAGAGGACTTGACATAAGGTAGTTTTCTCTAGGTATGCGGGACATGAATGCTTGGTACAAGTAAATTCTATTTTATTGGATGTTCTATCTTTAGAGTTATGCACTTTATTATGTTTCATGAAACTATGAATACTTTCTAAAATGACATCATGTATAGATATCAATGTGTGACTGGTTGTTTATGGTCTATTGTAAAACCCCAACCATGATTATGATTTATGATTTATGATCAAAGTAAAATAGTTATTTGGGAAATGTTTCAAGCAAATGCACATTCACCACTTTTTTTGGATCAAACCGATAAAACTTTTTTTCTTTTGATTTCTCCGAAATGATGAATCTCCTTTTTAGAAATTGGATGGTTAGAGAATCGGGAATTGTGAATGTCGGTTCTGATTCTGTGGAAGAAGAAGAACCAAGAGAAAGGGAGATAAAAGAATAAGAAAAAAAGAGGAACATGAACGTATAGAAATATTAGAAGCTTGGGATACTATTATATTTGCTCAAACAATAAGAAGGTCGATGTTAGTAATTCAATCCTTTTTGAGAAAATACATTAAATTACCTTTCTTGATAATAACTAAAAATATTGGACGTATGCTATAATTTCAATTCCCCGAGTGGTATGAGGATTTGAGGGATTGGAATAAATAAATGCATATTAAATGTACTTTTAACGGTGTTCCATTATCAAAAAATGAATTTCCAAAAGATTGGTTAACATATGGTATTCAGATAAAAATTCTATTTCCTTTTCGTCTGAAACCTTGGCAAGGATCTAAGGTACAAGACTCTCGTTGGGATAAAAAAGAAGAAAATGACAATTTTTGTTTTTTAACAATTTGGGGAATGGAAGCTGAAATCCCCTTTGGTTCTCCACAAAAACAACCCTCTTTTTTTGAGCCTATTTTTAATGAATTAAAAAATATATAAAATTGAAAAAAAAAGTTTTCTAGTTCTAAAAGTTTTAAAAAGAAAAAGAAAACGGTTTGTAAGAACTTTCAAAAAAAACAAAGGGTGCTCTAAAAATAATTCTAGTTAGAAAAGGAATGATAAACAATTTGGAAAAAAGAAACCAAACTTTCTTATTTGAATTAAATAAAAACGAGTTGAATGAAAAAAAATCCATAAGTAATAAAAATACACAAGAATTTCTTATTCAAATTCAATCCAGGAATTGGACACATTAAGGTTCAAGAAGGAAGAACTCCCACTAAGACATTATGAGGGAGAAATTCCCTTATGTTTCCAGAAGGGAGAAATCCCATTAAGACGTTATGAGTGAGAAATCCCATTATCGAATTAAGAGGGAGAAATCCCATTATGGTCAAGATCAAGATTATGCACATCAATGATCAAGTCAAGACTAATATAGTGAACAAAACTAAGGAATTGGATAAGTTTTTATATGCACCTTGATCATGTACCTTCAATTCATTATGGGGTTTATGAATATTATGGGCTTCCTAGAAATTATGGAATCCTCTGGGAAATCAAGAAAGGCATTGTAAAGAGTGAGATCCAATAGGGGATCCACTCTTCACTGAATTGAAGAAATAGCCCATCCAATCCCTAACGTACCAAAAGGTAATAAGTAAGGAAAGGAGGAATTTCGTTCATTTATCAAATGGCACATATTACAGAGCATGATAATGAATAAGCAGCGGAAACAAAACTATTACAAAGTTACAATGGGTATCATTATACAATTGCTCATCACCATAAAAGGTGATGTTACAAAAACTTGAACTAACTACAAATGAGCCCAGTAGCAGAGAGTAACCTAGCCATTCCAAGCTATCCTTAGGTACAATTCTCTTTACATGATCTTCGAGCAACCTTGATCTTTAATGCACCTAAACCTGAGTGGAAGGGAACATCACCCAGAACATAGGAAACAACAAAGAGGTCAGCAAAGGCTGAGTATGTACATATATAAAACACTTTGGGCATTATATAGGGTTAAAAGTACAAAAAGAGATGTTCCCACAAGAAAAGGGGGCTAATTGCAAATAGGTATGTTCAAGAGAAAAGTAAACAAAGAAATGAGGCATATTAAATTTTAGATTACAACATGATAATAAAACAGTGTCTTGCCATAACATTCATCCACAGATTCATATTAAAACAAGGAATATTTGCATGCATAACAATGTAGACTAAATATACCTAAAACAGGGCCATAACACCATAGGATCATGGCCTAAAAGAATTAAGGGTGGAAACACACACCCCGGGTGGAATACGCAGGCCCTATACAAGTATGGTTGTACATAAGTACCACTATTGTAGATAATCTAGTCAAACACGCAGCATGCTATAATAGAGTGGTAAGATTATCATTTTAGTCAATATCAAACCAAAAAGGCAACAAGGTAGGAGGGGCCTAAAGACCCATATGACATGTCAAATTAATAATCACAGCAGTAAAAGGGATTTATATCAGGAATTGGAAATGTCCATGAATATTAGATTTGCAAGAGAAACAATATTACAAGAGATGCCTCATTAAAAGAAATTAGGTTTTAGTCAAATAATGCTTAAAATAAAATAGAGGATGTACATACCTTATGACCAGTCCTAGATATTCAATAACACCTCCTAAGTTCAGGTTCAAGGTTGTCTCAACCTAGTCACAGTATATGTGCATACAATTAATATAATATGCATTAAATCCTTAGCTTAAAAATCGACCATATTGTCGGTTGGAAAACTGGTTGTGAATCCTGTCCCAATAAATCAGTCATATTTTTCTGATCCCAAAAACATATTTATTTATATTTTTCTACTGAACCAATAATTAGTTATGAGTTTTACAAGTTAAAATCATATTCTGATTAAGACGGAAAATAAAATGCAAAAAGACCAGATTACCCATGAGTGAATTGCGATTATATATACGAATGTGACACAGAAGCCTTGTTAGAAAACATCCTAGTACCCCTTGGTCGAACACGGGTCAAACAGGTCAAAAGATGGTTTTGTCCTTCATGTGTAACACAGACAAGATGCATTCATCAGGGTCAAAATTGGAAAAAGTAAGCCTGCCTTGCTCTTCCTAAATCACGGAAGGCAGCAACCATGGAGATATGGTACCTTGCACTCTAGCAACAAATACTGATAACCCTATCCCTTCCTTGCTCCAAGAATCAGTGCAGTGACTCCGTCATGGTCATCAGGACTAGGCCACCCCTTTTCCTAGGTGCCACCATGGTCCTAGCTTGCAGGTGGCTCGAACGCCATTGTTAGGCATCACCAGCACTGGGATCATAAGTGAAGTAAGGAAATCAATGAGAAGTAGTGTGAGAATGGTGTTTGAGGTATCTTGTGAAGCGGAGGAAAGTGAAGGCATAAGGCGGGATGCCGAGAAAGTCCATGTGCAACCTAGTTACACAGAAGGTCATTGGGGTAGACAAAAATCTAAGAGAGAAACTAGAAACTTGGACGCGACTAGTGCTCAGAGGCATCGACCACACCAGGATGTCGTCCGATATGCACAAGGGCATAGGACGGTTTCTCGTGGATCATGGATCACTGGATTCCCCTCTCGACGGTGAGCCCAAAACAGAGGAAAACAGAGAGGTTTTGTCAACCAATCAAACCAAACAAAATCACGGCAAAACGAGCACACAGAAAGAATTAATGAGGTTCCTAGTTGGTTACCTCGCGATCGATTTGACTGAGGAGGGGAAAGCTAGAAGATGTTCGATGTCTTCGTCGGAGGAGAGGACCCATGCTGGCAGCAGCCTCAAGGTGTCCACGTGAGCAATCAACGATAGAGAAAGAAAGAGGGGCCATCGGTGAAGGTTTCTGGAGCGGGAGACGAGAAATAGTGCACCGGAGTGGGGGTTTCTGAAAGCGGCACAATGGTTGTCGTTCAGGTAGAAATAGTCATCCCCGCCCTAGGGCTATCTAGAGGTCAAGCAAAAGATCGTTGGACTTGGGGGATCACTGTTGGCGAAGAAAGCGGGTTGATTTGGTCAGCCTCGTGTGCGAGAAGAACTACCATCGCCGGGTCGCGTCGTACAGTGCCAAGCTGCGAGAAGGGCGGAAGGAAGGGGATGACCAGGACCCCTGACCCGGTAACATGGTAATCTGACCCGTGCACCTGCGTGACATGGGAAAACTGGGCTTGGACTAAAGTCCAGGCCGTGACCATAATTCTAATTTAAATCGACCAAACTTTGGGTTAAAAGCATACATAATCTAATAGGGTCTAATTAAGGGTGCATTTGATGTCCAAATGACCCCAAATTTTGAGGGTTGACTAAGTAAGATATGAGGAACTCGATCATGGGCTTAGATTTGGATTTTGAGGTTACCTTATCCATTATTTATCCGTAGTTCATAAATCATTCACTGAATGTAATGATCATAGCCTAATGATCAATTATGGTGAAACCTTCCACATTCCTCACTCTAATATTCCACGGTTATACTAGGATGTTAAATAATGGTTGAGGCTATAGTTTAATATTAGTATCCACCAATTCTCATCCTTCAAGTATTAGGGTTATCTCATTCAAAGATTTCATGTTCATGTGATTCGAAAGAGTCAATTAGGGTTATCAGATCCTAATATGGTTTGGTCTACGCTATTACAATGAAATATAGACATCGAAAGGTAGCCAAGTAAAGAAAAGGGACAAGGGATTTTGGATATCCATCTAATCAATTAGGGGCCTAGAAGAGTGGGAAATTAGCCTGTGTGTCTAGAATCGAGTATGTTACAGGCATCATATATTCACTTATCCAATTCATCATGTTTAAAAGTTTGATAAAATGCTTAAGATAATCCATGGTCATGTTCATGTCAAATTTAGTTCATGTCAAGTTTACTTCATGTCAAGTCATAGTTGCTTTCTATTCTATAAAGACCCATGTATGACTAACTTACGTTTATGTTTGTTTTGTATGGCTGGGGACATGATGTCAGTAGGATTTGGAGTAATTAAATATTTTAAGAAACAAGCAAGGACCAAAAGGATTTGAACTCTAGCCTAGTGGGGTTCCATCTACCAAGCCGAGCCAGTGCCTTTAGATATCATTTACATCATGTCTAAGTTATCTTATATGAGTTATCTTTGTATATTTATATGAACAACTTTTAGATTTCATGACTATGAACCATGTATGAATCTATTTCAAATTAATGCAAGGTGTTTTGTTTACTCTAGTTGCAATGATCAACATTTTGTGACCTTGAGAACAATGCTTCCGCTCAGTGATATATATACTTTAGAAAAAGTGGGTTGTTACACTATGGTGTCAGAGCAATTTGGTAGATTTCCACTAGTCAAATATGATTCACATTGTCATCCTATGATGAAGCTATGAGATTAGGGTATAGTAATGGACTCCCAAGAAAAGATATCATGCCCTAAAATGACCGAAAAAGAGATAAATGTGATAAGTATAGAGGTTTGCCTACTTAGATCTCAAATATCAAACTATCCTAACTAATGAGATAGCCTACCCATTCTCAATCGTCATGACCGACCAATTGAGAGTTGAAGAGGGATGTAATAAGAATAAGACATTATAACACAATTCTCCTTTCTTACTAGTCCATGTAGTATGGGACACATGTATTTGTGGGTTAGTGAGAGGTAGTATGACAAGATCCCACATCTCTAAGTATGTGCCTGATCACCAGGAGATGTAGGAGATACCTAAAAAACTAATATTAGATAGTCATATATACCTAATGTTAGAAAGTCTTGACCAAAAAGAGTAATATGCCCTAAGTGTAGTGATAAGTTTTCTTAATAAACCCTAACTATATGTTGAGAAGGACAAAAGTGATAAATAATCCATGTACGTATAAATCCTTTATGAAATTTAGATGCCATAAGTTACATATCTCTTTTCATGCAAAATTTTGAGCATAAGTGAATTGATGACTATCACTATCTAGATAAGACAAACTCAAAGGTGGGTAATATCCTAAGGAAAATTTCGAGGCTAAAATTTATTTAAGGTGGGTATAATTGTCACACACCAATTTTCACAACTAATTTAAAACTTAGAATATGGTTTTTATTAATAAGATAGTTGAAGGGATTAATGTAAAAAGACCATGAAATGAGATTCTTTATAGAAAATGAAGTAAGAAAAATAAAAAGGAAACTCAAAATATTTTTTTCTTTCATATATGCCATAATGTCTTGCAATTAACTCAAATGTATGAATATTAGTTTCCCCTTTCCTTTTTCACTCTCCTATCATTGAGGATTTCCCATGTCCTTTTTCTCTCTCCTATCATTGAGGATGTTTCAAATAAATAAAAGAACAATATAAAATATTTGGAATTCAAAAATATGGAATAGATACCTTGGGAAAGAAGTTTCCCTTTTGCTTTTGATAGCTTTTTGTTGGGTTTTAGGGGAGACAGAGAAGGCAGCGGAAACAAAATTTTCTCCCACAAACCCAGCACGAGGAAACGCATCAACGTCTATATAATAGGAACGGATGGTTTGTGGAATCATACCTTGTCCCGAGGCTTGCTCGGCGACAAAACCTCGTGCCTTGCGCGATCTTCAACTCCGGTCTTGGACGGTGTCTATGCAGCTCCAGGTCGCACCGAGACTGACGACTCCTCCTACCGGACTGTTAGGCTGACAATTGTCCTCCTGAGTGGCAGTGACCTCCCGCCTCTGAAGTAGTCCACACGGACCACCTCGAACTCCACACTCCTTGTCCTACAAGGAGTTGGAAGGAGTCGCACCCTCCTATTGACGTACTAGTCGCCAACACACTCTCCTGCCTCCAGTTGCAACTGCAGTTGTCTTTCCCTTGTTGCGCCTCCCTTTGCGGGTAGCACTTGCTCGGGCTCTCTCTCGGTTACCAAAACCATAGAGAACAACAACTTTCCATAGCAACTGGTTGCACTGAGTTGTTCTTTGAGAAGCCCCCAATACCCCTATATATAGGAGGGTCATGGGATAGGTTTCTCTATCCCGGGCAATGCGGGACTAAAAGCAGGAGTAGAAGGCTTCAAGATTTTCCACAAAAGCAACCAACTCACAACCTGAACCGATCGTTTCACAACTGAAACGGTCGGTTGGGACACCTCAATCGGTCGGTTCACAAGTGAACCGGTCGGTTGGTGGTCCTGGTTAGTTCCCGATTGACTTTCCTTCTTTTGTTCCTAATTGGTATCGAAAACCAATCCTATTTCCCAATCAAATTGGGCAATTGAAATGAAAGGAAAATTCTCACCAATCCTATTTTCCCAAGTTGCTCGGTTGCACCAGTTGAATCGATCGTTTCAACACTTGAAGCAATCAGTTCACCCTGGACTTGAGCCGATCGGCTCAATACTTGAACTGGCCGGTTCAGCAACCTCAGCCGACCGGTTCATCACATGAACCGATCGATTGGGAGTATAGGTTGTACAGAATCAGTCAATTGCAATTTCACTCAATCTGATACTCCAATCAATGTGTCCAACACCTTGAACATTATTAGATTGAGCTATCAATTGATTGAGTGTTTAATTGAACTACTAAACTCCTTTAGTAATCAATCTAAACATTGCTTGTGGACAAAACTCCTCTTCCAGGTTAAATCCTTTGTGTGTGACCCTGTAGGTCCATTTCACGTTGGCAGTGAAAGTCCATAACACTTATGACTTCACAAGCAAAGAGTGGTGCCTAGTCACACATCACTGCTACCCAAGTGAAAGTAGAAAGTTGGAGAACAACTTTCAATCCTACAATCTGTGAAGATGTTACAGTGAATGTATAATTCCTTTGTCACTGATATCCCGAATGAACTCGAGGCATGGAACAATCATCCTGTCAATGTTCATTCACTTTCTTGATCTCAGAGTAGATTGAACGAGATATGTATGACATCAATATCACATACTGATTCACACATGCGTGCGCACGCCTATATCAATCCTACTCATCAAGTGGCCTTGGATATCAAACTCCCTCAGGAGGGACAAATCCCATATCTATCACTCACCCCTCAAAAGTCCCATGTGTCAAAGCCACCCAATCATCACCTTTATAACAACCCATGTTTCAGGACTGCGTTTGATGATGTCAAAGTGTGCCCAACGACATGTGTTAAGTGCAGTGATTTCAGGTCAAAGAATCACACTCACCACCATCATTGTGAGTACTAACTGTGACTACCATGGCATGGTTCCATGTGTCAAACTCACGGTGGGTCTCTCCGGTACACTTTTTCTCTAACAAGTACTTTTGTGTTTGGTTTGATATCTCTATATCTTGACTAATGAGATTATGTCATCAACCAACACCACAATCTAGTCTTATGTGTCATTGCTGTCTATCTACCTTCCACAATGACATCCGACTAGGGACATAATAAGAATGTACAAACTCTTAGCATCTGTATGATCTTATCGTTCAGGTCCTCAACCTGAAAGCATACGTCATTGAGTATTTTCATTCTCTAGACATTCAATATGTTCTATCACTATCTCATATGACTGACCCAGAATGAATTGGAAGCTTGCCTTTGATGTTTATCAAATCAATCAAAATGTATCCCACCAATCATCCCATGATTGGCTCTGAGGGCATACACACCAACAGACTCCCACTTGCACTACGAGCCAATCACCCTTGAATCATATTCATAGTGATCTTCAAACATGTCCCACATGTCATCATTCTGCTCTAGTGCCAACATAGTGAGTAATGGCAACACCTTGCCAAAGTCAGTATAAATTGCATGTCTCTCATCTCTTTGTTGTACGTCACACGTATGATATGGAGTTGTCGTAATATGCGATCTATTATTCCTTTGCTAACCTTTAGCCACATTGCATGATCAAGGATTCCATACTTGTCATCAATGAGCAAAATGTAAGTTCATCTCATGAACTTCCAGATCCATATAGTATCTACTGTTGTTCTCTAACGCATAGATACTCGGCATTTCCTTTTTAAATGGTTTTATTGGAACACTTCCAATTATCAACAAACTTTCACTTTTATATATCCTATATATATTTTGCGCTTAATTTTCTGTCCTTTCGGAAGTTCGCATCAATGTAACTCTTTACATTGAACTCTTCCTTATCTCCATAGAACTGGTACTTCTCAAGTACTTATCAAGCTCTCATGGTATTCCAGTAACCCTTACTAAAAGTAGACAGAGATCCACTCGTCATGTCCCACATACGAGTTATCAGGATGAGCATATCATATTGTCATGTCATACATACAAAATGATGAATGCATATTGTTCTTGTCATGCCCATACATGCAAGATAATGGGATGATTACATACATGATAGATCCATATCTATTCTTAGTGTTCCCATTCTTCATAAGAATTGGACACTTGGCCTTGGGATACTAACTCCATGTAACATGGACAAGTTTTCTCCCACTGAATCAGTGCATACTGAACCCTTCAGTACAGATTGCCAATGTATGCTTTCACTTTTCAGGTCAAGAGGTTTTTCGAGAACTATCTCTATAGATCTCTATTCCTATCACATTGGAAAAATCTCTATCTTCCTTAATGATAATATCCACTTTTGGATTTCCAATCTACAACATTTCATTTCACATCAATATGTGGAATGTGAACACGCTCCCACTAAATCACAGATCCCTCTTTATCTTTGACATATCAGTCAAACCCTTTGACTATATCATCAAAGTAAAGATCCAATTCTGAGTTGCTTGTACTCAATTAATCACATTGATTAGTTCATTGTAACTTATAGACTTCATTTGCATTAGTGGATTCATAAACCTTATAGGTTGTGTCACATACACATCCTTGTTTTATTCCTCATAGGAATGTAGTTTTAGTATCCATATGACAAATGTCTTAGTCATTAAGTTGCAATCAACAAGCATCATCCTTCTCAAAATGTTATCCATGTGTCTTAACACTTAAGACTCATTTGCACTTATGGATTTTATCCAATGAGTGCTACCATCAAGGTCATACCTTATGGTTCACATGGATGTCATTTAGGATGTAATGGTCATAAACCATAACTCAAAATTTTGGTTCCTCATATTCATCTAGATAGTTGGCTCATCACATGAACAACTCATCTCATAGATGATCGAGGTGTATCTGTTAAGGATATAAAAACTCACAACCCTTGTGATTCTTAATTCTTTTATTAGTATGGGGTATTCTTTTATTAAGAAGAATTCAGTTATTTGATAGTTATTCTCTAACTCCTTAGAGTATGATTCCTTCTTGATTTAGACATCACCATGCCTTAATCATGAGTTCACTATGATACGCTATCATAATCACTCATAAGGATCTCAAACATTTGGTCCAAGTATTTCATTCATTGATCTCATCAAGAATTAACACTTTACCAAATTTGCACTTCATCTATGATAATATTGAACACTTCAAGATATTCATATTGGTATTTCTCTAAACACCATTTGAAGTTTTAGCATTTGTTCCAATAGGTATGTCAATACATCACATGTATTATACCTAATAGGATAATAACTCTCCCACTACATTAGTGAAGATTGATTAATCATGTCCAAAATATTCATGTCTCTTACTAGTTCTCTAACCAAAAGAGTCTAGATTTATCCATCACATGGAAACTAGAAATGAATTTCTCATGATTGATGCTAATTTTATTGTTTGAGTTATCTATAACTTTTAGGTATCATTTTATCTCATGCATATCAAATACTACAAGATAAACAAGGCATTGCCACAAAGATCACATCTTTATAAATTGAAACATCTCTTTATTGATTGCAATCATTGTCATACAATATGCAAAATAAAGTGTTTCTATCTATTAGAAAATATTAAATAGCAGTTCATAACTGTATTACATGCCTTATAGGCTGAAAATAAACTAAAGTACTCCTATCTATGGTGGCAATACTTGCCCCAATTATGAGTGTTTTACACTTTACATCTTGGTATCATATACCTCAAAAGTGTTACAAGTTTACTTTTATGACACCTTTAAGTAGAGACATCAGTCGCCTCCTTCTTCTTTTGTTCTTCTAGATAGAGAGGACAATTCCTTTTCCAATGTCCTGGCTTTTGATAATGGTGGCAATTTCCTTTCTTGGTCACGCCTCCTTTGGCCTTGAGAGATGAAGACGTCTTGGGCTCCTGGCTAGCATCAGAACCTTTCTTAGCTTTGCCCTTGCCCTTGCGCTTGGGCTTACCTTTCTTGCCTGTGATCACCATCAGAGACTTAGGATTGTCCTTCTTCATCTGTATCTCGGCTGTCCTCAACGTGCCCAACAACTCTAACAGTGGCCTATCAAAGTTGTTCATGTTGTAGTTCATCACAAACTGACTGTAGGATTCTGGCAACGATTACAGTATCACGTCAGTAGCCAACTCTTGGCTCAGTGGGAATCCCAGTCTCTGCAGGTTCTCCACATACCCAATCATCTTGAGTGTGTGAGGACCAACTGGATCTCCTTCTGTCATGACGCACTTGAACAGTGCCCTAGAAACATTGTATCTCTCTTGCCGTGCCTGATCTTCATACATGTTCCTGAGATGTTGAATCATCTCAATGGCACCCATGTTCTCATGTTGTCTCTGCAACTCATGGTTCATAGATCATAACATCAAGCACTTTGCATCAATGGCATCATCAAAATGCTTCTTGTAAGCATCTCTTTCTACCTTTGGTGCATTAGGAGCGGGTTCCTCTGGAATTGGAGTATCCAGGACATAGAGCTTTTGCTCTTGAGTGAGAACAATTCTCAATGTCCGATACCAATCATGGAAGTTTGTCCCATTTAGCTTGTCCTTGTCAAGGACCGATCGCAAAGAAAAGTTATTGTTGTTGGTTGCCATTTGTACTATAAAAGGAAAATATGCAATTTGTCCAAAACTCATATTTGACTTATTTGATTTATTTGGAAATTTGACGATATAATTAGGCCTTTAATTAATTATCGCTCCCACTATTTTACTTCAAATTGATAGCCCTCACCATAAATTTGGAAGATTGCAGCGTACAACCTTCTAGTGGGCAAGATCTTGAAATCCTCTAAGTCATGGACCATCTTGGATTGTCACCCATTACTTAGATCTCTCAGGTAGGCAACTTTTGCCAATTGCATCATATGAAACTCTTCTTGAATGAACATGCACAACACCTTGCCATGAACATTCCTTGCCTCTGGGCTTAGACGCTCTAAGAATCACCATTTAAGTCTAACCCAAAAGCTGACAAGGTAAACATGCACCCTGCTTTGGCAGAACCTACATGTCTACCCTTCAAACTTCCACAAGATAAACGGCGCACCACGCTTTGGCGTAAACTACGCTTGGTCGATCGGGTTTTTCATGTGTGCCACTAATGGAAGCCATGTAAGACTTAATATTTTAATGAGGGATTTGGTTTTTATATACATAAACATATCCAATCACCACAATATATAGTATGTATCATATACATGCTATATCCCACAGAAAACATGTGAAATGATAAAAGCGATGATTATGGCCATCCTAATGTGATTCCTCGAGCCAAGAGAAATCACAGTCATCTAGGTCTACATCACATGCAACCTGTACAAGATGAACTATGTGCTTTGCCTTCGGAGTAGATCAACTCACCACATGATTGACTTGCTCGTTCTGGCCCGATCGTCTGGGTGCCACCAGCCGATCGGTTGGCTCCTCCAACCAATCAGTTCACCTGGTCGTCGTGCATCTCGTCATGGCCGCCACCCGCTCGTCTCGCTCCTCGAACTGGTCATCAATCGATCGGCTCACTCCTTGAACCGATCGTATGGAATGTCAACCGATCGGTTCACGCCTTGAACCGATCGTCTCAGTTGTCGTTAGGATGTCCGTCGGTCTTTGACATAACAGGAAATAAAATCTATCCTAATTTACATTGCTTAAAAGGAGAAACCCCGAGTTACATTCGGGGGGAGCAAAGATAGGAAAGAATCTCGAATTATTTCGAGTTACATTAGGAATAGGAGAGGGAAGATCGGTGCGCAGATTGAGATGCAAGAAACCACAAACAACCATACACAGATAGGGTTTATTGACCATAACCACGCTATACATCAACCACAAAACTCGTTTAAGGGTGACGCATATTGAGTGCATTAATAATACATATCATATATGTAATTGGGATTTGTGGATTTAGGATTGGACATGCATAAAGCCAAATTTATTCGCATCGTATGCAATAAATAAAGACGAAAAACCAAAATTGATCATGTCAATATTCCTAAAATATAGAGCAGTTGATGTGGCTCTGATACCACTGTTGGGTTTTAGGGGAGACAGAGAAGGCAGCGGAAACAAATTCTCTCCCCCAAACCCAGCACGAGGAAATGCGTCAACATCTATATAATAGGAAAGGATGGTTTGTGGAATCATTGTAACATCCCTGACCTGGGTTATAAGCTAACCCTAGGTGTTTTGCCTAAATATGTAATTAAATCCTTGTGATTAACTTTGGGCATGTAATTAAGTTTCTCAGAAACATATATTTCAGTTTTTGCTCCTTTTTATATAAAGTTGTAGCATTGTTTTGTAATACAGGGACCTATGTGCAAATTACCCAGTTAGAAGGATTAACTTGCAAATTGCACATGTTAAGATGATTCTCTGATGTTGAGACATCATGAGAATGATTATGTTGAAGTTAGAGGGATTTCCCAAGCTTGGGCACCAAGGTGCAGCTGTGGAAGCAATCCTGGTGCTTAAAACCCTAATTTGGGGTAAAATGCAATTTACCCAAATTAAGGGATGCAACTTGTAAAATATATCATCTAATGTATCTATTAAGACTCTTGTCATCATTTAGAGAAGAAATGATGAAGAGGTCACCTCAATTGAATAATCAAGTTATGAATTACACCTTTGTGATTGAATAATCAGGGTGTATGTGCAATAGCCCTTTTATGGGTATGTTTAAGTAATAAGCTGATATTCTCTGCTCTCATTTCTTGACCTTAAGAGGAATTTGTCCTTAAAAGAAAGAAGAGAGGACGAGCTATGAAGGGTGGAGGGACTTAGTTGAAATTATGGAGAATTTATGAACTTATAATTAGAACCCCACCCCAAGTATATATACACTCCACCTCTCTAAGCAAGGGAACTTTCCCTTCGTTTCCTTACTGCTCTATTCACCCAAAAACGACCAAGGACTTCCTTTGAGCTAAGGAGGACGACCAAGGGTGCAAGGTAGGTTTGGATTCCTCTTCTTGCCTAAATTCATGGTTAAAACTCGAATTCAAGGTCAATTTCATGGCTAGCTCTCATGGCTCTATCTTTCTAGCCATCTTTTCTTGACTTTCCCTGGAGGTTTTCACCTTGGCCAACCTGTGAGAGCTCAAGGACGCCATTAAATCTTGGAGCTCTAAAGCTTGGAGCTCAAGAAGCAAGCTTTAGGCGGGTTTTATAACTCTAAACCCATGCTTTGTTATATACATCTTGATTATGCATGTAGATGATAGTTCTTCTTCCTCCCTACTTTCCTTTGCTATTTTGCAAGACAATCCGTGGGAAATCCTTGCTGTTCTTTATCTAGGAGATGAATACGTTAATTCCAAGAAAAATCCACCGCTTTTCACTTTATTAAACGGTCTCCCCAACTTGCTCTCTCGGTCTCAAGACCGTGAGGTGAGCAAACGGTCTCAAGACCGAGAGAGGGAAAACGGTCTTCAAGACCGTATAAAAGCATTGACCGAGCGTGGACCGTATAAGAAACCTGTATATATTTATGTATACTAATCACCCTCAAAAATTTAGAGGTTAACTCCAAAGGAATCGGGAGATATGGCCTTTTTAATCAACAACTTTAATTGAATTTATTCCTGATTTTCAAACGGTCTGAAATAGCCTTTTTGGGAAAACGGTCTCAAGACCGTGTAAGGTCGTTGACCAGGCGTTGACCGTATGAGATTACTGTTCCAAATAATGTTAATTAACAACTCACCAAATTTGATGGACTAATTCCAAACGAGCTAAGAGTTGAAGGGTGATTACTAGGGTGAACCCTAATTGAAATCAGTACTGAAATCTCAATAAAATAATGAGTGTTTTTGGGTTGATTGACCTAAACGGTCTCAAGACCGTTTGGGGATCAACCAAACGGTCTCAAGACCGTGTGGGAAATCACCCAAGACCGTATGGAGGTCTGAGGTCAAGAATAGTTGACCAATTGAAGGTACAATAATACCAAATTACATTGCAATTAAATATTGATATGATAATCTATTCAATGGATCCAACCTTGAAGAATTTTCACTAGAATCCAAAAGTTGGATGGGCAAACGGTCTCAAGACCGTTTGGAACCCATCCAAACGGTCTCAAGACCGTGTGATGACAACCCAAGACCGTTTTGAGGTCTAGGTTTAAGTTAATTTTATCAATTGAGGGCCCAATTGCAATAGATTATCGAATTAATTAAAATACTGATTTGTGACTCAATCAAGGTTCAACCCCTATCAAATCATATTAGATTTTGATGAAATCTTGGGCAAACGGTCTCAAGACCGTGTGGAGTTCATCCACACGACCTCAAGACCGTTTGGGACAAGTTTGGGCCCAATTGGAGTTCAATTGAAGGGTTCAACCTTGTGTTGAATTACATTGTTGAGTGTTGATGGTTGAACATTGATAGACCTTAATTGAATCGACTTCAACCCTAACTGGTTAACAATTGAGGGTCAATTGAGTGACCAATTGGTTAAAAATAACCCTAATTGACTTAATCCATAAGTGGTTACCATGTCTTTGACCTTTTGGGGGCTTCAACATTGATAAACATAATCAATTGAAAAACTTGAACCTTGTTGAAGGACCAAACGGTTGAGACCATGTGAGCCTCACGGTCTCAAGACCGTTTGAGGGCTCACGGTCTCAAGACCGTTTGAGACCTCACGATCTCAAGACCGTGAGAGGCCTCACGATCTCAAGACCGTGAGAGGCCTCGCGGTCTCAAGGTCGAGAGACATCAAACGGTCTCAAGACCGAGAGACATCAAACGGTCTCAAGACCGAGAGACATCAAACGGTCTCAAACCATGTAGGGCCTCTCGGTCTTGAAGTCAACATGGTTAAATGGTCTACACCCCCTCTCGGTTTGGGCTCACGACCTTGAAGGTCACTCGGTCTTGAAGTCAACCAAAGCAAATGGTCAACCCATCCAAACGGTCTCAAACCGTTTGGATGTTGAAGGTTGAGATCGTTTGAGGTGTTCAAAGATTGACTTCACTTAACCAATTAGGGATGTAAATGGTTCAAAGATGCTCTAACCTAAAACCCTAATGATAACCTAGGACATTAAAGGATTAAGTGACTAATGATTTGAACCATGATGGTGATCAATGGGGTGAATTACCAAAATACCCTTGAAGGGTCAATTGAGTAATACCTTGATCAAATCAAACCCTAATCACATGTTAGTGATGTTTTTGGCTATGTTAGCCCATGATGACTTATTTCAACTTGATCTAGAGTGATGTTATCACCATCTACTAGTATGAGGAGAGAGAAAGTACTTATAGAGAGAGAAAGTACTTCTAGAGAGAGAAAGTACCCTTTTTAGGTGGAAACTCAATTAAAGAACCTTCAATACACATGAATGTGCATAATTAGGGTATGATCCACCTGTGTGAGATCATGGAAACCCTAATTATGATGTATGATGAATCTTAAGCCAGTCTGAGAGCATCAATGATGACGTTCCACATACATGATGATGTTATGAGTTCAATTCACTTCAATGTGAATAGTAAACCCTAATTCAAGGGTAATGGCATTCAATGTGATTAGTAAACCCTAATTCAAGGGTAATGACATGCTTTATGAGTATTAAACTCTAATTGATAATAATCAGAGAACTTAGCTCTTATGATAAGAGTGAGAAGTATATTCCTTGTTTTAAATTACCTTTATCAATTGAACTAACTATGCATGTCCTGATATGAAGGTGATCATATCCAGGTATGGATGATGATACTGTATTCATTAAAAGCATGTTAAAGGCTTTATGAATAAGTAAAATATCTTGATGCCTTTTCAGTGGCATCCTATGAGTTAATGGGCTGTAAGAGCCATGAATACCACCAAGTCATGCTTCAGAGATGACTTGTGATGAGTATAATGAGAAATGATGATTGATGTGAGTTAGGCTTGTTACATTTAGTATTCTCCTTTCATAGTTGTTATGCTATTGTTATTGTTTAAAGAACAATGTGTGATGATTAAATGAATACTAAATGTACCTAACTAATCAAGTATAATGTAGAGCCCTGATCATAGATCCATCATTGTCAGAGATCAAATGATGGTGAAACAGGTTTTCCTAAGGGAACTCCTGGAACACATACTATTGAGTATGTGGGGTATATGGATGTGTAGAACCTTACATCCTAGTGTAGGTGATTGATGTAGATGTGTAATCTGTCAACCCTTCACTACTAAACCCTACCGTATCAGTGGAAGGTAAACATGAAACCTCCTGATGACGAAGAAAACATAGATATCCATATCAGTGGAGATAAACATGAAAACTCCTGATGACGAAGAGAGTACAGAACGCCACTGTAACTCTAAAATAGCGAAGGACCAGTTTACCCTGGTGAGCTATAATAAGTAGAGACACAAGATGTCCTACAAGTGATCCTCTTACTGACTGAGGAAGGTGAAGGTCATGAGAATCCGGCTCTCTTAATGACCTATGTATGATACTGATGTGACTTCTCA
The DNA here is from genome assembly GCA_963693085.1 of Alisma plantago-aquatica. Classification (NCBI taxonomy): domain Eukaryota; kingdom Viridiplantae; phylum Streptophyta; class Magnoliopsida; order Alismatales; family Alismataceae; genus Alisma; species Alisma plantago-aquatica. Next base: position 1,493,481,833 of record OY856410.1, read on the forward strand.
GCGATCAGTTGGAGTATGAGTGGTATGCCTCATCTCCACAGGGCATAATGTTGTTTGTAAAACATAATCAACCACATAGTATACCTGCTAGAGATAACTACGAGTTAGTTGATTTATGATACACTGTGATAGTGCTAATATTTCTTCATGTCTCATAAATGTTGAACTCTTGTTATATAGTTGAAACTGTTATTGAATACTTTGAAAGCTTTACTGCTTAAGATATTCTCTGATGTTATAATAAAGCCTCTGGCGGAGAGTTATAACTCTCACTGGGACAATTATGTAAAATTGTCTCACCCCGTAGACTTCAACTTTTTAGGTGGACGTCGTAGACGGAGGAACCGGTCTACAGGTGACCAATCTCAGCAGCAGCAGCAGCACCAGGAGCAGCATTAATCTCAGGTGGAGATTTAGCCTGCCATGTGGTGTAGTTAGAGTCAGTCCTATGTGTCCTCTGTACTCTCAGGTCTTGGAGTCTTTTGTGTGAGTTCTTGAGATTTTGTATCGTGATGTATATAATTACTCAAGAAGTAATTATCATGAGATGTAAACAGTTTATCTCTTGTTATGAAAGAAGTTTTTATGGATTCAAGCTCTTGTCCCGAAAAGTTTTAATTTCCCGTGATTTTTGTCTTCTGCTGTTTATCGAATCGCTTCCGCTAAGTTTAAATCGAAATTATATCGCGGTTTGGAGATCAGAGCCCACAATTTTTACCTTGTCCCGAGGCTTACTCGGTGACAAAACCTCGCGCCTTACGCGGTCTTCAACTCTGATCTTGGACGGTGTCTGTGCAGCTCCTGGTCGCACCGGGACTGACGACTCCTCCTCCTACCAGACTGTCAGGCTGACAGTTGTCCTCCTAAGCGGCAGTGACCTCCCGCCTCTGAAGTAGTCCACACGGACCACCTCAAACTCCACACTCCTTGTCCCACAAGGAGTTGGAAGGAGTCGCACCCTCATGTTGACGTACTAGTCGCCAACACACTCTCCTGCCTCCAGTTGCAACTGCAATTGTTTTTCCCTTGTTGCGCCTCCCTTTGCGGGTAGCACTTGCTTGGGCTCTCTCTCGGTTACCAAAACCAGAGAGAACGACAACTTTCCAGAGCAACTGGTTACACTGAGTTGTTCATTGAGAATCCCCCAATACCCCTATATATATAGGAGGGTCATGGGACATGGTTCTCTATCCCGGGCAATGCGGGCTAAAAGCAGGAGTATAAGGGTTCGAGATTTTCCACAAAAGCAACCAACTCGCAACCTGAACCAATCATTTCACAACTGAAACGGTCGGTTGGGGACCTGAACCGATCGGTTCAAAAGTTAACCGGTCAGTTGGGACACCTCAACCGGTCAGTTCACAAGTGAACCGATCGGTTGGTGGTCCTGGTCGGTTCCTGATTGACTTTCCTTCTTTTATTCCTAATTGGTATCGAAAACCAATCTTATTTCCCAATCAAATTGGGCAATTGAAATGAAAGGAAAATTCTCACCAATCCTATTTTCCCAAGTTGCTCGGTTGCACCAGTTGAATCGATCGTTTCAACACTTGAAGCAATCGGTTCACCCTGGACTTGAGTCGATCGGCTCAACAGTTGAGCCGACCGGTTCAGCAACCTCATTCGACCGGTTCATCACATGAACCGATCAGTTGGGATTACAAGTTGTGCAGAATCAGTCAATTGTGATTTCAATCAATCTGATACTCCAATCAATGTATCCAACACCTTGAACATTATTAGATTGAGATATCAATTGATTGAGTGTTTAATTGAACTACTAAACTCCTTTAGTAATCAATCTAAACATTGCATGTGGACAAAACTCCTCTTCCAGGTTAAATCCTTTGTGTGTGACCCTGCAGGTCCATTTCACATTGGTAGTGAAAGTCCATAACACTTATGACTTCACAAGAAAAGAGTGGTGCCTAGTCACACATCAGTGCTACCCAAGTGAAAGTAGAAAGTTGGAGAACAACTTTCAATCCTACAATCCATGAATGGTGTTACAGTGAATGTATAATTCCTTTGTCACTGATATCCCAAATGAACTCGAGGCATGGAGCAGTCATCATGTCAACGTTCATTCACTTTCTTGATCTCAGAGTAGATTGAACGAGATATGTATGACATCAATATCACATACTAATTCACACATGCGTGTGCACGCCTATCTCAATCCTACTCATCAAGTGGCCTTGGATATCAAACTCCCTCAGGAGGGACAAATCACATATCTATCACTCACCCCTCAAAAGCCCCATGTGTCAAAGCCACCCAATCATCACCTTTATAACAACTCATGTTTCAGGACTGCGTTTGATGATGTCAAAGTGTGCCCAACGACGTGTTGAGTGCAGTGATTTCAGGTCAAAGAATCACACTCACCACCATCACTGTGAGTACTGACTGTGACTACCATGTCATGGTTCCATGTGTCAAACTCACGGTGGGTATGTAAGGTACACTTGTTCTCTAACAAGTACCTATGTGTTTGGTTTGATATCTCTATATCATGACTAATGAGATTCTGTCATCAACCAAAACCACAATCTAGTCTTGTGTGTCATTGCTGTCTATCTACCTTCCACAATGACATCTGACTAGGGACATAATAAGAATGTACAAACTCTTAGCATCTGTATGATCTCATCGTTCAGGTCCTCAACCTGAAAGCATACGTCATTGAGTATTTTCATTGTCTAGACATTCAATCTGTTCTATCACTATCTCATATGACTGCCCCAGAAAGAATTGGAAGCTTGCCTTTGATGTTTATCAAATCAATCTTAATGTATCCCACCAATCATCCCATGATTGGCTCTCAGGGCATACACACCAACAGTTTTAACATAAAAAGAAAATATTGTTGACGTATTTCTCTCCCCATTGGATTAAAAAAAGGAATTATATCTATCTATATGTGCTGATTTCACAATTATAAGATAAATTACTCACTTGGACAAACAAGAAATGACTTCTTATTTTCTTCTGTATACGTATGAAGGAAGTAACATTATATTCTCCTTCTCTCTCTCCAAGAAAGTTTACCCAAAAGGCATAAAAGGTACATGCCATAACTATTGAGTGGGTAATAAGTGTTCATCTTGAATTTTACCTCAAAGGCTCATAAAGGAAGGCCTTTTCACATTATCTCATCCTTTAATGCATCAAAAAATCAATTTAGATGGCCAATATGGAAATTGTGTACAAAAAATATGGAAAACTATAACTTTATTGGCTAGGAAGGATCTAAACTACGTAAGTAACTTGTGGTCCAAATTTGATTCCGTTTTGACTTACTTTGACCCCTCAAACTTGTTGGGAAAGGTTTTCATATAATTTGATTAGTAATTAGCGTTTCATTTAAGGCACCAATTGAACCTATAGTCCTAGATTTATTAACTGTAACTCATTACTTTCATTTATGTCCCTTCTATGTGTGCAATCCAATGGTCAAGGTTTAATTAACTCAGCATCTAATGACTCCACATTCATCCTCTTCCTCCGGTTTAATCGCATGTGTGAAACTTATTTTTTGTGAAACTTTTCATGATCCCTTTCTCCCTCCTCCCTTAATGTTTTTATGAGATTTCTTCGCTAGAGAATCCATCTTTATCTTCCATTTTTATTGATCTATCCCTCGTCCTCTCTCTTGGTCTTTGAATGAAATGCCCAGTTGGGCTCTTCCCCCTCTCGCCACTCCAACTTATATTCACCACCACAGTTGAAGTCTGGCTCTTCCACAGACCTTGTATGGCACCAATGCTACCTAATTTAGGTTGGTGGGACTATGAGTGATATACCTCATCTCCTCAAGGCATAAGATTGATTGTTGAAAGATGTAATCAGCCATGTAGAATATTTTCTTAAGGATCAAATACAGAAACATTGAATGAGGTTGCTATTACTTATGTATGTCATAGTTGATAAATATTATATATGTTTTTCATATTCCTTTTATATGGTCTATTACTTAGTTATAGATATTTGAACTACTTAGGTGATGAAACTTCTCTACTATGCATATAATCAGTAGTTATACATGTTTAGTTCAACAAAGGTTTCTTCTGATCTCTTTCATTAAGGTTTAACTATGATAATAATATTATTGGAAGAGGGTTATATCTCCCGCTGGGACTTTTGTCTCACCCTGTAGGTTCTATAACTTCTTAGGTGGACGTGCACGAGATAGAAGAGATCATGTAGCTAAGACAGGACAGCAGCAGAAAGAAGACCTATAATTTTAAGGAGGTGTGTTGTCAATCGTGTCTTGTTGTAGATAGAAGGCATATGTGTCGTCCATGTATTGTCAGGTCCTTGGGGGATGGTTTCACATCTGGTTTTATGATATCTATGATTTTGGCTAAGAACGCCTCGATGTATAATGTTACTTTTGTATATATTTTGGTAAAGCAACTGATATCTCAAATCCTTACAGTATGAAGGAACGATGTATGTATGAAGTAAACCGTGATGTGTATATGGCTTTGGTCCTTCTGGTAAAAAAATTTTGGTAGTGGATCTTTATGGAAGTTGGTTTTAATTTTTAGTGATTTTCATTAATTCGCTATTAATGGTTGTTTACACGTGGTTTTGTGTGATTTCATTATCAATTGGATAGTGGTTGTCACAGCAATAGTTGTTCAAGTATTTGATTTCTTAATCCAGCAAGGAATGCTTTGAGACTTACTACCTCTGGGAGTCTGAATTACTTCCACTACAAAACTAACTACTTTGTTCTACTTTGCTTTTGTCATTCCATCAGAAGGTCTTCCTGAGCGAGAGAGTGCTTCCTTGTATCCTTGTGATCAAAGTGTTCAGTTTATTCTTCTATCCCCTCGAATACCAGTCCATATGACTTGCTTTCCTTCACCCGTAGGAGGTCGAAGCGTCAAGAGGCGCATAAGCTAAGCCGACATATTGGAGTTTATTTGATTCCCAAATGGAAGTAATAAGAACTATTTGATCATGCCTCAATTAGACACATGAGGCACTCACTCTGGCAGAATTAGAAAAATGGACTCTTTCTAGTCTCTGGCATGAAAAGGTATGGGCAGGATTTGAACCTATTGTCTTTGGGTCATGAACCCAATGAGTCGGCTAGTTCCTCTAACCTACTTGTTCCCCTTCCACCCTCGACTTTGTTCCTCCCCCCACCTCATCCCACGGACCCCTGTCCAATCCCCAACGTTGTTGTACTTCCCCTCCCCCAGGTCGGCAGCCTTCTTCCATTGTTTTGAGAGTTCAAGCCAAAATCAATGCATTTCAACCAGGCAAACATTTCTACGAGATCGCTTCACACATCGCGGTTCTTACACCTCTTGCATGTAGAAGTTTTGTTCAAAAACCTCAGAGAACTTGTGTAGAGAAGAATTTCCCACAATGCAGCGGTTTTTGCATACCAACTTAGCTTCCCAGTGATGCTATTGGCATAACAATCAGTATAAGAGAGTTTGCCCCGACCCAGTCCTCTCATACTAGGGTTGGGTCCTCGATCACCCTTTCACACAAATGGTAGATAGCAACCTAATTGTCTCACGACATTCTAAACCCAACTCACGTACCACTTTTACCGGTGAACAATTGAACCCTTGGGACCTTCTTCAACCCCAGGAAGTGATGAGTCAACATCGAGGTGCCAAATGACTATGTTGATAAGAGCTCTTAGGAGCCATTGGCCTGTTATCCCTAGCGTGTATTTGAATTGTTGAGCAAGACTCCTTCCACACGGACTCCTAGATCACCATGGCTAAATTTTGTCTCTATTCCACCAGTCAGTCTCACAGTCAGGCAGGCTTATACCATTACACTCACGATCATAATCGATGATTTGAGCCTACCTTTTCACGCCTCTATTACTCTTTAGAAGGAATCTGCCCCAGATAAACTAACTGCCTTGCAGTGTCCTGCCCCTGAAATTGGTTAGGCACATGTCAGATGAGAGAGTGGTCTTTCAAGATTGGTCATTGTGTGGGACCACCTCCCGGCTATCCTACAAATTTGATCAACGATTGTCATTGTGAAGTTATATTGCAAATAAAAGGTGCATGGGGTCTTACCGTCTTGTTGTTAGTACTCCACATCTTTACTAAGAATTCAATTTCAGTAGGTCCATGTCGGAGACAGCAGGGCAGTTGTGACACCCTTTGTACATGTTGCTACTCATGTGACAAGGAATTTTACTACCTCAGGACAGTTTTAGTTACTGTCTCCGTTTATTGGGGCTTCCACTCAAAGCACCTCAAATACTTCTCCCTTCGACCTTCTAGAATTGGATAGGTGTCAGACTCTATACATCGTGTTACTACTTACCAGAGTCTTGTGTTTTTAATAAACAGTCGCTACCCCCTAACTTGTGTTGCTGTCCTCCATATAGGGGAGAGCACCCCTTCTCCCGAGGTTATAAGGTCATTTTGTCGAGTTCCTTCAACATGGTTCTCTCGACTTGCCCTAGTATACTCTACTTGTTCACCTGTGTTGGTTTGGGGTACAGTCAGTTCACCTAGAGGGTCTCCCTCCCAATTCAAAGTTTTTTCTTGGAAGTTTCAACCCCCCGGCCCTCTATCGTGACTATCGACGATCCTCGCGACTACGGCACGGCAGTATGCTCTTTCTGGTCCTAATCAGACAAGGAGATAGAGCACCCTCATTCGGGGAGGCTTTGATGACTCAAGGTTAATGAGAGGGAAAGGAGAGTGAGGGCAAGACAAAAGGTAGAATATTGCGGCATTTGATTGAGTTTTCGACGGCCCAATCTCATCCAATTCACTCCAACAGATAGGCATGGCTCAGTAGTCAAAGCAATTGCATCACTTTCACCTACCCATTGGACTCCCTATAGGGGCTTCCTTAGGGACCAATCACTCTACGTAGATTGACTGAACGCAGAAAGCCTTCCACTGGCAGGCGATCCTATTTTTCACATGATTTCTCATTACTAATGTTCGCATCCTCACTTCTGATATCTCCAAGTGTTGTTATCAAAAACCTTCCCCGATTGACAGAACGCTCGCTACTGACACGTCAAAAAATTTGACGGTCTCGTCACTTCGGTGAATCGCTTGAGCCCTAATACATTTTCGATGCAATGGATCATGACCAATGAAGTATTATGCTTTCTTCAAAGGATGGTTGCTTCTAAGCCCACCTCCTAGTTATCATCGCTCAATCACTTCCTTTTCCACTAAGTGATTGTTTAGGGACCTTAGTGTACGATCTAGGCTGTTTCCCTCTCCACATTGGATCTTACCACCCAAAAAGTTTGTTTGTACAAATGATGACAGGCTATATTCGGAGTTTCCTTGGGGTTGGTCAAGAATAAGCCACTCAGGACCATTGAGTGATCTACCTCGGGCCATCGACATCATACGCTCTACTGATATAGATTTTATAGAAAACCAACTATATTCGATCTCAGGTTGGCCTTTCACCCCTAGCCACAAGTCATCCTCGTATTTTGCCACACTCCTTGACTCCTATATATAGGAGACTCAGTACTCTTGTTTGATTTATTGAAAACAATTCATTCTGCACTCCCACATGCGAACATATAAACCAACTTAGTCACACTCAGATTATCATATTTCTCTCTCTATGTTCCTTCCGAACATCATCCTTCATATTGATGTTTGGATGCCTTCAGGTGATCTCATCAATGTTGCCATGACGCTCTATATTCCACAACAAAATAGAAATATCAGCATAGACGTGTTAGGAAATTAACCTCTAATAGAAACAATACCTTGAGGAAATTTATCCATTTAAATCAACACCTATACAACACATTACCAAACATTATCGAATCTATCATTTTTCCAGACCCAACAATTGTCTATCTTGCTTGTGGGGTGACAAATTCTCTACTAACAAGGCATGTTAGTTCTTATTGTCAAGTGATATTGAGTCTCACTTTGATAAAGACATTTGGATTATTAGAATTTCTCCTATAGTCAAAATGTTCATTTGGCTCTCTGGACACAATCAATTTCTAACCAATGAGATGCTTCTAACATGACAATTCAAGAGATCCTCTCTGCTTCCTCTATGAAGAAAATATCAAAAACCACCTAAAATGTTCTGTGCCATAACTTATCAAGCATATGGAGCAGCATCATGGTTTCTCACCGTCCCCTACTATTAACTTAAATCTTCCGTGCACAGCATATTCACATACAGACAGACTTCATAAGATCCTGACACTATGCTCCTTTGAATATCTAAAAAGAACAAAATAACAGAGTTTTCCTGGGAATCTTAACCACATCAATGCAACTTAGATATCTTACTCTACTGAAAGATATCGTTAGCTGAAATTATGTTATATTCACCGCTTCTAAGTTTTGTTGTTATACGTTCGGATTTACCGAACTCTAAAAGCACAAAATCATACAATTTGGCCGAGAAAGATATCCCCAAATGTCATCGTTCAATCAACAGCGAAAAAGCTCAACAGGCTGATGATATTACTCACATTTGTTGAAGACTGTCCACTACTCCATACTATGTATCATATTACAATTTAGTTTGCTAAGATTTCCAGCTTGCGGGCCCCCTAAATTAAACTAGATTTCTCTGATTTGATAGGTGATGAATAGTTTGAACTTATTATCATTATGCGCTGCCTGTGTCCTGTCGCTTTGGTTCTTTATGTGGTATGCTTCAGATGTTTGCTCACTTTCTATGTGGCACCTGCTTTTTGCTATCTTGTAGGTTAGATGGGCGGATTAAAGACGATATCATGTTAAGTCGACCTCAGCCAAATGACAGGATTCAATATCATTCTTCTTACTATTTGATGCTCTAATTTATCATATTTCAATTCTCATTAATGAGTCTTCAAATAGGTTGATTGGACATGCTAACATTAACCAAAAAATGATCATGTACGTGACCGTGTATGTGTTCATCGTTGACAGAACTCGGTGCCACTAATAGTGTTTTGTGTGTGTAATGTAGGGGAGAGGACGGGCTCACTCTTATTTCAATAGCAGTGCGAACTTGCAAAGGACAATCCATTTCTCATCAGTCAGAAATAACACACCCGCAGAAGTGTAGCAGCAATTGAACTATGCAATTGTTTATAACGAAAAAAAGTTATACGGTAAAGATTAGCGACGTAGCCATAAACCCACATTGTACATCTTAATAAAGCAACGCTCTCCAGTGGACACTGTGGAGCATTAAAGTATTTCATCGACCATTAAAGTAATTCATCGATCTCTTGGTCACTGTGGACCAGAAATGGAAAAGTTTTTCTTGATTTATGATACTAAAGGGGTTTGGGATTCTGATGATTCTGAATGATCTCATGAAGATGGATGCATGCATACACAGAACAATTAGTGGATGCTACTGCTGGAGAAAATTTACAATTGCCCAGTTCATTAAGCTGCAAGCATAGGACATTTTAGCTAGCAGCTGCAGTATTCTAGTGATATGTCATAACAAACAATCTCTCAAACCAAGGGCACCTATATAGTAGCACCTTACAACCTTCCGTTATTTCCCATCACAAACATGTTCAATATGTATACAACCAATCAAATATATTGGGCGGCGGACAGCAGTTCCACAAATAGTTCAGCACATGCAGCATGAAGAAACTTCAGGAACAGAAAAACCCCTAGGCAGAACTTGCTCAGGACACCCTTAACTTCCACAGGCCATGCACTCCTCGCGGTTCTCCAAAGAGCAAACTACTTGTGCCATCTTGGTCTCCAGATCCTCTTCTATTGCCTTGTCCATCTGTAGGTGCAACAACATTTTACTGTAAGAGACAGAAACCAAGGAAAACCAGTGAGTCAGTGACAGTGACGAATTGATCTTAAAAGTAGGGACTACCTCGACAGCTAATGTATCAACAGTAAATTTGATAGCATCAGCAGCTGAACGTGATCGTAGATAATACATGCCCGTCTTGAGACCCTGTTATTACATATGCAAAACGCATGCTTAGAAGCTTTTAAAATTAAACCTTAGACAACGAAAATTTACAGGGATACAAACCCTAGACCATGCATGGAAGTGCAGTGAGGTAAGTTTCCCGAAATTGGGCTGATCCATACGAATATTCAAACTCCGACTCTGATCAATATAACAACCACGATCTACAGCCATGTCAACCAGCGCTCTCTGCTTGATTTCCCATACAGTTCTGCCAAGTCAAACAGCATTTGAGACCAAGAGTTTTCAGTGATAAAAACAACTTCCAGTGAGACAATGTACAGCAATGCTTACTTGTAAATAGCTTTTAGATGGTCTGGATATCGGATGATCAATATAACAACCACGATCTACAGCCATGTCAACCAGATTTTAGATGATCAATATAACAACCACGATCTACAGCCATGTCAACCAGCGTTCTCTGCTTGATTTCCCATACAGTTCTGCCAAGTCAAACAGCATTTGAGACCAAGAGTTTTCAGTGATAAAACAACTTCCGGTGAGACAATGTACAGCAATGCTTACTTGTAAATAGCTTTTAGATGGTCTGGATATCGGACATCCTCATAACAGAGCCCTCCTCATAAATGATCCTGTTTTTCAAGACCGGCGTCCAAAGACCCATCTCTGTTAGATCATGCAGAAGGTGCTTGTTCACCACAATAAACTCGCCACTGCAATTGTCAAACTATATTTAGTAATTCTCAAGCACAAAAAGAGCATGATCTGACAGAAAAAAACAAAGAGTTAAGAGGGACAAGTCAATGAAGAAAACCTTAGAACTCTACAGGTGTAGATGTTAGATGTGTATGGTTCAATGCACTCGTTATTTCCTATAATCTGACTAGTTGACGCAGTTGGCATAGGCGCTATGAGGAGAGAGTTCCTAACGCCATTCTTTGCTATCATTTGCGTGAGAGCAGGCCAGTCCCAACGGTCAGAGACCTTGACACCCCACATGTCATGTTGAGGTATTCATCATCATCATCATCATCATCATCTAAGCCTCAATCCCAACTATGTTGGGGTCGGCTACATGGATCCTTCGTTTCCATTCAGCTCTATCATGGGTCATATTCTGATTGAGATGTAGAGATTCAAAATCTCTCTTTATAAGTTCATCCCATGTTAATTTAGGCCTTCCTCTTCTTCTATTTATAGTGTTTGGCTCAATAGCATTGCTTCGTATAGGCGCACTAGTAGGTCTGCGTTGCACATGTCCGTACCATCTGAGTCGGCCCTCACGCAACTTGTCCCCAATGCTCGCCACCCCCACTTTATTCCTGATATAGTCATTTCTCAAACGATCTTTTCTTGTCTTCCCACACATCCATCTCAGCATACGCATTTCGGCCACGTTCATCTTGTTGAGACCTTGTTTCTTCACCGCCCAACATTCACTCCCATAGAGCATGGCTGGTCGTATAGCTGTTCTATAAAACTTACTTTTTAACCTGAGAGGGATCTTCTGATCGCATAAAACTCCAGTTGCACTCCTCCATTTCAACCATCCTGTAGTGATCCGGTGACAAACATCATTTTGGACATCCCCGTCTATTTGAATAATAGAGCCTAAGTAACGAAATTTGTCACATTTTGGTATATCTACTCCGTCCAACTTGGCTCCATCATTCACACTGCGAGATTGGCTGAAATTGCAATGCATATACTCAGTTTTGCTCCTGCTAATCATCAATCCATTTGATTCCAATGCCTTTCTCCAACATTCAACTTTATCATTCAATCCATCTTTTGTTTCGTCAATCAAAACAATATCATCAGCAAATAACATACACCAAGGAATATCATCCTGAACATTCTTTGTTAACTCATCCATAACCAGAACGAATAGATATGGGCTGAGTGTGGATCCTTGGTGTACCCCAACTGTAATAGGAAAAGTTGGTGTCTCTCCTCCAGGAGTCTTGACACTTGCAGTAGAGTTATCATACATGTCTTTGATCAAGTCAATGTATTGGATAGGCACACCCTTTTTCTTCAAAACCATCCATAACACTTCTCTGGGTACTCGATCATAAGCCTTCTCTAGATCGATAAACACCATATGAAGATCTCTTTTGCTTTGTCTATACTTCTCCATAAGCCTCCTTATCAGAAAAATAGCCTCTGTTGTTGATCTTCCAGGCATGAAACCAAATTGGTTGTTTGATACCTGTGTTATAGATCTTAACCTCTGCTCAATAATCCTCTCCCAAAGCTTCATCGTGTGACTCATCAGCTTGATACCTCTATAGTTTGTACAACTCTGAACGTCACCTTTGTTCTTGTAGATTGGGACTATAATACTATTTCTCCACTCATCCGGCATCTTCTTGGTCTTCATAATCTTGTTAAAGAAATTTGTTAACCATGTAACTCCCTCATCCCCCATACTCTTCCATACATCAATGGGAATATTGTCTGGTCCGCATGCCTTTCTCATTTTCATCTTTTTCAAAGCATTCTTGACCTCAAATGGTGAAACTCGTCGTGTGTAAATGATATCTCTCGTATTCATGTCACACGAGTCACTAACATTATATGCAGTATCTCCATTGAAAAGCTTATGGAAGTAATTTCTCCACTGGTTTTTGATATCATCGTCCTTCACCAATACTCTACCATCTTCATTCTTTATGCATTTTACTTGACTCAAGTCTCTTCCTTTCCTTTCTCTTATACGAGCCATTTTATATATATCTTTTTCCCCTTCTCTAGTGTCCAGCTTCTTATACATATCATCAAAGTATCTAGACCTTGCCTCCCTAACCACCTTTTTAGCTTCTTTCTTTGCTTGCTTGTATCTTTGGAACGTTGCATCATCTCCAGATTTGGGCAAGCTCCTATAGATCTCCCTTTTCAGTTTGATAGCCTTTTGTACTTCATCATTCCACCACCAAGTCTCCTTCTGTGGAGGTCCACAACCTTTAGACTCCCCCAAAACCTCTTTGGAAATTTTTGTTATGCAGGAGCTCATGTTATGCCACATAGTGTTAACATCAGACTCCAAGTTCCAAGTTACCTCCTTGATGAGTTTATCATGAAAAGTCAATTTCTTTTCTCCTTTAAGATTCCACCACTTGATCTTGCTATCTTGGTTTCCGTTATGTTTGCCTTTATTGATCTTCATGTTAATATCCAAAACTACCAACCTATGTTGGGTCGTGAGTTCTTCGCCAGGAATCACTTTACAATCCTTGCATATGTTACGATCCACCCGCCTTGTAAGGAGGTAATCAATTTGGCTACAGTTGTGTCCACTCTTGAAAGTAATCATATGGGATTCTCTTTTCTTGAAATGGGTGTTTGCCAAAATCATATCATATGCAACTGCAAAATCTAATATCCTCTCTCCTTCTCCGTTCCTGTTGCCATAACCAAAACCACCATGAACTCTCTCAAATCCAGCATTACCACTCCCCACATGGCCATTTAAATCACTCCCAATAATAATCTTCTCCTCGATCGGTATTCCTTGCATCAATTCATCCATGTCATCCCAAAAATCCTTCTTCGCATCCTCGCTAAGGCCAACTTGGGGGGCATAAGCGCTAATAATGTTAAAAATCTTTCCCCCAAGAACAACCTTGATAGCTATGATTCTATCACCCATCCTTGTAATCTTGACGACGTCATCCTTCAACATCTTATCAACGATAATACCTACGCCATTTCTATGTTTATCAATACCTGTATACCAGATTTTGTATCCTGTGTCTCCAATCTCTCTACAGCGCTCCCCTGTCCACTTGGTTTCCTGCAAGCAAGCTATATTGACTTTTCTTCTCATCATGGTATCCACTATCTCCAAAGATTTCCCTGTCATGTTGAGGTATTCCCTGTTACAGAAACAAAACTAAAACTGTGAAGGGTAAATTAAACACAATGATATGTAAAGATAAGAGTACCGCCGCCACCATAGTTCCTAATAAACAAAGATGAAACTTATGAGAGAGCTAAGAGGCAGCCAATCCCTATTTAAATCCGTGTTTGTCTTATAGCAACCAGAGAGAACACATGAGAAGGACAACCCATAGAAGAACCAGTTAGTTTACAACTGATTGTTATTCCCCGTTACATTAGACTTAATCATTAAATGCTGAGCCTGCCAAGTAGTAACAGTTGTTTTTTGTATGCAAAATCAAAGAAGCAAAGAACAAAACAAGTTTCAGTCAAGTTCATCAAGAACATGATTCAAGTATAAATAGTTAAACACGAGGGACAGTAGAACAGGTATAACAAAAGATAAGAGTCTGCAGTATCACAGGAATAAAAAAGGATCAAATATTGAAGACAACAAATATGTGGAGTCGGATTGTTCTCAAGGTCATAACCAAAACAATTGAGAAACTAGCAGTTGCACTTCAAGCAATGTGTAAGAACCAAATCATCTATCATTTAACTAAAAAAAGAAACTGGAGGGGGTTGACAAAAAACTGAAGGGCAGTTGAAATATGATGGCCTAGGCAGGCATCTAGAATAAAAGATCATCTAACAGATAAATGTTATGCAACATTTGAACTCACCTTACTCACAGGGCGTCCTGGATAAGTTTCATATGCACCATCCTTTTCGGCAAGCTCACAAGATGCTTTCAAGGAATGGTAGTATATTGTCTCAAAAATGTCTTTGTTAAGTTGTTGAGCCTGTCAGCACAGGAAACAGTTAGATTTATGAACAAGTTAAACTGATAAATATACGGAAATATGAGCTAGAATACCTCTGGCGAATCAAAGGGCATGCCAAGTAAGATAAAAGTATCTGCAAGATCCTGTACCCCAATGACAATTGGCCTATGGCGAAAGTTTGACCTTTTTGCTGTTTCAACTGGGTGTAATTTATATCAATGATTTTTTTAGGTTTTCTGTAGCTATTGAAGTTACCTGCAGAAAAAGTACAACGCGTTATTAATCCATCTTGAAAAATTGATCAGATGTACCAATAATTTTATTAAAAAAGTATTTCATACCTCTGCAAGCTTATCAAAGTCAAAGTATCTGTTCTTGGAACCACTGCTGCCAACCAACTGAGAAGGTTGTGATTCAACAGGAACACCCTACATAGGACCAGACAGTAAGCAGGTGCAATACAGAAGGGGAAAAAACATGGCTGAAAGGAGAAGCGTGCACCTTTTCCTAGACATATCGTGGCAAGGCAATCGACGCCAGATTGCAAACTGCAGTTTCATCTGGACTGGTGAGCTCTATAATCTCAGTGCATAGGTTAAAAGACTTGATGGTACCCAGATTCTGCTGGTTGCTTTTTCTGTTACAGGTATCCTACGAAAGAAGAATTGTGTTAAACATTGTAAGTGAAGAACTTTATCCTAGAAAATTATTAACTTAATGGAGACAAGTTTGCAGCAACAGAGACCATACCTTGAAAAGCATGTATGGTGTCCCAGTCTCAATTTGAGCCTTCAAGATCTCAAACCAGAGATTCTGAGCGGGTTAAGAGACTTCCTTGCCCTTCCATACAGTTCGATAAGAAGGTAAAAAAATATTACAGAATATTTTTAGATGGAAACATCCATAGGTTTAGCAAATGCTTACCTCGTTTTTATATTTTGTGTAAAGCTTGTTAAACTCTTCCCCTCAGCAATCCGCTAAACCAGGAGCCTCATTAGGACAAAATCAGGACCAAGTTCCATTGTTTTGAACTCTCTCCATTAATTGGCTCAGGAACCCATAGTGCATAGAATAAATCACGTGCCCTGTGCTCTTCGTGCGTCATCATCAAAATAAAAGGACCAACTGCTGAGTGAAATTTGAGGTTTCTAATGTGACACAACCTCATGATACTATGCTGTACAAGTTTCAGATCAGCTGCAATTTGACCATCATATTTAACTTTAATAATACATGATGAATGGGCAGGACCACTTATAAAAAGTGTATAAATCAGTATAATATGACCAACTATCAGAAACTATTCTCGAAGATCGTAGGATTGGTACTTATTATTAACTAAAGTGCAAATAATTGAAAGTGTCGAGATGCCAAACTCTGCACATTCAGTATGCATCATAATATGCTGAATATAACCCACGCCCACACCCCACCACACACTCAATAACATATTCCAAAACAATAACTGATACAGTGATTAATCCCCACTTGTTCTCGTAATAAATCACCGATTCACATGCTTCTAGTCACCTCATTTTTCTAATCTCCAAAAATATATTGGGCCGGGTCTCAACTATCCCTATTATTTGTATTTGTGATGATTGTCAGTTTATTCTCCTCAAAGAAGTTTGAATAAATGTAGCATATATATGAACATCAAGCCTTCACTGTGTATGAACATCAAGCCTAGATACTGATGAACATGACTACTAGTCAGTAATACAGATTAACATAGTGGGGAAAAGGTAGGAATTCCTTAAAATCCAATATTGGCAGCATGCAAAAATTCAAAGCCAAGAGTGTAAGCTTCCCTCTGAAGAAAAAAAAGATGCAAAGTAGACAAAAACAGCAAGTAGTGATTGCTCAATTAGTTACCCCATCATGTGTCGTGTAGCTATTTCAATATAAGAAAAAGATTACAAACCCAAAATTCATTGGCACTATAGTGGAACATCTATAATTGTGCACTTGATGTTTACTTGTTATGTACTGCCATATGATATTCATAATTTTAGCTCTTGCAGCAGAAAATTGATTTATAATGGAGAAACAACAGCTCGCACTCAAATTACTTCATTCACAGCTATATCACATGATTGCATAGAATGGGAGCGGAAATAAGCTCCCACCTCTAAAATGTAGTCCCAGGCAAAAGGCAGAGGAGATTAAACGAGCAGAATGGTTTCTCAACTGAGGGATAAGAAGGCGTCAAAAACAGGCATAGATGGTGTTACCTTGCCGTGGTTCTTCCTCAGATCAAGGAACTCAAAAACATCAGCATGCCATGGTTCCAAGTACACTGCAAATGCTCCTAGATCAAAGGAAAACAAAGAAAGTCGGCAATATACAAACTAGGAGAATTAGCCATGGTCATAAAACTTAAAATAAAGACCAACTCACCCTTTCTTTTTCCTCCTCCCTGATTAACATACCGAGCAGTGTCATTGAAGACACGCAACATGGGAACAATTCCATTAGAGGTCCCATTGGTCAACGTATATAACTACCAGTAGCCCTGATGCAATGAACAGACAGGCCAATTCCTCCAGCAGATTTGCTAATTACGGCACATTCCTCGAGGGTATCATATATTCCTTCGATGCTCTCCCCTTTCGTGCATATCAGGAAACAGCTACTCAGTTGAACAATTAGCGAATATGACCATTAGACAATTGAACCAAGAAGATAACACCTGCAGGGGATAATTGAAACAAAGGTGGAGTAGAACAAGAAAACTTGCCTGTGGCCGAGGAGTTCCACGTAGGTGAGGCGTGCATGAACCAGCACTGGGACATCAGGTGGTAAGTCCTAATAGCAACCTCAATGTTATCATGGTGTATCCCGACAGCAACCCGCATCAGCATGTGTTGGGGCCTCTCGACCACCTTGCCAAGACCGTTCGAGGGTCTTGAATCCGAAGTAGTCGTAGTCGAAGTTTCTGTCGTATATGATCTCACTGTCCAAGTGCTCAGCGTTCTGAACACAGATGGGAGAGAAAATTCAAGAAATTGCACCCGTTCAAGATTGATCAGTTTGAAATTCAAACGCCACACACACACACACACACACACACACACAAACAGTCCATGTCCTAAAATCCTTATATGGAAAAGTATTCTCCCTTGTGTGTTGTATATCCCCTATTCGTATATGTTTCTTGGGAAAGTGTTGTATTCTTTGAAAATGGGAACAATTCCCGGACACGAAATTCACGTGAATTGCTGAATAAGATACGATCGATTACACAGATCGCGGTTCACTAACCTTCATTATGACCTCGAACACATCATCGGCAATGAGAGGGCACTTCAAACTCGATCTTTCATTGTAGTGGTTGTACATGATCTTAATCCTGCGGGAACATCCAGGCGATAGTTAAGTCGAGACTAATTTGAGAACAGACAACACGATTTAAATCGATGATGAGATTCGGAACCTCACGTTTCAGAGAAGGACTTCTTCGTGTTCTTGTGCTCGCCGCAAGCTGATCAATTACATGACAAATCACATAATCCGAGCAAATTAGGCGAGAAAACAGAGAGCAGGGGCGGTGTGCGACACCGGACGGGCAGTACGAAGGAAAACGAGCCAAGGATCAAGCGAGGAGAGAGCGGGGGGAAGCAGCCGTACCTGCGCGTAGTCGGGGTGGTTGGTCGTCATGATCGCGGCGGTCTCGGCGGCGAGCTCGTCGAGCTGGCTAGTAGTAACGCCCTTGTAGACACCAGCGCACGCCTTCTGGGCGACGAGCACGGGGTCGCAGTGGTCGAGGTTGAGGCCATAGCTGAGCTTCTTGAGGCGCGCGGTGATCTTGTCGAAGCGGAACGTCTTGTAGCGGCCGTCGCGCTTGACGACGTACATGGTGGCGGACTCCGGCCGGCGGCGGTTGAAAGCGAGTGTCGGAGCGCGGAAAAGAGTGGGAAGGGTAGAGAGGGGGCTAGGGTTTTTGGCGCGGGTGGGGGAATGGTAAGAAAAACTGTGAAAGTATGGTGTGGGGATAAGCTGATTGCATTCGAAATTGGCGCTATAGGAATTGGGCAGTGAATGTGCATGACTAACTTATGACATCACAAAATGAAGAGAAAAGTTGGAGAATAAATTTCAAATAAATTTCAACTTATAATTTGTTATTGGTGTTATAGTGAATGTATAGTCCATTTGTCTCTGATATCTGAATTGAACTCGAGGCATGGACTTGTCATCCTCTACAAATGTTTGATCCATGTTTCTTGACTCAGAGTAGACTGCTTGAGATATATGTAAGCTCAATATCATATATTGACTTACATGTACATGGACATACATTTCTCAATCTCACTCTTCAAGTGGTCAGGATATCACACTCCTTTAGGACGGACAAATTTCATATCTATCACTCACAGTCAAGTCCCCATGTGTCAAAGTCACCCAATCATCATCGTTATAACAACCCATATTTTATATATGTGTTTGATGATGACAAAGTGTACCCAATCACATGTGATGAGTGTAGTGATTTTAGGTCTAAGAACCACAGTCACCACCAATATTGGAAGAGATGATCCTGACTAACCAAGTGTGGTTTCCATGCATCACTCTTATGGTGGGTCTTTCCTATAAACTGTTCTCTAACATGTATATGTGTGCTTGGTTTGATATGTTGGTATGTATGCCCTGAGAGCAAATCATGGGATGATTGGTGGGATACATTAAGATTGATTTGATAAACATCAAAGGCGAGCTTCCAATTCTCTCTGGTTCAGTCATATGAGATAGTGATAGAACATATTGAATGTCTAGAGAATGACAGTACTCAATGACGTATGCCTTCAGGTTCAGGACCTGAACGATGAGATCATACGGATGCTAAGAGTTTGTACATTCTTGTTATGTCCCTAGTCGGATGTCATTGTGGAAGGTAGATAGATAGCAATGACACACAAGACTAGATTGTGGTGTTGGTTGATGACAGAATCTCATTAGTCATGATATAGAGATATCAAACCAAACACATAGGTACTTGTTAGAGAACAAGTGTACCGGACAGACCCACCGTGAGTTTGACACATGGAACCATGAGATGGTAGTCACAGTCAGTACTCACAGTGATGGTGGTGAGTGTGATTCTTAGACCTGAAATCACTGCACTCAACACATGTCGTTGGGCACACTTTGACATCATCAAACGCAGTCCTGAAACATGGGTTGTTATAAAGGTGATGATTGGGTGGCTTTGACACATGGGGCTTTTGAGGGGTGAGTGATAGATATGGGATTTGTCCCTCCTGAGGGAGTTTGATATCCATGGCCACTTGATGAGTAGGATTGAGAAAGGCGTGCACGCATGTGTGAATCAGTATGTGATAGTGATGTCATACATATCTCTTCCAGTCTACTCTGAGATCAAGGAAGTGAATGAACGTTGACAGGATGACTGTTCCATGCCTCGAGTTCATTCGGGATATCAGTGGCAAAGGAATTATACATTCGCTGTAACACCATTCACGGATTGTAGGATGAAAGTTGTTCTCCAACTTTCTACTTTCACTTGGGTAGCACTGATGTGTGACTAGGCACCGCTCTTTGCTTGTGAAGTCATAAGTGTTATGGACTTTCACTGCCAACGTGAAATGGACTTGCAGGGTCACACACATAGGATTTAACCTGGAAAAGGAGTTTTGTCCACAAAGCAATGTTTAGATTGATTACTAAAGGAGTTTAGTAGTTCAATTAAACACTCAATCAGTCGATAGCTCAATATCGTATGGTTCAAGGTGTTGGACGCATTGATTGGAATATCGGATTGATTGAAATCGCATTTGACTGATTTTGCCCAACCTGTGCTCCCAACCGATCGGCTCATGTGATGAACCGGTCGGCTGAGGTTGCTGAACCGGTCGGCTGGAGTGTCCAGGCCGATCGGCTCATGCCCAGGTTGAAACGACATGTTCAAGGGTTGAACCGATCGGCTCAACTGGTGCAACGGACCAGTTGGGAAAGTCATGTCGGCAAGGATTTTCCTTTGGTTTCAAATTGCCCAATTCGATTGGGAATAACATTGGTATTCGATACCAATTGGGAAAGAAACAAGGAAAGTCTTTTTGAGCCGGATTAGGACCATGAACCGATCGGTTCAGGGCACCAACCGATCGGTTGGAGTGCCCCAAACGATCGGCTCAGGTCCAACCGATCGGCTCAATGGCCGAACCGATCGGTTCAGTTGTGAACCGATCATTTCAAGTTGTGAACCGGTTGCTTTTTGTGGAAAATTCTCGAACCCTTCTACTCCTGCTTTAGTCCCGCATTGCCCGGGATGGAGAACCCTGTCCCATGACTCTCCTATATATATAGGGGTATTGGGGGCTTCTCAAAGTACAGCTCAGTGCAACCAGTTGCTCTGCAAATTGTCGTTCTCTCTGGTTTTGGTAACCGTGAGAGAGCCCGAGCAAGTGCTTCCCGCAAAAGGGAGGTGCAGCAAGGGAAGGACAACTGCAGTTGCAACAGGAGGCAGGAGAGCGTGTTGGCGACTAGTACGTCAACAGGAGGGTGCGACTCCTTCCACTTCCTTGTGGGACAAGGAGAGTGGAGTTCCAGGTGGTCCGTGTGGACTACTACAGAGGCGGGAGGACACTGCCGCTTAGGAGGACAACTGTCATCCGACAGTCCGGTTTGAGTAGGAGTTGTCAGTCCCGGTGCGACCAGGAGCTGTACAGACACCGTCGAAGTCCGGAGTTGAAGACCGCGCATTGCGTGAGGTATTGTCGCCGAGCAAGCCTCGGGACAAGGTATGATTCCACAAACCATCCTTTCCTATTATATAGACGTTGACGTGTTTCCTCTGTATGGGTTTGGGGAGAAATTTTTGTTTCCGCTGCCTTCTCTGTCTCCCCTATAAAACCCAACAGTGGTATCAGAGCCACGTCAGCTGCTCTATATTTTAGGAATATCGATATGATCGATTTTGGTTTGTCGCCTTTATTTATTGCATACGATGCGAATAATATCGGCTTTATGCATGTCCAATCCTAATTCCACAAATCCCTAATTACATATATGATATGTATTATTAATGCACTCGATACGCGTCGCCCTTAAACGAGTTTTGTGGTGGATGTGTGTAGCGTGATTATGGCCTATAAACCCCTATCTATGTGTGGTTGTTTGTGGTTGCTTGCGTCTCGATCTGCGCACCGATCTTCCCTCTCTTATTCCTGATGTAACTCAAAATAATTCGAGATTCTTTCCTACCTTTGCTCCCCCTGAATGTAACTCGGGGTTTCCTTTTTAAAGCAATGTAATAAATAGAATAGGGTTTTATTTCCTGTTATGTCAAAGGCCGGCGGACATCAAGGCGACTGTTCAGACGGTCGGTTCAAGGAGTGAACTGATCGGTTGACCTTCCAGACGGTCGGTTCAAGGAGTGAACCGATCGGTTGATGACCGATTCGAGGAGCGAGACGAGCGGGTGGCGGACATGACGAGATGCACGACGACCAGGCGAACCGATCGGTTGGAGGAGCCAACCGATCGGCTGGTGGCACCCAGACGACCGGCTGGAGAGTACAGATCATTCATGTGATGAGTTGATCAACTCGGATGGCAAGGCACAGAGTTCATCTTGTACAGGTTGCATGTGATGTTGACCTAGATGACCGTGATTCCTCTTGGCTCGAGGAATCACATTAGGATGGCCATAATCATTGCTTTTATCGTTTTGTGCATATTTTCTGTGGGATATAGCATGTATATGATACGTACTATGTATTGTGGTGATTGGATATGTATATGTATATAAAACCAAATCCCTCATTAAAATATTAAGTCTTACATGCCTCCCATTAGCAGCACACATGAAAAGCTCGATCGACCAAGTGTAGGTTACGCCAAAGCGTGGTGCGCCGTCTATCTTGTGGAAGTGTGAAGGGTAGACATGTAGGTTCTGCCAAAGCAGGGTGCATGTTTACCGTGTCGGCTTTTGGGTTAGACTTAACTGGTGATTCTTAGAGCGTCTAGGCCCAGAGGCAAGGAATGTTCATGGCAAGGTGTTGTGCATGTTCTTTCAACAAGAGTTGCATATGATGCAATTGGCAAGAGTTGCCTACCTGAGAGATCTAAGTTGTGGGCGATCAGCCAAAGCTGACTCATGACTTAGAGGATTTCAGGATCTTGCCCACTAGAAGGTTGTACGCTGCAATCTTCCAAATTGATGGTGAGGGCTATCGATTTGAAGTAAAATAGTGGGAGCGATAATTAATTAAATGCCTAATTATATTGTCAAACTTTCAAATCAATCAAATAAGTCAAAAATGAGTTTTGGACTAAAATTGCATATTTTCTTTTTGTAGTTCAAATGGCAACAAACAACAACAACGTTTCTTTGCGATCGGTCCTTGACAAGGACAAGCTAAATGGGACAAACTTCCACGACTGGTATCGGACATTGAGAATTGTTCTCACTCAAGAGCGTAAGCTCTATGTCCTGGATACTCCAATTCCAGAGGAACCCGCTCCTAATGCACCAAGGACAGAAAGGGATGCTTACAAGAAGCATTCTGATGATGCCATTGATGCAAAGTGCTTGATGTTATGTTCAATGAACCATGAGTTGTAGAGGCAACATGAGAACATGGGTGTCATAGAGATGATTCTGCATCTCAGGAACATGTATGAAGATCAGGCACGGCAAGAGAGGTACAATGTTTCTAGGGCGTTGTTCAAGTGCGTCATGACAGAAGGAGATCCAGTTGGTCCTCACACACTCAAGATGATTGGGTATGTGGAGAACCTGCAGAGACTGGGATTTCCACTGAGCCAAGAGTTGGCTACTGACGTGATACTGCAATCGTTGCCAGAATCTTACAGTCAGTTTGTGATGAACTACAACATGAACAACTTTGATAGGCCACTGTCAGAGTTGTTGGGCATATTGAGGACAGCCGAGTTACAGATGAAGAAGGACAATCCTAAGTCTGTGATGGTGATCACGAACAAGAAAGGCAAGTCCAAGCGCAAGGGCAAGGGCAAAGCTAAGAAATGTTCTGAAGCTAGCCAGGAGTCCAAGCCATCTTCAGCTCTCAAGGCCAAGGGAGGCGTGACCAAGAAAGGAAATTGCCACCATTGTCAAAAGCCAGGACATTGGAAAAGGAATTGTCCTCTCTACCTGGAAGAACAAAAGAAGAAGGAGGCGACTGAAGCCTCTACTTGAAGGTGTCATGTAAATAAACTTGTAACACTTTTTGAGATATATGATATCAAGATGTAAAGTGTAAAGCATTCTTACTTGGGGCAAGTGTTGCCTTTATAGATAGGAATACTTTAGTTTATTTTCAGCCAATAAGGCATGTAATACAGTTATGAACTGTTATTTCATACTTGCCAATAGATAGAAACACTTTATTTTTGCATATTGTATGACAATGATGGCAATTAATAAAGAGATGTTTCAATTTATAAAGATGTGATCTTTGTGGCAATGCCTTATTTATCTTGTGATATTTGATATGCATAATATAAGACGATACCTAAAAGTTATAGATAACTCAAACAATTTAATTAGCATTAATCATGAGAAATTCATTTCTAGTTTCCATGTGATGGATAAATCTAGACTCTTTTGGTTATAGAACCAGTAAGAGGCATGAATATCTTGGACATGATTAATCAATCTTCACTAATGTAGTGGGAGAGTGATTATCCTATTAGGTATAATACATGTGATGTATTTACATATGTATTGGAATAAATGCTAATACTTCAAATGGTGTTTAGAGAAATACCAATATGAATCTCTTGAAGTGTTCAAGATTATCATAGATGAAGTACAAATTTGGTAAAGTATTAATTCTTGATGAGATCAAGGAATGAAATACTTGGACCAAATGTTTGAGATCCTTATGAGTGATTATGATAGTGTATCATAGTGAACTCATGATTAAGGCATGGTGATGTCTGAATCAAGAAGGAATCATACTCTAAGGAGTTAGAGAATGATTATCAAATAACTGAATTCTTCTTAATAAAAGAATACCCCACACTAATAAAAGAAATTAAGAATCACAAGGGTTGTGAGTTCTTATATCTTTAACAGATACACCTCAATTATCTATGTGATGAGTTGTTCATGTGATGAGTCAACTATCAAGATGAATATGAGGAACCGAATCTTGAGTTATGGTTTAAAACCATTACACCCTAAATGACTTCCATGTGAACCATAAGGTATGACCTTGATGGTAGCACTCATTGGATCATATCCGTAAGTGCAAATGAGTCTTAAGTGTTAAGACACATGGATAACATTTTGAGAAAGATGATGCTTGTTGATTGCAACTTAATGACTAAGACATTTGGTATATGGATACTAAAACCGCATTCCTATGAGGAATAAAACCAGGATGTGTACGTGACACAACCTTTAAGGTTTATGAATCCACTAATGCAAATGAAGTCTATAAGTTACAATGGACTAATCAATGTGATTGATTGAGTACAAGCAACTCAAAACTGGATCTTTATTTTGATGATATAGTCAAAGGGTTTGACTGATATGTCAAAGATAAAGGAGGGATCTGTGATTTAGTGGGAGCGTATTCACATTCCACATATTGATGTGAAATGGAAATGTTCTAGATTGGAAATCCGAATGTGGAAATTATCTTTAAGGAAGATAGAGGTGTTTCCTATGTGATAGGAATAGAGATCTATAGAGATAGTTCTCGAAAATCTCTTGACCTGGAAAGAGAGAGCATACATTGGCAATCTGTACTGAAGTGTTCAGTATGCACAGATTCAGTGGGAGAAAACTTGTCCATGTTACATGGAGTTAGTATCCCAAGGCCAAGTGTCCAATTCTTATGAAGAATGGGAACACTAAGAATAGATATGGATCTATCATGTATGTAATAATCCCATTATCTTGCATGTATGACATGGAAAGAATAAAATGCATTCATCATCTTGTATGTAGGACATTGCAATATGATGTGCTCATCCTGATAACTCGTATGTGGGACATGACGAGTGGATGTCTGTCTGCTTCCAGTAAGGGTTACTGGAATACCATGAGAACTTGATGATTGCTTGTGAAGTACTAGTTCTATGGAGATAAGGAAGAGTTCGATGTAAAGAGTTACATTGATGCGAACTTCCGAAATGACAGAAAATTATTCGCAAAATATACATAAGATGTATAAAAGTGAAAGTTTGTTGATGATTGGAAGTGTTCCAATAAAACCATTTAAAAGGGAAATGCCGAGTATCTATGTGTTAGTAAACAACAATGGATACTATATGGATCTGAAAGTTCAATAAGATGAACTTATATTCAACTCATTGATGACAAGTCTGGAATCCTTGATCATGCAATGTGGCTAAAGGTTAGCAAATGGAATGCTAGATCGCATATTACGGCAACTCCATCTCATACGTGTGACGTACAACGAAGAGATGCGAGACATGCAATTTGTACAGACTTTGGCAAGGTGTTGTCATTACTCACTATGTTGGCACTAGAGCACAGTAACATGTGGGACATGTTTGAAGATCACTATGAATATGATTCATGGGTCATTGACTCGCAGTGCAAGTGGGAGTCTGTTGGTATGTATGCCCTGAGAGCCAATCATGGGATGATTGGTGGGATACATTAAGATTGATTTGATAAACATCAAAGGCGAGCTTCCAATTCTCTCTGGTTCAGTCATATGAGATAGTGATAGAACAGATTGAATGTCTAGAGAATGACAGTACTCAATGACGTATGCCTTCAGGTTCAGGACCTGAACGATGAGATCATACGGATGCTAAGAGTTTGTACATTCTTGTTATGTCCCTAGTCGGATGTCATTGTGGAAGGTAGATAGACAGCAATGACACACAAGACTAGATTGTGGTGTTGGTTGATGACAGAATCTCATTAGTCATGATATAGAGATATCAAACCAAACACATAGGTACTTGTTAGAGAACAAGTGTACCGGACAGACCCACCGTGAGTTTGACACATGGAACCATGAGATGGTAGTCACAGTCAGTACTCACAGTGATGGTGGTGAGTGTGATTCTTAGACCTGAAATCACTGCACTCAACACATGTCGTTGGGCACACTTTGACATCATCAAACGCAGTCCTGAAACATGGGTTGTTATAAAGGTGATGATTGGGTGGATTTGACACATGGGGCTTTTGAGGGGTGAGTGATAGATATGGGATTTGTCCCTCCTAAGGGAGTTTGATATCCATGGCCACTTGATGAGTATGATTGAGAAAGGCGTGCACGCATGTGTGAATCAGTATGTGATACTGATGTCATACATATCTCTTCCAGTCTACTATGAGATCAAGGAAGTGAATGAACGTTGACAGGATGACTGTTCCATGCCTCAAGTTCATTCGGGATATCAGTGGCAAAGGAATTATACATTCGCTGTAACACCATTCACGGATTGTAGAAATGAAAGTTGTTCTTCAACTTTCTACTTTCACTTGGGTAGCACTGATGTGTGACTAGGCACCGCTCTTTGCTTGTGAAGTCATAAGTGTTATGGACTTTCACCACCAACGTGAAATGGACCTGCAGGGTCACACACATAGGATTTAACCTGGAAAAGGAGTTTTGTCCACAAAGCAATGTTTAGATTGATTACTAAAGGAGTTTAGTAGTTCAATTAAACACTCAATCATTCGATAGCTCAATATTGTATGGTTCAAGGTGTTGGACGCATTGATTGGAATATCGGATTGATTGAAATTGCATTTGACTGATTTTGCCCAACATGTGCTCCCAACCGATCGGCTCATGTGATGAACCGGTCGGCTGAGGTTGCTGAACCAGTCGGCTGGAGTGTCCAGGCCGATCGGCTCATGCCCAGGTTGAAACGACCTGTTCAAGGGTTGAACCAATCGGCTCAACTGGTGCAACGGACCAGTTGGGAAAGTCATGTCGGCAAGGATTTTCCTTTGGTTTCAAATTGCCCAATTCGATTGGGAATAACATTGGTATTCGATACCAATTGGGAAAGAAACAAGGAAAGTCTTTTTGAGCCGGATTAGGACCATGAACCGATCGGTTCAGGGCACCAACCGATCGGTTGGAGTGCCCCAAATGATCGGCTCAGGTCCAACCGATCGGCTCAATGGCCGAACCGATCGGTTCAGTTGTGAACCGATCATTTCAAGTTGCGAACCGGTTGCTTTTTGTGGAAAATTCTCGAACCCTTCTACTCCTGCTTTAGTCCCGCATTGCCCGGGATGGAGAACCCTGTCCCATGACTCTCCTATATATAGGGGTATTGGGGGCTTCTCAAAGTACAGCTCAGTGCAACCAGTTGCTCTGCAAGTTGTCGTTCTCTCTGGTTTTGGTAACCGTGAGAGAGCCCGAGCAAGTGCTTCCCGCAAAAGGGAGGTGCAGCAAGGGAAGGACAACTGCAGTTGCAATAAGAGGCAGAAGAGCGTGTTGGCGACTAGTACGTCAACAGGAGGGTGCAACTCCTTCCACTTCCTTGTGGGACAAGGAGAGTGGAGTTCCAGGTGGTCCGTGTGGACTACTACAGAGGCGGGAGGACACTGCCGCTTAGGAGGACAACTGTCATCCGATAGTCCGGTTCGAGTAGGAGTTGTCAGTCCCGGTGCGACCAGGAGCTGCACAGACACCGTCGAAGTCCGGAGTTGAAGACCGCGCATTGCGCGAGGTATTGTCGCCGAGCAAGTCTCGGGACAAGGTATGATTCCACAAACCATCATTTCCTATTATATAGACGTTAACGCGTTTCCTCGGTATGGGTTTGGGGAGAAATTTTTGTTTCCGCTGCCTTCTCTGTCTCCCCTATAAAACCCAACAGTGGTATCAGAGCCACGTCAGCTGCTCTATATTTTAGGAATATCAATATGATCGATTTTGGTTTGTCGCCTTTATTTATTGCATACGATGCGAATAATATCGGCTTTATGCATGTCCAATCCTAATTCCACAAATCCCTAATTACATATATGATATGTATTATTAATGCACTCGATACGCGTCGCCCTTAAACGAGTTTTGTGGTGGATGTGTGTAGCGTGATTATGGCCTATAAACCCCTATCTGTGTGTGGTTGTTTGTGGTTGCTTGCATCTCGATCTGCGCACCGATCTTCCCTCTCTTATTCCTGATGTAACTCGAAATAATTCGAGATTCTTTCCTACCTTTGCTCCCCCTGAATGTAACTCGGGGTTTCCTTTTTAAAGCAATGTAATAAATAGAATAGGATTTTATTTCCTGTTATGTCAAAGGCCGGCGGACATCAAGGCGACTGTTCAGACGGTCGGTTCAAGGAGTGAACTGATCGGTTGACCTTCCAGACGATCGGTTCAAGGAGTGAACCGATCGGTTGATGACCGATTCGAGGAGCGAGACGAGCGGGTGGCGGACATGACGAGATGCACGACGACCAGGCAAACCGATCGGTTGGAGGAGCCAACCGATCGGCTAGTGGCACCCAGACGACCGGCTGGAGAGTACAGATCATTCATGTGATGAGTTGATCAACTCGGATGGCAAGGCACAGAGTTCATCTTGTACAGGTTGCATGTGATGTTGACCTAGATGACCGTGATTCCTCTTGGCTCGAGGAATCACATTAGGATGGCCATAATCATCGCTTTTATCGTTTTGTGCATATTTTCTGTGGGATATAGCATGTATATGATACGTACTATGTATTGTGGTGATTGGATATGTATATGTATATAAAACCAAATCCCTCATTAAAATATTAAGTCTTACATGCCTTCCATTAGCGGCACACATGAAAAGCTCGATCGACCAAGCGTAGGTTACGCCAAAGCATGGTGCGCCGTCTATCTTGTGGAAGTGTGAAGGGTAGACATGTAGGTTCTGCCAAAGCAGGGTGCATGTTTACCGTGTCGGCTTTTGGGTTAGACTTAACTGGTGATTCTTAGAGCATCTAGGCCCAGAGGCAAGGAATGTTCATGGCAAGGTGTTGTGCATGTTCTTTCAACAAGAGTTGCATATGATGCAATTGGCAAGAGTTGCCTACCTGAGAGATCTAAGTTGTGGGCGATCAGCCAAAGCTGACTCATGACTTAGAGGATTTTAGGATCTTGCCCACTAGAAGGTTGTACGCTGCAATCTTCCGAATTGATGGTGAGGGCTATCGATTTGAAGTAAAATAGTGGGAGCGATAATTAATTAAAGGCCTAATTATATTGTCAAACTTTTAAATCAATCAAATAAGTCAAAAATGAGTTTTGGACTAAAATTGCATATTTTCTTTTTGTAGTTCAAATGGCAACAAACAACAACAACTTTTCTTTGCGATCGGTCCTTGACAAGGACAAGATAAATGGGACAAACTTCCACGACTGGTATCGGACATTGAGAATTGTTCTCACTCAAGAGCGTAAGCTCTATGTCCTGGATACTCCAATTCCAGAGGAACCCGCTCCTAATGCACCAAGGACAGAAAGGGATGCTTACAAGAAGCATTCTGATGATGCCATTGATGCAAAGTGCTTGATGCTATGTTCAATGAACCATGAGTTGTAGAGGCAACATGAGAACATGGGTGTCATAGAGATGATTCTGCATCTCAGGAACATGTATGAAGATCAGGCACGGCAAGAGAGGTACAATGTTTCTAGGGCGCTGTTCAAGTGCGTCATGACAGAAGGAGATCCAGTTGGTCCTCACACACTCAAGATGATTGGGTATGTGGAGAACCTGCAGAGACTGGGATTTCCACTGAGCCAAGAGTTTGCTACTGACGTGATACTGCAATCGTTGCCATAATCTTACAGTCAGTTTGTGATGAACTACAACATGAACAACTTTGATAGGCCACTGTCAGAGTTGTTGGGCATGTTGAGGACAGCCGAGTTACAGATGAAGAAGGACAAGCCTAAGTCTGTGATGGTGATCACGAACAAGAAAGGCAAGTCCAAGCGCAAGGGCAAGGGCAAAGCTAAGAAAGGTTCTGAAGCTAGCCAGGAGTCCAAGCCATCTTCATCTCTCAAGGCCAAGGGAGGCGTGACCAAGAAAGGAAATTGCCACCATTGTCAAAAGCCAGGACATTGGAAAAGGAATTGTCCTCTCTACCTGGAAGAACAAAAGAAGAAGGAGGCGACTGAAGCCTCTACTTGAAGGTGTCATGTAAATAAACTTGTAACACTTTTTGAGATATATGATATAAAGATGTAAAGTGTAAATCATTCTTACTTAGGGCAAGTGTTGCCTTTATAGATAGGAATACTTTAGTTTATTTTCAGCCAATAAGGCATGTAATACAGTTTTGAACTGTTATTTCATACTTGCCAATAGATAGAAACACTTTATTTTTGCATATTGTATGACAATGATGGCAATTAATAAAGAGATGTTTCAATTTATAAAGATGTGATCTTTGTGGCAATGCCTTATTTATCTTGTGATATTTGATATGCATAAGATAAGACGATACCTAAAAGTTATAGATAACTCAAACAATTTAATTAGCATTAATCATGAGAAATTCATTTCTAGTTTCCATGTGATGGATAAATCTAGACTCTTTTGGTTATAGAACCAGTAAGAGACATGAATATCTTGGACATGATTAATCAATCTTCACTAATGTAGTGGGAGAGTGATTATCCTATTAGGTATAATACATGTGATGTATTTACATACCTATTGGAATAAATGCTAATACTTCAAATGGTGTTTAGAGAAATACCAATATGAATCCCTTGAAGTGTTCAAGATTATCATAGATGAAGTACAAATTTGGTAAAGTATTAATTCTTGATGAGATCAAGGAATGAAATACTTGGACCAAATGTTTGAGATCCTTATGAGTGATTATGATAGTGTATCATAGTGAACTCATGATTAAGGCATGGTGATGTCTGAATCAAGAAGGAATCATACTCTAAGGAGTTAGAGAATGATTATCAAATAACTAAATTCTTCTTAATAAAAGAATACCCCACACTAATAAAAGAAATTAAGAATCACAAGGGTTGTGAGTTCTTATATCTTTAACAGATACACCTCAATTATCTATGTGATGAGTTGTTCATGTGATGAGTCAACTATCAAGATGAATATGAGGAACCAAATCTTGAGTTATGGTTTAAAACCATTACATCCTAAATGACTTCCATGTGAACCATAAGGTATGACCTTGATGGTAGCACTCATTGGATCATATCCGTAAGTGCAAATGAGTCTTAAGTGTTAAGACACATGGATAACATTTTGAGAAAGATGATGCTTGTTGGTTGCAACTTAATGACTAAGACATTTGGCATATGGATACTAAAACCGCATTCCTATGAGGAATAAAACCAGGATGTGTACGTGACACAACCTTTAAGGTTTATGAATCCACTAATGCAAATGAAGTCTATAAGTTACAATGGACTAATCAATGTGATTGATTGAGTACAAGCAACTCAAAATTGGATCTTTATTTTGATGATATAGTCAAAGGGTTTGACTGATATGTCAAAGATAAAGAAGGGATCTGTGATTTAGTGGGAGCGTATTCACATTCCACATATTGATGTGAAATGGAAATGTTCTAGATTGGAAATCCGAATGTGGAAATTATCTTTAAGGAAGATAGAGGTGTTTCCTATGTGATAGGAATAGAGATCTATAGAGATAGTTCTCGAAAATCTCTTGACCTGGAAAGAGAGAGCATACATTGGCAATCTGTACTGAAGTGTTCAGTATGCACAGATTCAGTGGGAGAAAACTTGTCCATATTACATGGAGTTAGTATCCCAAGGCCAAGTGTCCAATTCTTATGAAGAATGGGAACACTAATAATAGATATGGATCTATCATGTATGTAATCATCCCATTATCTTGCATGTATGACATGGCAATAATAAAATGAATTCATCATCTTGTATGTAGGACATTGCAATATGATGTGCTCATCCTGATAACTCGTATGTGGGACATGACGAGTGGATGTCTGTCTGCTTCCAGTAAGGGTTACTGGAATACCATGAGAACTTGATGAGTGCTTGTGAAGTACCAGATCTATGGAGATAAGGAAGAGTTCGATGTAAAGAGTTACATTGATGCGAACTTCCGAAAGGACAGAAAATTATTCGCAAAATATACATAAGATGTATAAAAGTGAAAGTTTGTTGATGATTGGAAGTGTTCCAATAAAACCATTTAAAAGGGAAATGCCGAGTATCTATGTGTTAGTAAACAGCAATGGATACTATATGGATCTGAAAGTTCATAAGATGAACTTATATTCCACTCATTGATGACAAGTCTGGAATCCTTGATCATGCAATGTGGCTAAAGGTTAGCAAATGGAATGCTAGATCGCATATTACGGCAACTCCATCTCATACGTGTGACGTACAACGAAGAGATGCGAGACATGCAATTTGTACAGACTTTGGCAAGGTGTTGTCATTACTCACTATGTTGGCACTAGAGCACAGTAACATGTGGGACATGTTTGAAGATCACTATGAATATGATTCATGGGTGATTGGCTCGCAGTGCAAGTGGGAGTCTGTTGGTATGTATGCCCTGAGAGCTAATCATGGGATGATTGGTGGGATACATTAAGATTGATTTGATAAACATCAAAGGCGAGCTTCCAATTCTCTCTGGTTCAGTCATATGAGATAGTGATAGAACAGATTGAATGTCTAGAGAATGACAGTACTCAATGACGTATGCCTTCAGGTTCAGGACCTGAACGATGAGATCATACAGATGCTAAGAGTTTGTACATTCTTGTTATGTCCCTAGTCGGATGTCATTGTGGAAGGTAGATAGACAGCAATGACACACAAGACTAGATTGTGGTGTTGGTTGATGACAGAATCTCATTAGTCATGATATAGAGATATCAAACCAAACACATAGGTACTTGTTAGAGAACAAGTGTACCAGACAGACCCACCGTGAGTTTGACACATGGAACCATGAGATGGTAGTCATAGTCAGTACTCACAGTGATTGTCACACCCCGATCTCACACTAACCACTAATCACGAGATTAGGGCGCGACGGAGGGATTATCACATAAATAAATCGCTGAAAACTTTTTTTTTCTTTTTAAAACCTCGTAATGATATCCGGATTATTGCTGTAAACTAAAACACAATAAACTATTGCGGAAGCATTTCAATTAACTTGGCTAGAGAACATAAACAAAGTTTACAACATGTAACATTGTTTAACAGAAAGTAAACATAACAGTTAATTTACATTTTTACACATTCGCCATACATACTCTCTCTCACCTACACCATGTCCCAAGGACCGAGGGGAAAGGACTAAGAGACCTCTAACTACTAACTACATAAACCTTCTACAGACCGAGCGTTAAGATGAAAGGATCCTCCAGATTCCTGTGAAGTTGATGACCTGAAAATGTTTTGAGTAGAGGTATGAGCCTACTCACTCAGTGAATAGCATTTCATTTAGCTATCACTAAACAACTCCGTATTTTACCTTTAACAGGAATATGTGAATGAAATAACAAACTGAGCAATTCTAATTAAACAGTGCAATTATCGCAGAAAAGTATAATGAACATTTAAAGAACAAGTATTATAAATTCTAAATCTGAACATACACAAGTTTCATATTAATCTACCTTAATTCTAAGTAATCATCTTTTAACTTATGCCCTGATCATATGCAGTGTACTCTGCATATAAAGTCTCGTAGCGAACTACGAACCCACCGTACAAGACTTAGCGACACACCCGGGAAATGCTAAGTCTGACTGCCGTCCTGGTCTGCGTCAGGACTCTCAGGCTCACACGGCCTCACTGCACTCTCAAAGAGTGTACTCTAGACTCCTCCTCTAACCTGAGCACACAGGCGGAGAGTCTGGGTTACCACTGTGACACACGCACAGATTATTGTTGAATAACCCCTATTTACTCCAGTGCCACTGTGACACACGCATGGATTATTGTTGAACACTGCCTCTCTGTCCTTGTGCCACCGTGACACACGCACGGATTATTGTTAAACACGAGCCACCGACCATCTAGACTCACGCTAGGTAGGTCGTTTCACCCCTAAGGCACAGACCTCCAAAAGGGGTTCTACGGTGTCAGGGCATCTAAGTCTATTAACTGGTTAACATATAAACACTTAAACAGGAATATCACATTTACTGATTTCATATCAGATCACAATACACTGTCATTCTAAACTGACAGAGCAATATATTTCAAATCATTGTAATTTCTGAGAAATTCTCATACCATGCATTCAGACAAATTAGAAATGCATAAATAACCCAATTTATTTCAATTTGGCACATACATAGCGAATTTACGCAATTGAACATCTTATTGCACAAATTAAAGAAATTTACTCCACATACGAGAATCATACTCAACATTTGTCAATTCTCTAAAATTCTCGAAAAACGTGCACATTAACCCAAATCTTGGTTTGTGCATCACTTAACTCAATTAAGAGTTAATTACATTTCACAATATAATTTAATAACAATACTTGAGAATTTCTGGTAATATTTCAGAGAAATGTGCCATTTCATGTAAATATCAATTTACACATATTAACGTCAAAAGATATATGCAATTAGGGTTTTCATGCATATTTTATTTATTCATATCTACTTTGAAATCGTACATCTGATAATTTATCAGAAATCTTCATTGTTTGGGTTCATACCCAAATTATACCATTTTCAGACATGAATTTCTAATTTCAACATTCAAATGAGCAATTTAGGTTCCAATGAACCATATAAATCTACCGACTCAATCCACACTGATCAATTGCTAAATTTAATCATATAACAGCGTCTAGAAGCAATTTATGAAATAAAAAGTCGGGCGACGCCAAACGCTGCCCGACGCCTGATAACGCCTGTTATCAGCGAAATTCGCGCATATAACTGGAAATATTCAAACGCCTGAGTTTATTAATGATAAATAAATGAAACCCCACTCACAGCGATTTGGACTGTCCGGATTCGTCCGGAGATGCGTTCAGGATCTAATTCGGGCGATTTCAGATCGTCTTCAACCTTTGAATTAATTAGCTTACTCTTTACTGTTCCAGCAACCCGACAGAACTTGACAGAACTGCTCCTTCATGAATAGATTGGAAACAACTCGATCTTCGACTGATTTGTGGGTAGCAGCTACGAAATCTCGCCTGGATCTCAAATTTGGAGCTGTGAGAGGCTATCCCTACTGCTGGGCGCCAGAAGATGCCCCCTCCTAGCCATGCACAACAGCTGCAATTGCTGCTGCCTGCCGCCGACCAAGTCTTCTAGGCGGCTGGCTAGGCTAGGCGGGTGGAATAGTGGAGGAAGTAGAGGAAGGGGAGAAAAGAAAGAAAGGAACAAGGTGCCTGCTGCTTAGAGCCGAAGAGCTCGAAGAAAAAAATCGCTCGCCATTCGCCTCCGCGGGTCGCTGCTACAGTACACCGACTAAGGAAACGCTCGCTCAAAGAAGATAAAGAAAACGGGAAAAGAAAAGGGTTATAAAGCTGAGATTTTGGGAAAATTGCAAAAATCAACCCTGAAAATTGAAAACGTCATAAATATTGACTCGAAGGTCCAAATCAGGTGATTTCTTTTGCATATTTTCATGAAAAATTCCCACTACAATCCAAAGGCATGAAAACAAGCTAATTACACTGTTTTACTGATTCAAAATTCTAATTGCATCCAATTATCACTTTACCCAAATTAATCATCTTAATTAAGCACTAATTGATTTTATGTGCTTGATTCAACTAAATCAAGTTAATGATGCATTAACCATCACATGAGCAAGTAAGTTAGCTCAAATAACTTTAATTAGGCTCAAATCATAATGCTTACCAATAAACTTTGGAACGGGTCATAACAATCTCCCTCCCTTATAAGAATTTCGTCCCGAAATTCCTAAAAGAGAAAAGGAAACTTGTTACGCATCTCAGATTCAGGCTCCCACGTAGCTTCCTCTAGGTTATGATTCCTCCACAAAACTTTTACTAAAGGTATCTCGCGATTCTTAAGTTTCTTGATCCTCTGATCAACTATCTGAACTGGTCCTTCAACATAGGACACATCTGATCTGAGCTGTGCAGGTTCTGGGTCAACTATCTTTTCCGTACCAGGGTAACATTTCTTAAGCATAGACACATGAAACACATCATGAAGATTTGCCAACTCAGACGGAAAATCCAACTTGTAAGCTACAGGTCCAATCCTCTCAACAATAGGATATGGGCCCATGTACCTAGGGGTCAACTTACCCCTCTTGCCAAACCTTAACACTCCCTTCCACGGTGAAACCTTCAGATAAACCTCGTCACCAACCTCAAACTCAAGAGGTCGACGTCGTCTCTCTGCATAACTTTTCTGTCTGTCCTGAGCAGCTTTCAACTGCTCCCTGATCACAGATATCTTCTCTGTAGTCATATCAACTATCTCATGTCCAAGAATTTCTTTCTCACCAACCTCGTACCAACAAACTGGTGATCTACACTTTCTACCATATAGAGCTTCATATGGGGCCATTCCAAGACTAGAATGATAGCTGTTGTTATATGCAAACTCCATCAGGCTTAAGTGTTCTTCCCAGTTACCTCTGAACTGCAGAACGCATGCTCTCAGCATGTCTTCAAGAGTCTGAATGGTCCTCTCAGACTGACCATCCGTCTGCGGGTGAAACGCTGTACTGAACCTCAACTTTGTGCCCAAAGCTCGATGCAACTGATTCCAAAACCTGGATGTGAACTTAGCATCCTTATCTGATATAATTGAAACTGGGATACCATGCAACCTGACTATCTTATCCACATATATCTTTGCCAACTTCAAGACATCAAAGGTTGACTTAATATGAAGAAAGTGAGCAGACTAAATTAGTCTATCCACAATCATTCATATCGAGTCATAACCTATGGGTGTCCTGGGTAACCCTACCACAAAAATCAATTGTGATATGTTCCTACTTCCATTCTGGTATATGAAGAGATTGCAAGGTACCTGCAGGTTTCTGGTGCTCAGCCTTAACCTGCTGACACACTCTGCACTTTAACCACATACTCAGCTACATCCCTCTTCATACCAGGCCACCAGTACAACTCCTTGAGATTCATGTACATCTTAGTGTCGCCTGGATGCATGGCATACATCGATGCATGCGCTTCCTCAAGAATCTATTCTCTCAAGTCATTATCTCGAGGTACATGCAACCTATCATGTGGATACAACAAACCATCATATGAAAACCTAAACTCTGGTCTTTTTCCCTTTATCATGTCATGTATGATCTGCCGTAACTCACTGTCACCCTACTGTAGTTCCTTGATTTGATCATAAGAAGTAGGCTTGACTTGCATCTGTGCAATCAAACCATTTAGCTATGTCACCCCTAAGTCTAAGTTCAACTTTCACATTTCCACTAGCATGTCTCTTTTGAAACATGCCATGGAAAATACATCCACTATTGAACTAGACTTCCTACTTAGGGCATTAACTACCACATTTATCTTACCAGGATGATAATCTATGGTCACATCATAATCTTTGATCAATTCTAATCGTCTGCGTTGTTTAAGATTCAGATCCTTCTGAGTGAAGATATATTTTAAGCTCTTATGATCTGTAAACACCTGACATGTCTCACCATAAAGATAGTGGCGCCATGTCTTAAGAGCATGAACTACAACAGCTAACTTCAGATCATGTATCAGGTAATACTCCTCATTCTATGCTACTTACTTATTGTTACATTTTAAATTTATATTTCACTCTTTCTGAGCCATTTTCACATTGTTTATCTACCTTTAAACCCTAGATTTTATTAATATTAGCTTACCTTTCATAGAACAAATCTCATGATCTTATTTTATAGGGATGCTAGTACTCAAGGTCAAATCACTATTGATATCCCTTGAACTACTACAACTCTAAACATTCTAGAGTTTCTTCTTTATCAATAACATAGCGTTATTGTGATGTGACTATGTTCCCTTAGTTTGAAATTCAAACTTTAGATCTCATAAGTTTTACTAAATTCTTCCTTATCTTATCACTGGAATTTCCTTTCTCTCATTTGTTCTGGACTTTGGTATTTCCATGATATCTCTTCAATTTAATGGAAACTTATAACGTAACATGAGTATCATTTCAAACTGGACAAGCCATATATTCAGGTATTGCAAATATCAAGAGATTCAACATAATAAGCATGCATGCAGATTTCAAATTCTTAAATAATCTAATTACATGTCCACTTGTAATTTACTGAGAAATCAATATCAATATGCATGCAGGCAGACTGGAATTCTCAAATAAACAGAATGCATGTCAATTTGGCACTTTATACACTAAAATCGTGCAATTGAACTGTTAAGCATCACACATCTTATACTGAGAATTTTGATATTAAAATACTTGATTCATTGAACACCCTATCCTTAGGGTTTCAATTACCTCATTCATTTGATTGCAGTTCAAATCACAATATGATATCATTCTAGAACTGTCAGAATAGTGTACTTAAAATAATTGTAAATACTGAGAAATTCTTATATCATGCATTCATTTTCTAAGTTGTGTTTATTCTTTATTTTAAAAACTAATTTGTTAGTCTATAGAGACTTAGAATCCAAAGGTAGTATGTATGAATGTATTTAACTTTATAATAAAGATATGCATTCCATACTCTCAATTATGTCTTGTAATTCTCGTTCCTTAATCAAAGTCATCATTTCTAACATTTCCTTTAATCCAACTAAGTTTCTTGTCTTGGTCTTATAATTTTCATAAGACTCTTTATTTCTATGTACTTATCATATACTCAACTCTTTTCTTTTATTTTCTCTTTGCTTTGGAGTACATAAAAGTATTTTACTCCATTCGATGATCCAACCCAAAGCTGATTCTTACTATCTTAGCCATTACATATTTTTCTCATATCCTTTCCATACTCTTATATTTAGAGTTCGTATAATACAAATCATTAAATTGAATCTGAACCTTGTATCATGTTCCTTTATTTCCAATTAAGGATTGCTCATACGAGACTCCAACATTGGGCCTCAGATATCATTTCCAGCTACTTCTTAGTTGTTCTAATCTTTCCCTTATATCTCAACGTCTTATCGTATGTACATTCTTACTATGATTCAAGTCTAAATCATCCAGAGTCTACTCTAATTATACTGTTAATAGGAGTCATTAGATCCCAATAACGCATCCTGCCAGCCGGACCAGGCCGAACCTGTAGTCCTAAAGCCAAGAGCTACTCAGGATTAACCAACCCCTATTGATTTCAAACATGTGGAATGAATATCCACTTAAGGCAAACTCATTTAAACATAACTTTTGGTCTACTTGATACAAAGAATTTAAACAATAATTAAATCATTTCATGACATACAGCAACATAAAAGAATCATGTTTACTTTACAAACTGAAAATCTAATTTCATGCATATAAGTGCATTTCTAGTGATTTTCAATCAAATAAGCAATATAAAGCAAAAATTGTATCACATCCTATGTTAAACCTCTTATTCCTATATTAATTTCTTATCTCATATCCCTAAGATTTCTAGGGTTTTTCTCTGGCCTATCCTTCCTCTGCATACCTGGCCAGGGTATTCAAAGAAGAATAGACAGAGTAGCTTGATACTGGTCAATCTAAGTATTCAGACACCTGGCCAGGGTATCTAAACACTCAGACCTTCCAGAGCTAAAGACACGTCACTTTTTATGTACCTCACTTATAACTTTTATCTTTTGATCCTAATGATCTCTGATGACTCAGCTTAACTCTCAACTTGATTCTCGTGACCACATCATCTTCCTACCATCTGCAATAATATAACCGAACACTTCCTGTTATAAAAGTGCAGTTAGAAGGAAGACACCTAAGTCCTAATCCTATTGGTCTCTTATCGTCCCCTGACCTTGACTTAGAGTATTCATATACTCAACCTATGCTCTGATACCAAGATGTCACACCCCGATCTCACACTAACCACTAATCACGAGATTAGGGCGCGACGGAGGGATTATCACATAAATAAATCGCTGAAAACTTTTTTTTTCTTTTTAAAACCTCGTAATGATATCCAGATTATTGCTGTAAACTAAAACACAATAAACTATTGCGGAAGCATTTCAATTAACCTGGCTAGAGAACATAAACAAAGTTTACAACATGTAACATTGTTTAATAGAAAGTAAACATAACAGTGAATTTACATTTTTACACATTCGCCATACATACTCTCTCTCACCCACACCATGTCCCAAGGACCGAGGGGAAAGGACTAAGAGACCTCTAACTACTAACTACATAAACCTTCTACAGACCGAGCGTTAAGATGAAAGGATCCTCCAGATTCCTGTGATGTTGATGACCTGAAAATGTTTTGAGTAGAGGTATGAGCCTACTCGCTCAGTGAATAGCATTTCATTTAGCTATCACTAAACAACTCCGTATTTTACCTTTAACAGGAATATGTGAATGAAATAACAAACTGAGCAGTTCTAATTAAACAGTGCAATTATCACAGAAAAGTATAATGAACATTTAAAGAACAAGTATTATAAATTCTAAATCTGAACATACACAAGTTTCATATTAATCTACCTTAATTCTAAGTAATCATCTTTTAACTTATGCCCTGATCATATGCAGTGTACTCTGCATATAAAGTCTCGTAGCGAACTACGAACCCACCGTACAAGACTTAGCGACACACCCGGGAAATGCTAAGTCTGACTGCCGTCCTGGTCTGCGTCAGGACTCTCAGGCTCACACGGCCTCACTGCACTCTCAAAGAGTGTACTCTAGACTCCTCCTCTAACCTGAGCACACAGGCGGAGAGTCTGGGTTACCACTGTGACACACACACAGATTATTGTTGAATAACCCCTATTTACTCCAGTGCCACCGTGACACACGCACGGATTATTGTTGAACACTGCCTCTCTGTCCTCGTGCCACCGTGACACACGCACGGATTATTGTTAAACACGAGCCACCGACCATCTAGACTCACGCTAGGTAGGTCGTTTCACCCCTAAGGCACAGACCTCCAAAAGGGGTTCTACGGTGTCAGGGCATCTAAGTCTATTAACTGGTTAACATATAAACACTTAAACAGGAATATCACATTTACTGATTTCATATCAGATCACAATACACTGTCATTCTAAACTGAAAGAGCAATATATTTCAAATCATTGTAATTTCTGAGAAATTCTCATACCATGCATTCAGACAAATTAGAAATGCATAAATAACCCAACTTATTTCAATTTGGCACATACATAGCGAATTTACGCAATTGAACATCTTATTGCACAAATTAAAGAAATTTACTTCACATACGAGAATCATACTCAACATTTGTCAATTCTCTAAAATTCTCGAAAAACATGCACATTAACCCAAATCTTGGTTTGTGCATCACTTAACTCAATTAAGAGTTAATTACATTTCACAATATAATTTAATAACAATACTTGAGAATTTCTGGTAATATTTCAAAGAAATGTGCCATTTCATGTAAATATCAATTTACACATATTAACGTCAAAAGATATATGCAATTAGGGTTTTCATGCATATTTTATTTATTCATATCTACTTTGAAATCGTACATCTGATAATTTATCAGAAATCTTCATTGTTTGGGTTCATACCCAAATTATACCATTTTCAGACATGAATTTCTAATTTCAACATTCAAATGAGCAATTTAGGTTCCAATGAACCATATAAATCTACCGACTCAATCCACACTGATCAATTGCTAAATTTAATCATATAACATCATCTAGAAGCAATTTATGAAATAAAAAGTCGGGCGACGCCAAACGCTGCCCGACGCCTGATAACGCCTGTTATCAGTGAAATTCGTGCACATAACTGGAAATATTCAAACGCCTGAGTTTATTAATGATAAATAAATGAAACCCCACTCACAGCGATTTGGACTGTCCGGATTCGTCCGGAGATGCGTTCAGGATCTAATTCGGGCGATTTCAGATCGTCTTCAACCTTTGAATTAATTAGCTTACTCTTTACTGTTCCAGCAACCCGACAGAACTTGACAGAACTGCTCCTTCATGAATAGATTGGAAACAACTCGATCTTCGACTGATTTGTGGGTAGCAGCTACGGAATCTCGCCTGGATCTCAAATTTGGAGCTGTGAGAGGCTATCCCTACTGCTGGGCGCCAGAAGATGCCCCCTCCTGGCCATGCACAGCAGCTGCAATTGCTGCTACCTGCCGCCGACCAAGTCTTCTAGGCGGCTGGCTAGGCTAGGCGGGTGGAA
The DNA here is from genome assembly GCA_963693085.1 of Alisma plantago-aquatica. NCBI lineage: Eukaryota > Viridiplantae > Streptophyta > Magnoliopsida > Alismatales > Alismataceae > Alisma > Alisma plantago-aquatica. The sequence continues at coordinate 1,493,524,693 of OY856410.1, forward strand.
TAGTGGAGGAAGTAGAGGAAGGGGAGAAAAGAAAGAAAGGAACAAGGTGCCTGGTGCTTAGAGCCGAAGAGCTCGAAGAAAAGAATCGCTCGACGTTCGCCTCCGCGGGTCGCTGCTACAGTACACCGACTAAGGAAACGCTTGCTCAAAGAAGATAAAGAAAACGGGAAAAGAAAAGGGTTATAAAGCTGAGATTTTGGGAAAATTGCAAAAATCGACCCTGAAAATTGAAAACGTCATAAATATTGACTCGAAGGTCCAAATCAGGTGATTTCTTTTGCATATTTTCACGAAAAATTCCCACTACAATCCAAAGGCATGAAAACAAGCTAATTACACTGTTTTACTGATTCAAAATTCTAATTGCATCCAATTATCACTTTACCCAAATTAATCATCTTAACTAAGCACTAATTGATTTTATGTGCTTGATTCAACTAAATCAAGTTAATGATGCATTAACCATCACATGAGCAAGTAAGTTAGCTCAAATAACTTTAATTAGGCTCAAATCATAATGCTTACCAATAAACTTTGGAACAGGTCATAACAGTGATGGTGGTGAGTGTGATTCTTAGACCTGAAATCACTGCACTCAACACATGTCGTTGGGCACACTTTGACATCATCAAACGCAGTCCTGAAACATGGGTTGTTATAAAGGTGATGATTGGGTGGCTTTGACACATGGGGCTTTTGAGGGGTGAGTGATAGATATGGGATTTGTCCCTCCTGAGGGAGTTTGATATCCATGGCCACTTGATGAGTAGGATTGAGAAAGGCGTGCACACATGTGTGAATCAGTATGTGATACTGAATGCATACATATCTCTTCCAGTCTACTCTGAGATCAAGGAAGTGAATGAACGTTGACAGGATGACTGTTCCATGCCTCGAGTTCATTCGGGATATCAGTGGCAAAGGAATTATACATTCGCTGTAACACCATTCACGGATTGTAGGATGAAAGTTGTTATCCAACTTTCTACTTTCACTTGGGTAGCACTGATGTGTGACTAGGCACCGCTCTTTGGTTGTGAAGTCATAAGTGTTATGGACTTTCACTGCCAATGTGAAATGGACCTGCAGGGTCACACACATAGGATTTAACCTGGAAAAGGAGTTTTGTCCACAAAGCAATGTTTAGATTGATTACTAAAGGAGTTTAGTAGTTCAATTAAACACTCAATCACTCGATAGCTCAATATCGTATGGTTCAAGGTGTTGGATGCATTGATTGGAATATCGGATTGATTGAAATCGCATTTGACTGATTTTGCCCAACCTGTGCTCCCAACCGATCGGCTCATGTGATGAACCGGTCGGCTGAGGTTGCTGAACCGGTCGGCTGGAGTGTCCAGGCCGATTGGCTCATGCCCAGGTTGAAATGACATGTTCAAGGGTTGAACCGATCGGCTCAACTGGTGCAACGGACCAGTTGGGAAAGTCATGTCGGCAAGGATTTTCCTTTGGTTTCAAATTGCCCAATTCGATTGGGAATAACATTGGTATTCGATACCAATTGGGAAAGAAACAAGGAAAGTCTTTTTGAGCCGGATTAGGACCATGAACCGATCGGTTCAGGGCACCAACCGATCGGTTGGAGTGCCCCAAACGATCGGCTCAGGTCCAACTGATCGGCTCAATGGCCGAACCGATCGGTTCAGTTGTGAACCGATCATTTCAAGTTGCGAACCGGTTGCTTTTTGTGGAAAATTCTCGAACCCTTCTACTCCTGCTTTAGTCCCGCATTGCCCGGGATGGAGAACCCTGTCCCATGACTCTCATATATATATAGGGGTATTGGGGGCTTCTCAAAGTACACCTCAGTGCAACCAGTTGCTCTGCAAGTTGTCGTTCTCTCTGGTTTTGGTAACCGTGAGAGAGCCCGAGCAAGTGCTTCCCGCAAAAGGGAGGTGCAGCAAGGGAAGGACAACTGCAGTTGCAACAGGAGGTAGGAGAGCGTGTTGGCGACTAGTACGTCAACATGAGGGTGCGACTCCTTCCACTTCCTTGTGGGACAAGGAGAGTGGAGTTCGAGGTGGTCTGTGTGGACTACTACAGAGGCGGGAGGACACTACCGCTTAGGAGGACAACTGTCATCCGACAGTCCGGTTCGAGTAGGAGTTGTCAGTCCCGGTGCGACCAGGAGCTGCACAGACACCGTCGAAGTCCGGAGTTGAAGACCGCGCATTGCGCGAGGTATTGTCGCCGATCAAGCCTCGGGACAAGGTATGATTCCACAAACCATCCTTTCCTATTATATAGACGTTGACGCGTTTCCTCGGTATGGGTTTGGGGAGAAATTTGTGTTTCCGCTGCCTTCTCTGTCTCCCCTATAAAACCCAACAGTGGTATCAGAGCCACGTCAGCTGCTCTATATTTTAGGAATATCGATATGATTGATTTTGGTTTGTCGCCTTTATTTATTGCATACGATGCGAATAATATCGGCTTTATGCATGTCCAATCCTAATTCCACAAATCCCTAATTACATATATGATATGTATTATTAATGCACTCGATACGCGTCGCCCTTAAACGAGTTTTGTGGTGGATGTGTGTAGCGTGATTATGGCCTATAAACCCCTATCTGTGTGTGGTTGTTTGTAGTTGCTTGCATCTCGGTCTGCGCACCGATCTTCCCTCTCTTATTCCTGATGTAACTCGAAATAATTTGAGATTCTTTCCTACCTTTGCTCCCCCTGAATGTAACTCGGGGTTTCCTTTTTAAAGCAATGTAATAAATAGAATAGGATTTTATTTCCTGTTATGTCAAAGGCCGGCGGACATCAAGGCGATTGTTCAGACGGTCGGTTCAAGGAGTGAACCGATTAGTTGACCTTCCAGACGGTCGGTTCAAGGAGTGAACCGATCGGTTGATGACCGATTCGAGGAGCGAGATGAGCGGGTGGCGGACATGACGAGATGCACGACGACCAGGCGAACCGATCGGTTGGAGGAGCCAACCGATCGGCTGGTGGCACCCAGACGACCGGCTGGAGAGTACAGATCATTCATGTGATGAGTTGATCAACTCGGATGGCAAGGCACAGAGTTCATCTTGTATAGGTTGCATGTGATGTTGACCTAGATGACCGTGATTCCTCTTGGCTCGAGGAATCACATTAGGATGGCCATAATCATCGCTTTTATCGTTTTGTGCATATTTTCTATGGGATATAGCATGTATATGATACATACTATGTATTGTGGTGATTGGATATGTATATGTATATAAAACCAAATCCCTCATTAAAATATTAAGTCTTGCATGCCTTCCATTAGCGGCACACATGAAAATCTTGATCGACCAAGCGTAGGTTACGCCAAAGCGTGGTGCGCCGTCTATCTTGTGGAAGTGTGAAGGGTAGACATGTAGGTTCTGCCAAAGCAGGGTGCATGTTTACCGTGTCGGCTTTTGGGTTAGACTTAACTGGTGATTCTTAGAGCGTCTAGGCCTAGAGGCAAGGAATGTTCATGGCAAGGTGTTGTGCATGTTCTTTCAACAAGAGTTGCATATGATGCAATTGGCAAGAGTTGCCTACCTGAGAGATCTAAGTTGTGGGCGATCAGCCAAAGCTGACTCATGACTTAGAGGATTTCAGGATCTTGCCCACTAGAAGGTTGTACGCTGCAATCTTCCGAATTGATGGTGAGGGCTATCGATTTGAAGTAAAATAGTGGGAGCGATAATTAATTAAAGGCCTAATTATATTGTCAAACTTTTAAATCAATCAAATAAGTCAAAAATGAGTTTTGGACTAAAATTGCATATTTTCTTTTTGTAGTTCAAATGGCAACAAACAACAACAACTTTTCTTTGCGATCGGTCCTTGACAAGGACAAGCTAAATGGGACAAACTTCCACGACTAGTATCGGACATTGAGAATTGTTCTCACTCAAGAGCGTAAGCTCTATGTCCTGGATACTCCAATTCCAGAGGAACCCGCTCCTAATGCACCAAGGATAGAAAGGGATGCTTACAAGAAGCATTCTGATGATGCCATTGATGCAAAGTGCTTGATGCTATGTTCAATGAACCATGAGTTGCAGAGGCAACATGAGAACATGGGTGTCATAGAGATGATTCTGCATCTCAGGAACATGTATGAAGATCAGGCACGGCAAGAGAGGTACAATGTTTCTAGGGCGCTGTTCAAGTGCGTCATGACAGAAGGAGATCCACTTGGTCCTCACACACTCAAGATGATTGGGTATGTGGAGAACCTGCAGAGACTGGGATTTCCACTGAGCCAAGAGTTGGCTACTGACATGATACTGCAATCGTTGCCAGAATCTTACAGTCAGTTTGTGATGAACTACAACATGAAAAACTTTGATAGGCCACTGTCAGAGTTGTTGGGTATGTTGAGGACAGCCGAGTTACAGATATAGAAGGACAAGCCTAAGTCCTTGATGGTGATCACGAACAAGAAAGGCAAGTCCAAGCGCAAGGGCAAGGGCAAAGCTAAGAAAGGTTCTGAAGCTAGCCAGGAGTCCAAGCCATCTTCAGCTCTCAAGGCCAAGGGAGGCGTGACCAAGAAAGGAAATTGCCACCATTGTCAAAAGCCAGGACATTGGAAAAGGAATTGTCCTCTCTACCTGGAAGAACAAAAGAAGAAGGAGGCGACTGAAGCCTCTACTTGAAGGTGTCATGTAAATAAACTTGTAACACTTTTTGAGATATATGATATCAAGATGTAAAGTGTAAAGCATTCTTACTTAGGGCAAGTGTTGCCTTTATAGATAGGAATACTTTAGTTTATTTTCAGCCAATAAGGCATGTAATACAGTTATGAACTGTTATTTCATACTTGCCAATAGATAGAAACACTTTATTTTTGCATATTGTATGACAATGATGGCAATTAATAAAGAGATGTTTCAATTTATAAAGATGTGATCTTTGTGGCAATGCCTTATTTATCTTGTGATATTTGATATGCATAAGATAAGATGATACCTAAAAGTTATAGATAACTCAAACAATTTAATTAGCATTAATCATGAGAAATTCATTTCTAGTTTCCATGTGATGGATAAATCTAGACTCTTTTGGTTATAGAACCAGTAAGAGACATGAATATCTTGGACATGATTAATCAATCTTCACTAATGTAGTGGGAGAGTGATTATCCTATTAGGTATAATACATGTGATGTATTTACATATCTATTGGAATAAATGCTAATACTTCAAATGGTGTTTAGAGAAATACCAATATGAATCTCTTGAAGTGTTCAAGATTATCATAGATGAAGTACAAATTTGGTAAAGTATTAATTCTTGATGAGATCAAGGAATGAAATACTTGGACCAAATGTTTGAGATCCTTATGAGTGATTATGATAGTGTATCATAGTGAACTCATGATTAAGGCATGGTGATGTCTGAATCAAGAAGGAATCATACTCTAAGGAGTTAGAGAATGATTATCAAATAACTGAATTCTTCTTAATAAAAGAATACCCCACACTAATAAAAGAAATTAAGAATCACAAGGGTTGTGAGTTCTTATATCTTTAACAGATACACCTCGATTATCTATGTGATGAGTTGTTCATGTGATGAGTCAACTATCATGATGAATATGAGGAACCGAATCTTGAGTTATGGTTTAAAACCATCACATCCTAAATGACTTCCATGTGAACCATAAGGTATGACCTTGATGGTAGCACTCATTGGATCATATCCGTAAGTGCAAATGAGTCTTAAGTGTTAAGACACATGGATAACATTTTGAGAAAGATGATGCTTGTTGATTGCAACTTAATGACTAAGACATTTGGCATATGGATACTAAAACCGCATTCCTATGAGGAATAAAACCAGGATGTGTACGTGACACAACCTTTAAGGTTTATGAATCCACTAATGCAAATGAAGTCTATAAGTTACAATGGACTAATCAATGTGATTGATTGAGTACAAGCAACTCAAAATTGGATCTTTATTTTGATGATATAGTCAAAGGGTTTGACTGATATGTCAAAGATAAAGAAGGGATCTGTGATTTAGTGGGAGCGTATTCACATTCCACATATTGATGTGAAATGGAAATGTTCTAGATTGGAAATCCGAATGTGGAAATTATCTTTAAGGAAGATAGAGGTGTTTCCTATGTGATAGGAATAGAGATCTATAGAGATAGTTCTCGAAAATCTCTTGACCTGGAAAGAGAGAGCATACATTGGCAATCTGTACTGAAGTGTTCAGTATGTACAGATTCAGTGGGAGAAAACTTGTCCATGTTACATGGAGTTAGTATCCCAAGGCCAAGTGTCCAATTCTTATGAAGAATGGGAACACTAAGAATAGATATGGATCTATCATGTATGTAATCATCCCATTATCTTGCATGTATGACATGGAAAGAATAAAATGCATTCATCATCTTGTATGTAGGACATTGCAATATGATGTGCTCATCCTGATAACTCGTATGTGGGACATGACGAGTGGATGTCTGTCTGCTTCCAGTAAGGGTTACTGGAATACCATGAGAACTTGATGAGTGCTTGTGAAGTACTAGATCTATGGAGATAAGGAAGAGTTCGATGTAAAGAGTTACATTGATGCGAACTTCCGAAAGGACAGAAAATTATTCGCAAAATATACATAAGATGTATAAAAGTGAAAGTTTGTTGATGATTGGAAGTGTTCCAATAAAACCATTTAAAAGGGAAATGTCGAGTATCTATGTGTTAGTAAATAGCAATGGATACTATATGGATCTGAAAGTTCATAAGATGAACTTATATTCCACTCATTGATGACAAGTCTGAAATCCTTGATCATGCAATGTGGCTAAAGGTTAGCAAATGGAATGCTAGATCACATATTACGGCAACTCCATCTCATACGTGTGACGTACAGCGAAGAGATGCGAGACATGCAATTTGTACAGACTTTGGCAAGGTGTTGTCATTACTCACTATGTTGGCACTAGAGCACAGTAACATGTGGGACATGTTTGAAGATCACTATGAATATGATTCATGGGTGATTGGCTCGCAGTGCAAGTGGGAGTCTGTTGGTATGTATGCCCTGAGAGCCAATCATGGGATGATTGGTGGGATACATTAAGATTTATTTGATAAACATCAAAGGCGAGCTTCCAATTCTCTCTGGTTCAGTCATATGAGATAGTGATAGAACATATTGAATGTCTAGAGAATGACAGTACTCAATGACGTATGCCTTCAGGTTCAGGACCTGAACGATGAGATCATACGGATGCTAAGAGTTTATACATTCTTGTTATGTCCCTAGTCAGATGTCATTGTGAAAGGTAGATAGATAGCAATGACACACAAGACTAGATTGTGGTGTTGGTTGATGACAAAATCTCATTAGTCATGATATAGAGATATCAAACCAAACACATGGGTACTTGTTAGAGAACAAGTGTACCGGACAGACCCACCGTGAGTTTGACACATGGAACCATGAGATGGTAGTCACAGTCAGTACTCACAGTGATGGTAGTGAGTGTGATTCTTAGACCTGAAATCACTGCACTCAACACATGTCGTTGGGCACACTTTGACATCATCAAACGCAGTCCTGAAACATGGGTTGTTATAAAGGTGATGATTGGGTGGCTTTGACACATGGGGCTTTTGAGGGGTGAGTGATAGATATGGGATTTGTCCCTCCTGAGGGAGTTTGATATCCATGGCCACTTGATGAGTAGGATTGAGAAAGGCGTGCACGCATGTGTGAATCAGTATGTGATACTGAATGCATACATATCTCTTCCAGTCTACTCTGAGATCAAGGAAGTGAATGAACGTTGACAGGATGACTGTTCCATGCCTCGAGTTCATTCGGGATATCAGTGGCAAAGGAATTATACATTCGCTGTAACACCATTCACGGATTGTAGGATGAAAGTTGTTCTCCAACTTTCTACTTTCACTTGGGTAGCACTGATGTGTGACTAGGCACCGCTCTTTGCTTGTGAAGTCATAAGTGTTATGGACTTTCACTGCCAACGTGAAATGGACATGCAGGGTCACACACATAGGATTTAACCTGGAAAAGGAGTTTTGTCCACAAAGCAATGTTTAGATTGATTACTAAAGGAGTTTAGTAGTTCAATTAAACACTCAATCAGTCGATAGCTCAATATCGTATGGTTCAAGGTGTTGGACGCATTGATTGGAATATCGGATTGATTGAAATCGCATTTGACTGATTTTGCCCAACTTGTGCTCCCAACCGATCGGCTCATGTGATGAACCGGTCGGCTGAGGTTGCTGAACCGGTCGGCTGGAGTGTCCAGGCCGATCGGCTCATGCCCAGGTTGAAACGACCTGTTCAAGGGTTGAACCGATCAGCTCAACTGGTGCAACGGACCAGTTGGGAAAGTCATGTCGGCAAGGATTTTCCTTTGGTTTCAAATTGCCCAATTCGATTGGGAATAACATTGGTATTCGATACCAATTGGGAAAGAAACAAGGAAAGTCTTTTTGAGCCGGATTAGGACCATGAACCGATCGGTTCAGGGCACCAACCGATCGGTTGGAGTGCCCCAAACGATCGGCTCAGGTCCAACCGATCGGCTCAATGGCCGAACCGATCGGTTCAGTTGTGAACCGATCATTTCAAGTTGCGAACCGGTTACTTTTTGTGGAAAATTCTCGAACCCTTCTACTCCTGCTTTAGTCCCGCATTGCCCGGGATGGAGAACCCTGTCCCATGACTCTCCTATATATATAGGGGTATTGGGGGCTTCTCAAAGTACAGCTCAGTGCAACCAGTTGCTCTGCAAGTTGTCGTTCTCTCTGGTTTTGGTAACCGTGAGAGAGCCCGAGCAAGTGCTTCCCGCAAAAGGGAGGTGCATCAAGGAAAGGACAACTGCAGTTGCAACAGGAGGCAGGAGAGCGTGTTGGCGACTAGTACGTCAACAGGAGGGTGCGATTCCTTCCACTTCCTTGTGGGACAAGGAGAGTGGAGTTCCAGGTGGTCCGTGTGGACTACTACAGAGGCGGGAGGACACTGCTGCTTAGGAGGACAACTGTCATCCGACAGTCCGGTTCGAGTAGGAGTTGTCAGTCCCGGTGCGACCAAGAGCTGCACAGACATCGTCGAAGTCCGGAGTTGAAGACCGCGCATTGCGCGAGGTATTGTCGCCGAGCAAGCCTCGGGACAAGGTATGAATCCACAAACCATCCTTTCCTATTATATAGACGTTGACGCGTTTCCTCGGTATGGGTTTGGGGAGAAATTTTTGTTTCCGCTGCCTTCTCTGTCTCCCCTATAAAACCCAACATGATATCATAATGAGATTTTGTCTTCAACCAACACACACTCTAATCTTCTGTGTTATTAATGTCTATGGTTATTTCCACAATAACAACTGACTATGAACATAACAAGTATGTATATTCTTAACATCCATATGATCTCATTATTCAGGCCCTCAACCCGAAGACACATGTCATTGAGTAATACAATTATTTACACATCTAACATGTTATATCATTATCGCAAAACAGATTAAACATATAGACGGAAATCGCCTTTATTATTATTCAAATCATTTACAGAGTATGTCATTACAATCATCATATGACTGGCTCTATGGGCATACATACCAACCGACTCTCACTTGACTTAGAGCCAGTCATCCATAAACCTTAGTCCTTGTGATCTAGCATGACAATCATGCTTCTGCTATGAAAGTGCCTTAGTCAAGGGATCAACAATATTATCTTCGATTGTCCTCATTGTACGATCTCTCGTATGAGATGGAAGCGTCGTTGTATGTGCTTGGACCGCTGATGTGATCTGGGTCTTTTAGCTTGTGCAATAGCTTCATTGTCGTCACAATAAAGTTCAATTGCATCATAGACGTTAGGAACCATCCCAAGTTAGAGATGAACTTCTTGATCCACACAGCCTCCTTTGCTGCATGGAATGCAACAATATACTCGACCTCTGTCATAGAATATGCAAATGTCTCTTACTTGGAACTCTTTCAGCTCACAGCTCCGTTGTTGAGGCAAAATACAAATCATAAATGTGGTATGTAATCATGTTTATCAGTTTGGAAGCTTGCATCGGTGTAACCCTTTACCACCAACTCTTCCTCGCCACTGTAAACGATGAACTGATCCTTAGTCCTTCTTAAGTACTTTAGGATGTTCTTCATGGCTGTCCAGTGAGAATCTCCCGGATCTGACTGGTATATGCTCGTCATGTTGAGTGCATACGAGACATCGGGATGTGTGCACAATATTACGTACATAATGGATCCAATTACTGATGCATATGGAATCCCATTCATGTGTTCCCTATCTTCACAAGATTTGGGACATTAAGCTCTAGAGACGGTGTAAGGAGGCGAGATCACCCCCTCACTAAAATTTAATAGAAAATACAAAACATCCCTCAAATGCATAAAACTTTGATGAGGAATGATGCTTGGATAATGATTCCATTTAAATAAGCATGAACCAAATACATAAATGTCAATAGTAGCAGCGCAAGAAAAAGATGAGAAGCCTATGCTATTACATGGCTCTAACAAAAGTTTAATACATAGCTTGAACAATAAACTAAAGGATCTAGCAATAGTAACCTATGCATGATGGTAGCTCTACTCCTGTCGTGGTACTCCTTGCCCTTGTTCTAGTCCTTGCCCTGAATCTGGGAGGTTGGGGGTCACCCAGCAAAAGGAGGTAAAAGTATGTGTCAAAATATGATTAAGGACAAGTACATTTTTAGCATATGTCAAAGTAAAGATTTACTACAATAAGAGATTTCAAGAGTATGAGGCATGTCAACAATTTAGATTTCTACCAAGAAAAATAATAAGTAATGAGCAAGCATGATATATTATGACTAAATTAAGCTAATATAGGGTTGAGGCACCTACCTGACCTCAACCTAGAGGAGAGGGGGAATTTTAACATCCCCTAACCTCCAATATATGTATAAAAAGTGGGGAGAATTTTAACATTCCTTTGGGCGAATTTTAACATGCCCATTATGGGTGGTTTGTACTCATATACACTACATTAGTTAATTAGTCATTTAGATCATTGTCATGCTTAAAATAATCAAATGGCAGACACAGGAAATTTGCAACATAGTAGGTGGGATCCAAGACCCAATAAACATTAAAGTACTCACAATAAGCAAGTTATGTATAACAAGTGTGTAAGCTCAATTCACAATAAGAAAGATATGGTGTAGTAAGTATATAGGCTCATGCCTCATTGGGAAAATAGGATTGAATTAAAATGATGCCCAACTTAGGTGTTAGAATGCACATACCTGATATAGGATCCCTAAATATGGTTTTTCCACCAAATGATTAATTCCAAGCCCCTAGGTACAAGGTTCATTACATATATTAGTTATTTGAAAGAGATTAAGTGTAAAGTGCCCAAAATTTGGACCTTCTAAACAAACCATCGATTTTGGGCTTGAAAACCTGAGCAATCGATTCCTAATATTTTTCTAGTTAAGAAAACATATATATTTACCAAAATCAGACTTAGGATGCATTAGTTATCATTTTTAGAATATTTAATATGATTAAGATGGTACACACATTAAATATCGAAATAAGATTGAGATTCAGTAATCAAAAACCTTAAAATTAAATTCTACATGAAACAAGCTTTCCAGCGAGTATTTATTCATATTTTTCTGATGAAGTATTGATGTTATATGAATTAAATACTCTGGACCAATCAGAGAGCGAGAAAAAGCCACGTGGGCTTGACGACTTATGCAAGGAGAGGGCGGAGAATGACAAAACTGACCCTGATGTTAAAGGAGAAAATAGGATGCGCATGAGGGTAGATTCATAAAACTCACGGTTGTCTCCTTCCTCACGAGCCCACCATGGCTACGAAGAAGGTGCTTGCCCATTTGGGCGTTCCCTCAAATCTCGACCAAATTGGACGTATAGGTACTCGAAATGAAACTTAAGGCGAGAGGAACTCACCGGTGTACTTTATTGGGGCTTTGCTGTCACCGAGAGTCCAGGAAAAGGGCCGCAAGTCAGGGAAGGAGGTGGGGTTGTCGGAGCTAAACGGGGAATATTCAGCCAAATTAGTGCTAGGGAGGAGTTGCTAGGGGGTGACGGAGGTGTGGGGATAGGTTTTTATAGGTGAGGAGACTCATTGAGCCGAAACGACAAGGTGGCGGAGCATCCTTGGCCGGCATTGTTGGGAATTTCGGCCACAGTGCACGAGAGTGAATGAGTGATGGCTTGAACGAAGCATCAGAGCACGGCGGTTCATTTGGCGAAGAAATCGCGTGAAGAGATTGAGAAACGAGGGAGAACGAAGTCGAGGGGGTCAAGTTTGATGTACATGAAGAGGCTGAGGTAGAAGATGATGCAGTTGTTGTTGGATCGGGATCGGACGGCGGTTTGGGGCGCGTGACAAGGATATCAAATGACATAAATGAAATTCAATTGGTATTCCATAGTCACACTTTATTGGAACTTGTAAAATCCATTTGAAGGGTACAATGAAGTCCAAATGACCTCAAATTGTAACCATAGGTTTATAACAACACCTAGAACAATGCTATGCATTTACTTTTTCATTTTACCCCATATAAGGCCCCTAATAAATGTATTTCCCATTAACATATATATTAGTGTATAAATTGGGTAAATTAATATGAAAAGGCATTATGATAATTTTTCTTGTTGTATTTTCGAGGTAGGCCAACCAAGAGGCTTTCCCCACTCAATTAATTACATTACATAATTTTATACACTCATAAGGAGAGAGAGAAAAATAAAAGGGGGTTATTAATTCCTTAACATTAATTATTTTTAACCAATAAACATGAGATTTGTATAATTACATTATCCATTAATAAAATATTATTTATGCAACAATTATTTCATTTTTTGGAACATTTGCATCATTGCCCTTATTAAAAATAATAATAGAGGTAATTTGTGCACTAACCCTTGTGTTGGCATGAATATGTTATCCAGACCATTAAATTTCCATAAATTCAATATTAAGGACAAAGCAAAGGGGAAAATGAGATAACACAAAATATGGGGTGGAAATTCCAAAATTTATTTGAAACCCAGTTCGTTACAGACGTGAACTCCATACCTCATGGGTATGCTTCCTCTCTTTGAGATCTCCATGTTGAACCTCTTCAACACTTTGTCAATGTATGTGCTTTGACTTAGTCCAAGAAGCCTTCTGGATCTATCTCTATAGATCTTGATTCCTAATATATAGGAAGCTTCTCCCAAGTCTTTCATTAAGAATGTATTTTCAAGCCATGTCTTTACCTTTTATAAAGTAGGGATGTCATTCCCCATCAACAATATGTCATCTACATACAATCCAAGGAATGTAGTCATGTTGACACTAGCCTTCTTGTATACACAAGGCTCATCTTCATTTTGACTAAAGCCAAACTCTTTGACTCCTTTGTCAAATCGAAGATTCCAGCTCTGAGATGCTTGCTTCAATCCATAGATTGACCTTTGCTGCTTACAGACTTAATTTACATCCTTTGGATTTATAAAACCTTTATGTTGTGTCATGTACACATCCTCATTAAGATTCTCATTAAGGAATACATTTTTAATATCCATCTGCCAAATCTCATAGTCATAGTAGGCCGCAATAGCAAGCATGATCCTGATGGAATTAATCATGGCAACTGGAGAAAAGGTTGTGTCATAGTTAACACCTAGAACTTGTATGAAACCCTTTGCAACCAATTTATCTTTATAAGTTTGCACATTGCCATCCACATCAGTCTTCTTCTTGAAGACCCAGTTGCACCCTATGGGTTTTACCCCTTCAGGTGGATCCATCAAGGTCCATACCTTGTTGGTATATATGGACTCCATCTCAAATCTCATGGCCTCAATCCATTTCTCAGAATTTGGTCCCTGTGTAGCTTCTAGATAGGTAGTTGGCTCATCATCTATAACCAACTCACCACCTTCTTGAGTCACAAGATATCCAAATCTTTCAGGTTCAAGGTGTGTCCTACTAGATCTATGGGGTTCCTGTGTTACTTGAGGAATTTGAGATTCCACAACAACTTGTGATTCTCTATGTTCCCCTTGTACATATATTGGTTCAATGTTTTCTTGTTGGTCTCAAACCTCTTCGATCTCTATTTTCCTCATATTGATTCCTTTGGAAATAAATTTCTTTTCTAGGAATCCACCAGTTCTAGCAACAAACAGTTTGTTGTCAGATGGAATGAAAAAGTAATATCCCATAGTTTCTTTGGGATATCCGACAAGGTAACACTTATCTGATCTGGTTGCAAGCTTTTAAGGAAATATTTTCTTGACATAAGCTTCGCACCTCCAAATCCTCATAAAAGACACATCGAGATGCTTCCCATGCCATATCTCATATGGTGTTATTCATTGGAAGCCTACTTTGTTTTGGCATCATCAATTTGTCCCAACTTTTCCTTGAGTGTTTTATCCTACAGACAGGGTTTGAACTCCTCGTTGGCGCTCGACACAATATCATCTCAGGTGTCCTTCGTCCATGGAAATTGTGCCCCAGCCTTCAATAGACCTTAGGGAATGTCCCCCACATCTCAACTTTAATTGACTTCCCTTATGCAATTGTTTTCCCTAGTTCTGATCACTAATGTCTTCCTTGATGACCTTGGTCAGGAGCTTGGTGCCTTGATATGACTTGGAGCGTGAACCTTGGCCTGTTGGTCTGACTGGGCACATAGAAACCCTTTATGACTAATGTTTTCAAAGTTGACCACTTCTTCATGAGTTTGATCAGAGCTTGCAACTTCCGAATTCACACCTCAGAGCCATGACTTGAGGGGGGAACCACATCAAAAAATGACCTTAGTATCCCCGCAACAATTATTGAATAATTTCTTTCACAAGAATATTCTTGACTTTTCACACTATGTGTTGTTGAGCAACTATGATATATTTTAAATGACTGAATGACAAGTTTGCCCCCACAATTTTTGTGTATGCATCGCGTGTGCCTAAGTTTTCTTGTCATTTTGCATATCATTTCAATCAGATTAATCTTTGATTTAGATCGATGTCATATGGTATTCCTGAATTCTGATTGGTTCATATTGCAAAAATTGTAGAAATTGCGTATGACCGTAGAAAATGATGAAAAAATGCTTTGCAAAGATCCTTTGATTTTCTATCGATGTAGTTTGTTTTCAAACCTTATTTTCTACATTCAATCTCTTCAATAATTAAATGACCAAGATTATGGTTTGATGATTATGAACTAGTGTACATATCATGTTATTAGTCAAATTACAAGTGATTAAGGGCTCAATCAAGCCAGAGGGATTGACCTAAGGTGGTTTGCTCTAGGTAATCTGACCATGCATCCTTGGCACAAGCATATTCTATTTTATTGGATGTTCTATCTTTATAGGTAAGCTCGTTATTATGTTTCATGAAACTGTGAATGCTTTATAAAATGGCATCTTGTATAGATATCACTATGTGAGTGATTGTTTATGGCCTATTATAAAACCCCAACATAATTGTGATTTATGATTTATGATTAATGCATTATGTTTCAAGAAGGAAGAAACCCCATTAAGACATTGTGAGGGAGAAATTTGGTAATGTTTCAGAAGGGAGAAATCTTATTAATATATTATGAGGGAGAAATCCCATTATGGCATTAAGAGGAAGAAATCAAATTATGGTCAATATTAAGATTAAGGACATTAATGATCATGTCAAGACTAAGATAATGAACAAAGTTAAGGAATTTGTTAGGTTTTTATATGCACCTTGATCATGGACCTTCGGGTTGTAATGTGATTTCCTAGCTTTATGGGGTTCTTAGAAATTATGGGATCCTATGGGGCACTAAGAGAGGCAACATATATTCACTTATCCAATTCATCATGTTTAAAGGATTCAAAGAATGCTAAAGATAATCCATGGTGAAGTTCATTTCAAATTTATTTCATGTCAAGTTTACTTCATCTCAACTTATAGTACTTTCTGTTCTAGAAAGTGCCAAGTACCACGTACTTATGTTTATACTTATTTTGCATGGTTGGAGAGGAGATGTCCACAATATTTGGATCAATTAAAGATTTTAAGAAACAAGCAAGGCACAAAAGGATTTGAAGTATAGCCTTGTGGGATGCCACCTACCAAGATGATCCAATGCCTTCAAGTATCATTTACCTGATGTATAAGTTATCTTATTTAGATTTCATGACTATGAACCATGTATGAATCTATTTCATATTAATGCAAGGTTAATTGCAATGATCAACATTTAGTGACACCCCCTTGATAATAATCCTTTTGCTTAGAGATATATATGCTTTAAGAAATCAGATGTTACAGAAGTCCATGTCCCATTGTCGTCCTCAAATAAGTTATGGGTAAGAACCCATATATAAGGAGGAGAGAAGTTTTAAAAAAACCAATATGGGAATACTACATTGTGCCTTTGCTTTGAAATATAGAAAAGCACAACAATCTCCCACTATTTGAAAGTAAAACAAAAATGATTCAAATAAGGAGATCTCTGGAGGAACTTAAACAAATAACATGAATAAGCTTTAGTAAAACTATGTTCTTTGAACAAAAGCATAGAGTAGATGTGTGTAACTCATATAGGATAGGTAGAACTTGAAACAATTCCCCTTTTACTCTAATTAGAGGCCCACAATCACATGACATTGATAGAATCAATTACCCTTCTTACATTTTGTCTCTTCTAGGCAATGCGCCTATTGGGAATATTCATATGTTCTCTAGAGATCTACCCAAACCTCAATGGGAGCGACCTTACTCCACACGCATATAGTTGGACTTTCATCTAGTATATATTGCATTTATATACACCACTAGTAATGGTTATGAAACCCATTAAGAATAAATATAATCAACTATTGACTACAAGTTATTGTTTACAACATAAGAATGAGATACAAGATATTATAATAAATTGACTCATCTAGTGACTTGGTTTTTCCCATTGCACCTCCTTCTCAGAATCATTGTTCATGAAGGTTGGGTATCCATCACTTCGACTTATGGTATGGGCATAATCTCATTCTCCTTGATGTGTTGCTCATTAGTCTTTGACTTAATGGCTTTGTTAGAGGATGGACCAAGTTTAACTCTGAATTTACATACTCCATTGAGATTATATTATCACATATAAGTTGTCTCACAATATTACGAAATAGATAGATGTGTCTACTCATCCCATTATAAATTTTGTTTGTATCTCTTTCTATGGAAACTTGATTATCACAGTGTATAAACCTTGGTAAAGAAGGTTTTCCCAAATGGGAAAGTCTATGAGAACATGTTTAGCCATTCATCTTTAGTTGCTACCTTTTCTAAGGAAGCAAAATTAGATTCCACATTGGAACGAGCTATACATGTTTTCTTGGTGGACTTCCAAGACACATCACCTCTACCCATGGTGAATATGTAGCCTCTTGTAGATTTCAACTCATATGAATTGGAAATCCAATTGGAATCACAATATCTATCTAGCACAATTGAGATCCAAAAAAATCCATGATGAATTGTTCCTTTTAGGTATCTGAAAACCCCATGTAGAGCTTCATTATGATCCTTGTTAGGATTTTGAGTATATATTAACTAAATCTTTCTACTGCATATGCTAGATCTATACAAATACAATTCATCAAGTACATCAAGCTTCTAATTACACATATTTGACTTGATGAACACTAGTACTTTTATTTTTCTTAAGATTGTGATTAGAATGAAAAGGTTTGCTTACTGGGTTACAATCAAACATTGAAAAACTTTTGAGGAGTTTCTCAACATAATGTTCTTGAGAGAGCATGTTGCAATCATCACTTTAAGGAGTTTAATTCCCAAAATTACATCTGCTTCTCCCATATATTTCATGTCAAAATTAGAATCCTAGAAACCTTTTGTACTATTTATGATATCAACTTTAGTGCAAAAATAAGCATGTGATACACATAAAGACATATAATAATGCAACCTTGGTTATTGTTTTTAGAATATATATATGATGCACCACCACTCTAAATGATATTACTCAAAACCCAAAATATGATCAAACACTAATTAACCACATAGTCAGAGAGGGGATATGTAAAACAAATTAACCATCTCGAACGTGTCCAGGAACATTTACATATAGGTCCATCATCCTGCATAAAAACACATACCATGTCGGGTGTCTATACATTTTTCTATTGGCCTTGGCCACAACATGTATACAAAAGCATTGTTCTACATATATACACGCCATATACAACATGAACAAACTATCAAAAACTCGAGTCGATACATATTGTCTACAAAGCATCCCCTTCCTGGACCTGAGATTACAGGGACAACTCTAGGACACACTAAACACTACCCAACCTTCTTCTCCTAATGATCTCTAAGCTTCTCTTCCTCAACACCACTAGCCTGAAGACGCCTCCGGCGATCACCTAAAAAGATGTGGTGACCACGAGGTGAGACCCATGTCCCAATGAGAGATATAACTCTCCAAAATGCTTATTGATTACAACACCTTATATAATTACACAAACTAAACAAATAAGACAGATAATATAACAACATTAAATGATTAACATGGTATACAGAGGAACAAGTAGAACTAACACCTTAAAAATAGTTGATTTCTCTTACTACATTATACAACAACTAACTATTCTAAGAAGCAAGGAAAGGTTTATCAACCAATGTAAATTGTAGTTTAACCCTAGAAAATATACTACACGATTGGATTACATCTTTTATTAAGCCTTGGGGAGTTTGAGGTATACCACTCAGGCTTCCAACTAACCATTATGAAGTCACAATCAGTTCCATACAAGATATAGGAGAGCCAGAATCCTAAGATCTCTTCCTCTCGGTCAGTACGAGTCGGTCACTGTGAGATATTAGTGAAGCTACAATTAGCCTAGTCTTCCTTTGGTATATGGGCCACAACACTAGAAATTGGGGTATATAACTCTATCATCTGAGGTACAACCACAACTATCCTCAATCACATCTCATACACAGATTCATAATCATCTGATACATGACCTCGACCGTTCTCCATAACCCTGCACCCGCATATAGTGAACAATATATGACTCCAGGTTTCCCTTCTGAAATACCCATTTTACAATCCAACAAGTCCTAAAACTGGAATGGTTCTACAACACATGGAACTACATGATTAGGGTTTCACTTGATTAGTTATTGCCAATTGGGTCAATTAATAGTGCATCAATCAAGTTACATACAAACCCTAAAAGAGTTCTACAAAAATAGTAGTATATAACAACTCCAAAAGATATAAAACGTATGAGATATATTCCTTTTCACATCATGACAGGTTATTAAACCTGTGTCCATCATAAAGAGGATTACACCTCCATTGGGGCTAAAGTCATGCCCAAAGGCCATTAAAGACATTCACATAAAGAACTGCAAGAACATCACTATCTTCCAACACCTTGTAGAAGGTTCTACAATTCATCATCATACTTGTGATACACATGCTCTACATCATATTGCATTAAACATAACAACTATGATGTTCACAAAGGTAACATAGTAGGGTTACCATACATTATGAGAGTATCCCCCATCATATCAACATACACACATGTTAGGTAAAACTAACAATCATCACTTAACCACTTTAAATAAGGTTCAACAAGGTAGATTGAATTAATATTACAAATCAACACTTTGAAGTAAACCATCAGTTTGTATAGATAAAAGGGCAAAGGTAAGACCATCGGATCTTGAACTTAAAACCTAAACCATCAGATCACTAATGCAGCTAACCAAAATACAACCCGTCGGATCATCTATTTCAAACAAAAACAATCATAAATCTCACAAAAAATCACTAGATTCAATGTAGAAAAAACCATTAAATCATGCACACAGTACATCCATCGGATCATAGGCCTAGTGAGATCATTGATTTATGGGCCTTGTGAAGCCATCAGATCTTGGGATTCAACAAACCATCAGATTTCACGTAGGAAAAACCATCAGATCATGCAACTACTAGAGCCATCGAAACATGCACCTAGTGAGACCATCAAATCATGGGTCTTGTGAGGCCATCAATTGTTAGGACTAAGTGAAAACATATTTTATTCATGAAGGAAAACCATCATTTGTTAGTGATGTATCCCTATTTTAGGGCTCCATCTTATGCCATTTTGTACTTTATTCACATATAAACATAGTAGAATGCAAGTTAAATTCCCCAATATGAGTATAACTATCAAATGCACTTATGGACATTTTTTGCATTATTTCTAGGTACTTGGATCATGCTTTGGATGGATGAGAGAGAAGGAAGGATTTCTAGGGTTCCTCCACTCATGGAGGGGTCCAAAGAAGGCCCAAAGCTCCCTAAACCTACCCCTAATGGCTAAGATTTAACATCAAGCAAAGAAGTCATTTGATGATGAAGATTGAAGCTCATTTTTCCATTGAAGACCCCAGCACAACCGTGGTGCCAAGGAACGACCACGATGGCTAACACACAAGTTACATGTAAATTCTCAAGATATGCAAGCTACATCAACTTAGCCACCACGACCGTGCTACCCAGCACGGACGTGCCATGAAGCTCCCAAAATAGTTGTGCTACCCAGCACGGTCGTGCTAGATGAAGACAGAACGAGCGTGCCAGTGGGAACGACCTCCTCTCAAGCTCCACCACTACGGTCGTGCTACCTAGCACAACCGTTCTACCTAGCCCTCACCATGGCCGTGCTACCCAGCACAACCGTTCTACCTAGCCCTTACCACGGCCATGCTACCAGCCTCCATTCCACCACTTCAGCCTGTGATTTTGCCACTTTCTTGGAACGTCCGTTCTCCACCACCACGACTGTTCCCACTACTACCCACCACGGCCGTGCTACCCAACATGGTCATTCTACTACCTAAATCCTATCATTTTCTACACTATTTTTTCAACAATGCCCTACTTACCCTAGTGCTTCCACCACCATATATATATATATATATATATATATATATATATATATATATATATATATATATATATATATATATATATATAGGTGGCAGCCACAACACTAGGTTTGCTTCCATTACTCCTCTCCACCCACTTCTTGAGCATTCATTGCATTCTACTTGCATTTATGCTCTCCGCCCACCATTTCCACCTCATTTCCACCTTGGAAACCTAGTTTTCTAGGTTTTCCTCCATAATTCCCCATATTCTCATGCTCATCTACACCATTGGAAGAGAGAGGACATCCCCAAGCTGCTAGGAGGTGAAGAAGGAGGCTTATAATTCAAGCTTCATGGAGTTATATCCCCTTCTTCCCCTTTCTTTTGCTATTTCTTTGATCATATCTAGCTAAGACCCTAGTTGTGGACTGTTTGGGGTTAAAATGTGACTGTGATGCCATGATGGCAAAAATAACTTGTAATGAACATGATTTATATGTATAATGATTGCTTCTTGCTTATATCTCATTTCCTATTTTATTGCATGTGATTTGGGCTTATAACATGGATTGCTTGCTTTGAGATGTTTGATGACACTTAGCTTCTATGAGGAATTGGAGTGTATGTAGCAATCTTAGGCATGGCTCCTAGGTCCAATTAGTGTATCTCTAGCTAACCCCCTTTATTCCTACATACATATCCCTCCTTCTACAAGTGAGTGTGAGATCTAAGTGGCTAGTGTAAGTGTGATTAGTGCAACTGCCTAGAGCTTTCTAAAGCCTAGATGGATAGTGGAATGAGGTGAAAAACCCTCATCTCTACTCCCATTTCTACACTTGGCTCTCAATTTCCCTAATACAACTTACCCTAGAGACATAGACTTGACAAGTCCTACTAGAATTACACCTAACCCTAGTTCCCCAACTAGTAGTATAGGGTACATTCTAATAGAACTTACCTTGTTGTTTGGTTTGGTAATCTAGATAGAATTGTGATAATTGCTTACTATGTTGACACCCCCAACTAATACCAAATCACATCCCCAAACAGCCCACCTACCTAATGTCATTTCTTAAAACCCACTTTACCTTCTTAGTTTGTTCATGCTAGTCTAGTTTAGTTGCTTTTGTTCAATCCTGTTAATTGCTTAGTCTTGCTCCTTAGTGTTAACTTAGGTTTTTGCTCTCTTTAGTGGTTAACTTAGTTCTTAGTTGCTAATTGCTCTACTAGTTTAGTGTAGCTAACCTTTGCTCTTGTTTAGCTAATTGCTTAAACTAGTTCCTTAGACTTGCCTATTTAGGATAATTTAGGGTTTGTGATAACTTAGATTTCATATTGCCTTACTTGGTTGTTCACTTAGTTTAACAACCAAAACAACCCCTTTTAAAACTCTTCAACCCTAGTCTCCACATTAGGAACATATCCAACACTAACCTAACTCTAGTCCCCCTCTGTCCCTGTAGATCAACCCCTAGTCTTGCCTATCACCTATACTACAACAATGCCCCGTGCACTTGCGGGTGACCTATTTAGTGTTGTGATCGAATATTTTAGGGTGATTATAAATTTTTAAAGATCCTCCTCTGTGTTTTCCCTTAGGGTTGCATCTAGCCACCTTTAGTTGGCTAGTGTGTAGCCTTGATAAGAATCACACCAAGCTTTCTGGTATCGTTGTCGGGGATAGAGGCGCTCGACCTAGCTAGTTAGTGTAGCTTAGCCTTTCATTTTGCCCTCATCATTGCTATTCTTTATTCTTTGTTTACTTTTGCATATTGTCATTCTAACTTGGTTTCTTGTTGTTTGTTTGTGTATTGTGCAGGTGACAGTTGTACATGCGCCACACACATTCTACTTGACCTGACTTGGTATTGTACGACCCTGAGATAGGTAGGGGGAGACACCAAAGCCTCCACAGTCAATAGTGAGAAGCTGAGATGGGTGACCACATGGAAGACAACTCTCATGGGAATGCTCAACAACCTCCACCGTAGCCCAACCGTCGGCTCCATGAGTATTTCACCCAGGGGAACTACAATTCTCCAATTTCCACCCTAGTTGACCAAATGTCAGGTCAATAGTTCTCCATTCCGCCCACACTCCTTGGACTCCTCCCTACCTACTATGGGATGGAGAATGAGAATCCCTACCATCACATCGACACGTTCCTTGAGACACGCTCCACCTGTTGTACCCCCATCACAACTGATGACTCCATCTGGAGGACCCTCTTCCCGTTCTCTCTGAAGGAAAAAGCTAAAGAATGGTACATTTTGAAGATAGAGTTGGTGACTTGGAATGAGGTCAAGAATGAGTTTCATAAAAAGTTCTTCCCAATTGCCAAGATGACTCATATGAGAAGACGTATCACCACCTTTGTACAAAAAGAAAATGAACCTTTCCACGAGGCGTGGGAAAAGTTCCAAAATCCCCTTCATGACTGCCCCCACCATGAAGTGCCATTGTGGCAGCTAGTCCAAGCCTTCTACACCGGGATTGAAGAGTTGAGCCAGAACAACATTGACTCATCATGTGGAGGCACATTCATGTCAATGCCACCCAAGGAGTCACGACCATTGTTTGAGCACCTTGCTGAAAATTCTCCCCATCGAGTTTCTACAAAAGGGGAACATTACATCTAAAACTATGTCCCTCCACCTTCTTCCATAGCTCCAGCCCACAACATTTCCAACTCCGACATGATGAAGATGATGGCAGACATGATGAATATGAAGAACCAAGCTGGTGGTTCTTTTAGTCAATCCACCATGGCGGTTGAAGCCGAAGAAGAGGAAGTGCATGTCTTGCACTCTTTTGGCAACCGGAACAATCAAGGCCCCATGTCCAACACGTACACTCCCGAGTGGAGGAACCATCCCAATTTCTCATGAAAGCAACAAAATGAATATGGGCAAGGACAAGGGCATCCAAGTCCATGCTATAGCTCCAAGTTTGAAGATGAAGTGCTTGGAAGATCAAGAAGCTTGGATGAGGTGAAGAAGGATGTATCCTCACATGGGTAGTTCATCAGCTGTCTTAAGCAAAGATTGGATCAAATCTCTCTCTCACTTGCTAGGATGGAAGAAGGAAGACTCCCATCTCAACAAATGTTGAATCCAAACAATGATGGTACTTTCCTAGGAAACACTCAAAGTTCATATGCTCCGCCTTCATACCAAGCACCGCCAAATCCCTATCCTCCCCCGCCTCCTCAAGCGGCTCTCAACTATCAATATGCTCCACCCCCACCTCATTCATACCAGCAACCACCTATGAAATACCACCCCCATCAACAACAACAATAACCACCACAACAACTACAATCACAATTCATCCTCTACAACCCAAAGTCACCTCACCAAAGGCCACCACCACCCGAACAACCACAACCACCTCCACAAGCCTCTTCTTCTACTACCCATGAGCATGTGAAGGCAATGACTATTTTGAGGAGTGATCGAACTTTGGATCACCCCCATGATACTATTATTGTTGACAGAGGTGATACCGTGACTGGACAGGTTAATACTAAGATACAACTTGATGATATTGTGACGAGAGCCAGAGTTGATACTGTGACACTAGGCAGTGATGCTGTGATATAGAGCAGTGATAGTGTGATTCTTGTGATTCCCGTTGATGATACTATTGATCTGAGCCGTTTGGGAGCCCAACTCCCCCAATTTCCTAATGCTCTTAAAGAGCCTTCTAATTAGCGAAGAAAAAAGAAACATACTGAAGACGTCCTAGAGACTTTCAAATAAGTGAAAATCAACATTCCTTTGCTTGATGCGGTCAAGCAAATTCCTTCTCATGCTAAGTTCCTGAAAGATTTGTGCACATTCAAGAGGAAGACAACAGGGAGAACCCCAAAGAAACTCAATCTCATAGAGCAAGTGAGATCAATTCTACAACACACCATGCCAAGGATGACGAAAGATCCCCTAGTGCAATTCTACCCAGAACGGTCGTGCTGGCCATGTTGGATTCAATAGGGAAAACTCGAGTTTTGGTCACCGACAACACGACGTGTTGGGCAGAACAGTCATGCTAGAATCCATGCAGCATGATTGTACTTGCCAGAATGGTTGTCCTAGCCCGGGCCCAGCACTTAAGTTGCTTGATTTTACCGGAGCTAGCATGACCCGACTCATTTCCGTGAGCTAGAATGACTATTTCGCGCGAAGGGTGATTAGGGTGAACTCCATTCACCTCCAAATCAACTTCTCTTGCTCCTAAACTCTGGATTTGACTCCCCCTTGTTCCCCAATCATCTTCTCTAACCTCAAGCTTTGTTTTCCTCCAACCATTACCATCGATTTCTCCACTTTCAAGCAAATTCTACCCCTACAGTTGGATAACTCATTTTTTGCTATTCTTGGATTTTCACCAACAACCTTAGAAAATATGAAGAGCACAGGCAAGGCAATCAGGAAGGGAGTAGAGAAGACAGTGGACCTCCTCACGGGAGGCAAAAGCCGGTCCAAGCGGGCTACCGGCCGTTCATAGTAGTTCGGTAGTGCTTCACCACCATCAAATTCTATTTCTCGATCCTTCGGACACTCGGCATCAATGAGCGCCTCCTGATTCCACTCTTCCTCCAGCAGCCACACCACAGATTTGAGCTACAACAACCCTGAGGAAGAGGAGGAAGAAGAAGAGCTGGAGAACATAGTAGATTAAGTTGCTGTTAATGCGAAGACTCACTAGAGGAGAGCCAACAGATCAAATGATGCATCTTCCTCATGCCTACCACCACGACCAGCTCCAACAAGACGTTCCACTTCCTCTAATAGACCTAGTGCAAGCTATGAGAGGGTGCCCTTAAACTTAGACATGAGTTCATGGTCACACACCTATGTAGAAGAAGAGGAAGATGATACTGAGAGCGAGGATATGGAAGATGAACCGGTGGATGTTGTGTCCAGGCTGGAAGAAGACATGTTGAAATGGGTGGGAAAACAACCAGAGTGAACTAACTACGGTAGGGGAACATCAAGAAGGGTTGTGATGAGACCTCTCTGTTGGTATGTATGCCCTGAGAGCCAATCATGGGATGATTGGTGGGATACATTAAGATTGATTTGATAAGCATCAAAGGCAAGCTTCTAATTCTTTCTGGTTCAGTCATATGAGATAGTGATAGAACAGATTGAATGTCTAGAGAATGACAATACTCAATGACATATGCTTTCAGGTTAAGGACCTGAACGATGAGATCATATGGATGCTAAGAGTTTGTACATTCTTGTTATGTCCCTAGTTGGATGTCATTGTGGAAGGTAGATAGACAACAATGGCACACACGACTAGATTGTGTTGTTGGTTGATGACAGAATCTCATTAGTCATGATATAGAGATATCAAACCAAACACATAGGTACTTGTTAGAGAACAAGTGTACCGGACATACCCACCGTGAGTTTGGCACATGGAACCATGACATGGTAGTCACAGTCAGTACTCACAATGATGGTGGTAAGTGTGATTCTTTGACCTGAAATCACTACACTCAACACATGTCGTTGGGCACACTTTGACACCATTAAACGTAGTTCTGAAAACATGGATTGTTATAAAGGTGATTATTGGGTGGCTTTGACACATGGGGCTTTTGAGGGTGAGTGATAGATATGGGATTTGTCCCTCTGGAGGGAGTTTGATATCGAAGGCCACTTGATGAGTAGGATTGGGATAGGCGTGCACACGCATGTGTGAATCAGTATGTGATATTGATGTCATACATATCTCATTCAATCTACTCTAAGATCAAGAAAGTGAATGAACGTTGACAGGATGACGGTTCCATGCCTCGAGTTCATTCAGGATATCAGTGATAAAGGGATTATACATTCACTGTAACACCATTCACGGATTGTAGGATTGAAAGTTGTTCTCCAACTTTCTACTTTCACTTGGGTAGCACTGATGTGTGACTAGGCACCGCTCTTTGCTTGTGAAGTCATAAGTGTTATGAACTTTCACTACCAACATGAAATGGACCTGTAGGGTCACACACATAGGATTTAACCTGGAAGAGGAGTTTTGTCCACAAGCAATGTTTAGATTGATTACTAAAGGAGTTTAGTAGTTCAATTAAACACTCAATCAATTGATAGCTCAATCTAATAATGTTCAAGGTGTTGGACACATTGATTAGAGTATAGGATTGATTGAAATTATAATTGACTGATTCTGCACAACCTATACTCCCAACCAATCGATTCATGTGATGAACCGGTCGAATGAGGTTGCTGAATCAAGTGTTAAGCTGATCGGATCAAGTCCAGGGTGAACCGATTGCTTCAAGTGTTGAAACGACCGATTCAACTGGTGCAACCGAGCAACTTGGGAAAATAGGATTGGTGAGAATTTTCCTTTCGTTTCAATTGCCCAATTTAATTGGGAAATAGGATTGCTATTCGATACCAATTAGGAACAAAAGAAGGAAAGTCAATCGGGAACCGACCAGGACCACCAACCGACCGGTTCACTTGTGAATCGACCGGTTGAGGTGTCCCAACCGATCAGTTGAGTTGTCAACCGACTGGTTCAGATCCCCAACCGACCGTTTCACTTGTGAAACGATCGGTTCAGGTTGCGAGTTGATTTTTTTTGTGGAAAATCTCGAACCCTTCTACTCCTGCTTTTAGTCTCGCATTTCCCGGGATAGAGAACCATGTCCCATGACCCTCCTATATATATAGGGGTATTGGGGGCTTCTCAGACAACAACTCAGTGCAACTAGTTGCTCTGGAAAGTTGTCATTTTCTCTGGTTTTGGTAACTGAGAGAGAGCCCGAGCAAGTGCTACCCGCAAAGGGAGGCGCAATAAGGGAAAGACAACTGGAGTTGCAACTGGCAGCAGGAGAGTGTGTTGGCAACTAGTACGTCAACAGGAGGGTGTGACTCCTTCCAACTCATTGTGGGACAAGGAGTGTGGAGTTCCAGGTGGTCTGTGTGGACTACTTCAGAGGCGGGAGGTCACTGCCGCTCAGGAGGACAACCGTCAGCCTGACAGTCCGGTGAGAGGAGGAGTCGTCAGTCCCAATGCGACCATGAGCTGCACAGACACCGTCCAAGACCGGAGATGAAGATCGTGCAAGGTGCGAGGTATTGTCTCTGAGCAAGCCTCGGGACAAGGTATGATTCCACAAACCATCCTTTCCTATTATATAGACGTTGACACGTTTCCTTGTTCTGGGTTTGGGGAGGAGAAAATATTTTGTTTCCGCTGCCTTCTCTATCTCCCCTAAAACCAAACAGTGGTATCAGAGCCACGCCAACTGCTCTATATTTTAGGAATATCGATATGATCGATTTTGGTTTGTCGCCTTTATTTATTACATACGATGCGAATAATATTGTCTTTATGCATGTCCAATCCTAAATCCACAAATCCCAATTACATATATGATATGTATTATTAATGCACTCGATACGCGTCGGCCTTAAATGAGTTTTGTGGTGGATGTATAGTGTGATTATGGCCAATAAACCCTATCTGTGAATGGTTGTATGTGGCTGCTTGCATCTCGGTCTGCGCACTGATCTTCCCTCTCCTTTTCCTGATGTAACTCAAAACAATTTGAGATTCTTTCCTACCTTTGCTCCCCTCGAATGTAACTCGGGGTTTCCCTTTTAAGCAATGTAAAATTAGGATAGATTTTATTTCCTGTTATGTCAAAGACCGGCGGACATCGTGACGATAACTGAGACGATCAGTTCAAGGCGTGAACCGATCGGTTGACGTTCCAGTAGATCGGTTCAAGGAGTGAACCGATCGGTTGATGATAGATTCGAGGAGTGAGATGAGAGGGTGGTGGCCATGATGAGATGCACGACGACCAGGCGAACCGATTGGTTGGAGGAGCCATCCGATCGGCTGGTGGAACCCAGACGATCGGGCCAGAACGAGCAAGTCATTCATGTGATGAGTTGATCTTATCCAAAGGCAAAGCACAAAGTTCATCTTGTACAAGTTGCATGTGATGTAGACCGAGATGACTGTGATTCCTCTTGGCTCGAGGAATCACATTAGGATGGCCATAATCATCACTTTTATCATTTTGCATGTTTTCTATGGGATATAACATGTATATGATACATACTATGTATTGTGGTGATTGGATATGTATATGTATATAAAAACCAAATCCCTCATTAAAATATTAAGTTTTAGATGCCTTCCAAATGCGACACATGTGAAAAGCTTGATCGACCAAGTGTGGGCACGCCCAAGCGTGGTGCACCATCTATCTTATGGAAGCGTGAAGGATGAATGTGTGGGTCTGCCCAAGAAGGGTGCATATTCATCGTGTTTGCTTTGGGTCGGACTTAACAAGGTGACCTAGATAGGATCTAGCACCTTGAGGCATGGAGATGCTCATGGCAAGGAGTTGCATATGACATCTTATCAAGAGTTGTATATGATGCAATTGGCAAAAGTTGCCTACCTGAGAGGTCTAAGTTGTGGGTGACAGCCCAAGCTGGTCCATGACTTAGAGGATTTCAGGATCTTGCCCACTAGAAGGTTGTACACTGTAATATTCCAAATTGATGGTGAGGGCTATCAATTTGAAGTAAAATAGTGGGAGCGATAATTAATTAAAGGCCTAATTATATCGTCAAATTTTCAAATCAATCAAATAAGTCAAAAATGAGTTTTTGGACTAAAATTGCATATTTTCCTTTTGTAGTACAAATGGCAACAAACAAAAATCACTTTTCTTTGCGATCGGTCCTTGACAAGGACAAGCTAAATGGGACAAACTTCCACGACTGGTATCGGACATTGAGAATTGTTCTCACTCAAGAGCGAAAGCTCTATGTCCTGGATACTCCAATTCCAAAGGAACCCGCTCCAAATGCACCAAAGGCAGAAAGGGATGCTTACAAAAAGCATTTTGATGATGCCATTGATGCAAAGTGCTTAATGTTGTGTTCTATGAACCATGATTTGCAAAGACAACATGAGAACATGGGTGTCATTGAGATGATTTAGCATCTCAGGAACATGTATGAAGATCAAGCACGGCAAGAGAGATACAATGTTTCTAGGGCGTTGTTCAAGTGTGTCATGACAGAAAGAGATCCAGTTGGTCCTCACACACTCAAGATGATTGGGTAAGTGGAGAACCTGCAGAGACTGGGATTTCCACTGAGCCAAGAGTTGGCTACTGATGTGATACTGTAATCGTTGCTAGAATCCTACAGTCAGTTTGTGATGAACTACAACATGAACAACTTTGATAGGCCACTGTCAGAGTTGTTGGGCATGTTGAGGACAGCCGAGATACAGATGAAGAAGGACAATCCTAAGTCTCTGATGGTGATCACGGGCAAGAAAGGCAAGCCCAAGCACAAGGGCAAGGGCAAAGCTAAGAAAGGTTCTGATGCTAGCCAGGAGCCCAAGACGTCTTCAGCTCTCAAGGCCAAAGGAGGCGTGACCAAGAAAGGAAATTGCCACCATTGTCAAAAGCCACGACATTGGAAAAGGAATTGTTCTCTCTATCTGGAAGAACAAAAGAAGAAGGAGGCAACTTATGTCTCTACTTAAAGGTGTCATGAAAGTAAACTTGTAACACTTTTTGAGGTATATGATACCAAGATGTAAAGTGTGTAGCACTCATAATTGGGGCAAGTGTTGCCACCAAAGATAGGAGTACTTTAGTTTATTTTCAGCCTATAAGGCATGTAATACAATTATGAACTGCTATTTCATATTTGCCAATAGATAGAAACACTTTATTTTTGCATATTGTATGACAATGATGACAATTAATAAAGTTGAGTTTTCAATCTTAAAGATGTGATCTTTGTGGCAAAGCCTTGTTTATCTTGTGGTATTTGATATGCATGAGATAAAATGATACCTAAAAGTTATAAGATAACTCAAACAATCAAATTAGCATTAATCATGAGAAATGCATTTCTAGTTTCCATGTGATGGATAAATCTAGACTCTTTTGGTTAGAGAACCAGTAAGAGACATGAATATCTTGGACATGATTAATCAATCTTCACTAAAAGTAGTGGGAGAATGATTATACTATAAGGTATAATACATGTGATGTATTTACATATCTATTGGAACAAATGCTAATGCTTCAAATGGTGTTTAGAGAAATACTAATATGAATATCTTGAAGTGTTCAAGATTATCATAGATGAAGTGTAAATTTGATAAAGTGTTAATTCTTGATGAGATCAATGAATGAAATACTTGGACCAAATGTTTGAGATCCTTATGAGTGATTATGATAGTGTATCATAGTAAACTCATGATTAAGGCATGGTGATGTCTAAATCAAGAAGGAATCATACTCTAAGAAGTTAGAGAATGATTATCAAATAACTGAATTCTTCTTAATAAAAGAATACCCCACACTAATAAAGGACATTAAGAATCACAAGGAGTTGCGAGTACTTATAGCCTTGACAGATGCACCTCAATTATCTATGTGATGAGTTGTTCATGTGATGAGTCAACTATCTAGATGAATATGAGGAACCAAATTTTGAGTTATGGTTTATGACCATTACATCTTACATGAAATCCATGTGAGCCATAAGGTATAACCTTGATGGTAGCACTCATTGGATCAAATCCATAGGTGCAAATGAGTCTTAAGTGTTAAGACACATGGATAACATTTTGAGAAGGATGATTCTTGTCGATTGCAACTTAATGACTAAGATGTTTGGCATATGGATACTAAAACCGCATTCCTTTAAGGAATAAAACAAAGATGTGTATGTGACACAACCTATAAGGTTTATGAATCCACTAATGCAAATGAAGTCTATAAGTTACAATGGACTAATCAATGTGATTGATTGAGTACAAGCAACTCAGAATTGGATCTTTACTCTGATGATATAGTCAAAGGGTTTGACTGATACGTCAAAGATAAAGAAGGGATCTGTGATTTAGTGGGAGCGTGTTCACATTCCACATGTTGATGTGAAATGGAAATGTTCTAGAATGGAAATACAAAAGTGGAAATTATCTTTAAGGAATATAGAGACGTTTCCTATGTGATAGGAATAGAGATCTATAGAGATAGTTCTCGAAAACCTCTTGACCTGGAAAAGGAAAGCATACATTGGCAATCTGTACTGAAGGGTTCAGTATGCACAGATTCAGTGGGAGAAAACTTGTCCATGTTACATGGAGTTGGTATCCCAAGGCCAAGTGTCAAATTCTTATGAAGAATGGGAACACTAAGAATATATATGGATCTATCATGTATGTAATCATCCCATTATCTTGCATATATCGACATGGCAAGAACAAACTGCATTCATCATCTTATATGTAGGACATGGCAATATGATGTGCTCATCCTGATAACTCGTATGTGGGACATGACGAGTGGATGTCTGTCTGTTTCCAGTAAGAGTTACTGGAATACCATGAGAACTTGATAAGTACTTGAGAAGTGCTAGTTCTATGGAGACAAGGAAGAGTTCAATGTAAAGAGTTACATTGATGCGAACTTCTGAAAGGATAGAAAATTGATCACAATATATATATATATATATATATATATATATATATATATATATAAGATAAATAAAAGTGAAAGTTTGTTGATAATTGGAAGTGTTCCAATAAAACCATTTAAAAGGAAATACTGAGTATCTATGTGTTATAGAACAACAATGGATACTATATGGATCTGGAAGTTCATTAGATGAACTTATAGATATTCCGCTCATTGATGACAAGTTTGGAATCCTTGATCATGCAATGTGGCTAAAGGTTAGCAAAGGAATACTAGATCACATATTACGACAACTCCATCTCATACGTGTGATGTATAGTGAAGAGATGTGAGACATGCAATTTATACTGACTTTGGCAAGGTGTTGCCATTACTCACTATGTTGGCACTAGAACACAGTAACATGTGGGACATGTTTGAAGATCACTATGAATATGATTCAAGGGTGATTGGCTCGCAGTGCAAGTAGGTCTGTTGGTATGTATGCCCTGAGAGCCAATCATGGGATGATTGGTGGGATACATTAAGATTGATTTGATTAACATCAAAGGCAAGCTTCCAATTCTTTCCAGTTCAGTCATATGAGATAGTGATAGAACATATTGAATGTCTATAGAATGACAATAGTCAATGACGTATGCTTTCAGGTTAAGGACCTAAACGATGAGATCATATGGATGCTAAGAGTTTGTACATTCTTGTTATGTCCCTAGTCGGATGTCATTGTGGAAGGTAGATAGACAACAATGGCACAAAAGACTAGATTGTGGTGTTGGTTGATGACATAATCTCATTAGTCATGATATAGAGATATCAAACCAAACACATAGGTACTTGTTAGAGAACAAGTGTACCGGACAGACCCACCGTGAGTTTGGCACATGGAACCATGACATGGTAGTCACAGTCAGTACTCACAATGATGGTTGTGAGTGTGATTTTTTGACCTGAAATCACTACACTCAACACATGTCGTTGGGCACACTTTGACATCATCAAAAGCAATTCTGAAACATGGATTGTTATAAAGGTGATGATTGGGTGGCTTTGACACATGGGGCTTTTTAGGGGTGAGTGATAAATATGGGGTTTGTCCCTCCTGAGGGAGTTTGATATCCAAGGCCACTTGATGAGTAGGATTAGGATAGGCATGCGCACGCATGTGTGAATCAGTATGTGATATTGATGTCATACATATCTCGTTCAATCTACTCTGAGATCAAGAAAGTGAATGAACGTTGTCAGGATGACTGTTCCATGCCTCGAGTTCATTCGGGATATCAGTGATAAAGGAATTATACATTCACTGTAACACCATTCACAAATTGTAGGATTGAAAGTTGTTCTCCAACTTTCTACTTTCACTTGGGTAGCATTGATGTGTGACTAGGCACCGCTCTTTGCTTGTGAAGTCATAAGTGTTATGAACTTTCACTACCAATGTGAAATAGACCTGTAGGGTCACACACATAGGATTTAACCTGGAAGAGGAGTTTTGTCCACAAGCAATGTTTAGATTGATTACTAAAGGAGTTTAGTAGTTCAATTAAACACTCAATCAATTGATAGCTCAATCTAATAATGTTCAAGGTGTTGGACACATTGATTGGAGTATCAGATTGATTGAAATCGCAATTGACTGATTCTGCACAACCTTTACTCCCAACCGATTGATTCATGCGATGAACCGGTCGGCTGAGGTTGCTGAACCGGTCGGCTCAAGTGTTGAGCCGATCGGCTCAAGTCCAGGGTGAACCGATTGCTTCAAGTGTTGAAATGACCGAATCAACTGGTGCAACCGAGCAACTTGGGAAAATAGGATTGGTGAGAATTTTCCTTTCGTTTCAATTGCCCAATTTGATTGGGAAATATGATTGGTATTCGATACCAATTAGGAACAAAAGAAGGAAAGTCAATCGAGAACCGACCAGGACCACCAACCGACCGGTTCACTTGTGAACTGACCGGTTGAGGTGTCCCAACTGATCGGTTGAGTTGTCAACCTACCGATTCATATCCCCAACCGACCATTTCACTTGTGAAACGATCGGTTTAGGTTGCGAATTGATTGCTTTTGTGGAAAATCTCGAACCCTTCTACTCCTACTTTTAGTCCCGCATTGCCCGGGATAGAGAACCCTGTCCCATGACCCTCCTATATATGTAGGGGTATTGGGGGCTTCTCAGACAACAACTCAGTGCAACCAGTTGCTCTGGAAAGTTTTCGTTCTCTCTAGTTTTGGTAACCGAGAGAGAGAGCCCGAGAAAGTGCTACCCGCAAAGGGAGGCGTAACAAGGGAAAGACAACTGCAGTTGCAACTGGCAGTAGGAGAGTGTGTTGGAGACTAGTACGTCAACTGGAGGGTGTGACCCCTTCCAACTCCTTATGGGACAAGGAGTGTGGAGTTCCAGGTGGTCCGTGTGGACTACTTCAGAGGCGGGAGGTCACTGCCGCTCAGGAGGACAACCGTCAGCCCGACGGTCCGGTGAGAGGAGGAGTCGTCAGTCTCGGTGCGACCAGGAGCTGCACAGACATCGTCCAAGACCGGAGGTGAAGACCGTGCAAGGCGCTAGGTATTGTCGCCGAGCAAGCCTCGGGACAAGGTATGATTCCACAAACCATCCTTTCCTATTATATAGACGTTGACACGTTTCCTTGTTCTGGGTTTGGGGAGGAGAATTTTTTTGTTTCCACTGCCTTCTCTATCTCCCCTAAAACCATACACTCTCCACCTCGAGTGCATGACGAGGAGGGTGATTCACTCCAGATATGCATATATGCCTACAACGCAAGCTCTAGGGAACAATGTCATGTTCGAGAGTCAAATACAACACTGTGGACTGTACAAGATTTTGATGTAGATTAAAGAGACATATTTGGAGCTTACTCATGAATTCTTTGCAACCTTAGAGAAGGTACATTACCAAGGAGAGGATGCCATCAGGTTCAAGATGAACTTCTCAACACATGTGCTTAAACCTTCTCAAATTAATGCTATCTTTGCCCCCAATTCATATATGGCAAGGAACTTTGATGAGGGAAGATTTGACAAGAGTGGTAGAGCAGATTACTCCAAGATGTGGAAAGCAATCACTAGTCAATGTACTTTTTCTACAGGGAAATCCAAGACAAGCAAAATCTACAACCCTTCATGAGATACCTACAAAAGGTCCTAGCAAACACCTTGTTTGGTGGCTATGATAATTAAGGGTGTTTTTCATAGAAAGACTTATTTGTTATGGCCAATATTGCAAGTAGCGGATCTTTAAACATAGGGGCCATGATGATTGATCATTTGAAGAGAATTCCCTCAAAGAGTAAAAATCCATTCATCATGGGAGGAATTATTACCACAATGGAAAAGGCAGTGGGTTGCATTCTAGAGGGTCTTACCAAGGCAGATGGAAGAAAATATGTTGATTTTAACTATCTTGCTAGGTCCCAAATAATATCCCTCAAAGATAGCAAAGTATTCTATGTTCTGAACCTTGGGTACCCTGGAATTTCCCTGGAACTCTCATACCACTCCAACCCCTTCTCATGGATGTGGGACCATCAGATAACTTTTTAGGGTTGGTATCACGGTATGAGGAAGATCATTCTAGAGAGGGGTTCAGAGCACCAAATGTAGTCCTACCTAAAGAAGAGGGAGAAACAAATGTGTCAGAGCAACAACGTATCCTAGAGCAAACACGTCGTATAAGACCTAGAGTGGAGGACTTTGATGTGCAACCACCTCCAACAAATGCATATGATATGTCATCCATTCATGCATAGATGGAGGTGATTCAAAAGATGCAACAAGATATGTGGTTAGATGCAGTAGATGCATCATCTGATCAACAACATGTACTAGTTCTGGTACGTGCAGGTGCAGAGGAACCCCCAATGGGGGGAGGATTTTTGAGGAGGCCTTTCTGGTTACCAAGAGACATACCCACCTCCATAGGAGGACTATTGGGGCCACTACTACCAACACCCACCTCCACAGGCTGGCCCACAATAGGATTCCACACCACCACAACCATGACTTCTACCCTATCATCCCTAAGCTTTAGTTTCATGCTGAGGACAACATGGTTCAAAAGTTTGGGGTGGTAGGGCGGTAAGCCCTCAGTCTCAACTTATTTTGTCAATCTCCTATTCCACCTGATTGTTGTTTGTTTGATCTTTACCATCTAGTGTAGATTTTCTTTTGCTTGCATTCATGCATACATGTAGTTTACTTCCATGCATTTTTACGTAATTTTCAAAAATTTTGCTCTTTTTGTCACCCCATGTCAAACACATTATGCTTCCTAACTGACTAGTGGGACAATAGCATGGAATCTCCACTGGATCCCCATTAAGTCATTATTTGAGAATAGTATGATAAAGAGAACAACTAGATGCACTGAATTGTAAATCAAGTTACATTATGATCTGAACTCTCTTCTACACTTCTTCTACCATCTTCTTACCCCTTCATCCATAAAAAAGAAACAAAAAAGCCATACAAAATAGTGCCAAACCCTAAGTTTGGGGTGGCACACCACCCCTATCTTTATTTTCTTCTTCTATACCCCTCTCTATGTAAAAGGGGTGTATCACCAAAATAAAAAAGAAAAGATGTCAATGTGCACACAAGAGAAAAAAATGTAATATCGAGTCGAATAGAGGAGAGATACGCAACAAAAAAGGGTTGCAACCAATAAAATTGCAACCATGTAATAAAAATATCGAGTCAAATAGTGGAGAGATTTACTACTCCCTTACATACCCCCTTCACTCCCTTTTTCCTCCTACAGGCACAATGAATGCCTCTTTTTACCATTCTTTTGAAAAACACCAGTGTTAGATCAGATGCATACTATTTGTTCTGTGGGTATCTCTAGATTTTTACGAAGCTCTTAGGCATGCTTGATGTTGGAAAAAGTGGGGAGGAAGTGCTTTTGAGAAACGAACTCAAGAACAAAGATATAGTAAGATGTGTTCAGTGATCTCAGGAAGTTGAGATGCTCATCCATCGAAAACCGTAAAGAAACAAACGTGATGTGAAGATGAGGCAATCACAAGAGTTGAAATTATTGAATTGGTGGCTATTTCATATTTTGTGTTACTCGAGGATGAGCAACGTTTAAGTTTGGGTGTTTTGATGAATGCATATTCATCTAGTTTTAGTGGCCATTTTTGGCCCAATTTTGCACTGAAAGCTCACATATACCTCTTGAATATGCTCAAGTTTCCTCAGTTTTAGATGATTATTTGGAGTTTTGATCAAATCCTTTTGTCTCCATTGCAGGATTAAGCATTGCACTTGGTGCACAAGTGTAGGAGGCGGTGGTCCCACTAACCGACTAGCGGGCCCAAGAAACTTTTGATAATTTGGACCCTTTTTTGATGGCCAGTTCCTTCATCAGAAAGCATCCTCATCTGTTAGACGATTCATCGATGCCGGCCCATCGACCCATAGCAACAACCCCCCCTCCCGTGGGGGTGGGTTTGTTCTAAAGACAGACCGCGGTTGTGACCTGGTTGCACCTCGATCTAAGGTTGGACCGCGACCTCAGAAGATCGTGACCTGCATGGGAGACCTCAACCTCAGAGGAACTCAATCAGAGGAGACCACGAGCTAAAGCATACCTCGACCTCCATACCACGAGCCACACGAAAGCCACAATTGTTGCTAGACTGCGACCGCAATCTTGCCCCTTTACAACCTGACTCTGACCGCGACCCCTCCAATGCAAGACACGAAGAGACCATGATCGCAGTCACACCGTGACCTCAAGAAGACCGTGACCATGGTCCAGAAGTAAGTCGGTGGAGTGTGCCTATAAATAGGCCACCCACCCGTCTTATCAAATCATCTCTTCCGCTCCACGAAGCGGAGAGGTTGCTGCTCTGTGTCCAGCCTCAAGAAGACGATCTCCACCATCAAAGACTACCTCTGTGGTGTTCTTGCTTCCTCTCCATCTCTGCTCCATCCATATCTATCTTCTACCATGAGAGTGGTGGGGACTCCAGATCTGCAGATCTACACTACCATCATCCACCTACCGCTCCATCTCCTGGAGCAAGAGCATGAGAAGAGAAGGAAGAAGGAGAGAGAAGATCTGCCTCGCTTGCCTTGGGGTTCTCTCCCTCCTCATTCTAGATCTGCCCTGACATTGTGTAGAATACCGTTCCTCCACTGAGCTTTAGCCACCTTCTTCACCATGACCATGGTGGAGTCTTCCCTCTCCCTTGTTCTTCTTATTTCTATCATGAGGAGCGAGTAGTCCTTTTTGACTGGGGTGCAGGGACTAGCCCCACTGCCCGTGCTTACATGTTCATATTATAACATTCCATTGCTTGTATATAACGTTCCATTTCATTGTTAATCGTTTAATGCATGCTTTGTGGATTGATCACCTGCCTTGCATGATCTATTATATTCCTTTGTTGTGAGAACTTCAATACTTAGGATTTGAATATCAATTAACATGGTTGATGCCCAGACGAGAACTTCCAAAGGGATATCTCCAGAGTAGTAGGTGTGTGACTCGTGGGTAACGAGACATCGATCCCATGAAGATGCTTATGCAAATTTTATTTCCTAATGGATTGTTTGCTACTCCATTTGGATAGTTGTATCTTGCCTGGATGAGTTTTAGATGTGTTTGCATGTGTAGTGGTGGTGAAACTCGATTCCACCCTAATGATTCCCATCATTAATCTAAACTAAGTTTTAATATTGCTTTTTTTACTTCCCTTGCAATTAGTTTAACTAAACCCAAATCAACTCTTGTTCTAATATTAGTCTTGATTCAACTAGATTCGACTAGTAAGATTCTTAAAAATGTTGTCCCTTGGGATTTGATCCTTAACTATACTTCCATAAGATCTGTCCACTTGCGGGTGGTACTATTGCATAAGATTTTGGTAAAAACTTAGGGATTTCAGCCCTAAGTGAGTTTGTTAGTGCAGTAAAAACCACATCATGGGTCCAAAGAAGGCCCCAAAGCTCCCTCAATATACCCCTAATAGCTAAGATTCGACATCAAGTAAAGAAGTCCTTTGATGATGAAGATTGAAGTTCATTTTGCCATTGAAGACCCCAACACGGCCATGGTGCCAAGGAACGGTCCTGCTGGCTAACACACAAGTTACAGGGAAATTCTCAAGATTTGCAAGCTACAACAACTTAGCCACCACGACCATGCTACCCAGCACGACTGTGCCATGAAGCTCCCAGCACGGTCATGCTACCCAACACGACCATGCCATGAAGCTCCCAACATGGCCACGCTAGACGAAGACAAAATGGGCATGCCATTGGGAATGACCTCCTCTCAAACTCCACCACCACGACCGTGCTACCTAGCACAACCGTTCTACCTAGCCCTCACCACAATCGTGTTTCCCAGCACGTCCGTGCTACTAGCCTCCATTCCACCACTTCAACCTATGATTCTGCCAGTTTCTTAGAATGACCATTCTCCACCACCATGGTCGTTCCCACTACTACCCACCACGTCCGTGCTACCCAACACAGCTGTTCTACCACCTAAACCCTACCATTTTCTACACTATTTTTCCAATAATGCCCCTACTTACCCTAGTTCTTCCAACACCACCTATATATACATGGATGGTGGCCACATCAGTAGGTTAGCTTCCATTACTCCTCTCCACCCACTCCTTGAGCATTCATTGCATTCTACTTCCATTTATGCTCTCCACCCACCATTTCCACCTCATTTCCACCTTGGAAACCTAGTTTCTAAGTTTTCCTCTATAATCCCACATATTCTCATGCTCATCTACACTATTAGAGGAGAGAGGACGTCCCCAAGCTACTAGGAGGTGAAGAAGGAGGCTTCTACTTCTACTTCTATCTTCATGGGGTTCTATCACCTTCTTCCCCTTTCTTTTGCTATTTCTTGGATCATGTCTAGCTAAGCCCCTAGTGGTGGGTTGTTTGGGGTTAAAATGTGACTGTGATACCATGTTGAGGGAAAATAGCTTGTAATGAACATGATTTCTATCTATGATGTTTGATTCTTGCTTCTATCTCATTTCTTATTTTATTTCATGTGATTTGTGCTTATAACATAGATTGCTTGCTTTGAGATGTTTTGTAAGGAGGCAGGATCACCCCCTTACTAAAGAAAAATTTGAAGAATAAAACATCCATTCCAAACACACTCAAAGTTATGCCGGAATAGGTGTAACATTTTAAATTTTCAATAAATGGTATTCAAAACAATTAAAGTATAATAGTGGAATAAAAATGTTGACTATATTCAATTTATAACAAGGTTATTACAAAAGTACATCATAATATCTCGTAAGGGTTTACATGTAAAATACATCATAAGGATCTAAGTAGAGGGAAATCTAAACAATAAAAACTTTGTCTCCAATCTTTAACTCCTTAAGCTATATCAACAACATCATGCCATGTCCTCATTGTCCTCCACCTAGGGTTGGAAGCATACCCCAACAAGAAGAGAAAATAGATGACATCAGCAAAGGCTGGTATGTGCATATTAAATAGGAAATTGAGTAATATATGAAATAAAGGACATCAAATATAAAAGGCTTACCATAGAAAGGATAAGGACCACCCAAATGGGTTTTAAGAGAAAAGGAGTTAAAATCATATGATAACAAAAGAATACTTGCCATTATTAAAACATAAAGATTGTGCCACACAAGCACATGTAAAGAATTAGGGCACACACCCCATATCATCAACATGCATGCATGTGAGATAAACATAGCCCTAGAATAATATAAACACAAAGGCAACCAAGTATCATAAACTTGAAACCTGATAGAGAAAGGAATACTTCCAATCTCTCAAATATATAAAATATGGGCCAAGTATCACACATCTTGCCCTAGGTATGAGGTTCCTTTCCATCCTAAAAGAGCATGAAATACCACATCTGCTCGGCAAGAAATAACACATCTACCATAAAAACCAATGCAATTACACTACTATAGTGCTACTGAATCACATAGCATGTTAAATGTAGAGGCAAGTATAAAGTATAGTCAGAATATATAAACTAGTCACCACATAAGTGACCAACATATACATCCACCTCATAAGTGGGCAAAAGACATCACATGTCATCTTTTAGAGTTCCATCATGAACAAAGCATAAGATAAGAGTTCAAAAGAATATCCATGATCACATGATCAATATCAAATAAGGTAGTTCACATGAACCATATTTTCAAAAGAAAAGACATTGTGTATAGGCTAATGTCCATAGGACAAAGAGAATGAATAAGCATAGGTGAATTGCTCAACATAGAAGAATAGGGGATACATCATACCTCAACTTCAGAGTCTAAAAAGTCTAAGTCAAGCTTAGGCCTCCAAAGAACCTCTACGAGAGGTGGACATGTCCAATAAGTAAGATTCCCAATCTTAGAGAGGATGGTTTCTCCAACAAAGCTCCTATCTCGAGCAAGAAGCACCTTCTCCACTTTATAGGTGAAAAACTCTAACAAAAGAACATGGAGATGGGGGTGTTTAAGGGCTCTAGGTGGGGTTTCACCATGGAAGACTAGTGTTTTGACCTGTAGGAAGGTGGACGGAAGACTAACAACATGAAAATAGGGAAGGAAATGAGGATACTTACTAGTTTTGGTCAAAATCACCAAGGAGGAGCTTAAGAAATCCTAAATAGAGAAATCTAGAACCCTAAGAGCCTTCTTCTCCAAGGTAGGCACCTTCTTTTACCTTGGGACACCACCTTCATGACAAAACAAAGTAGGAATGTTTATCTAAGCTAAAGGAAATAAAGGATAGCAAGAGTTTTTGAATTGGAAGTTGGGAAGGGGTATATATGGCTATATAAAGAAAGAGGTCAAGTATGAGGTGTCTATGAGACTTTCCATGTGTCATGTATAAGGGTGTCAATGGACATGCAAGCCTTTATGGATAAGGAAGAAGTCAAGCACAAGGTTTCAAGTTACTTCCAAGTGTCTAATGCTAAGGGTGCCTATGGACATGAAAACCTTTATGGATAAGGAAGAAGTCAAGCATGAGGTGTCCATGGAGATTTCCATGTGTCCTTAGCCTAGGGATTTCATGGCCATGCAAGAGGACAACTCATAGAGGCTTCTTGAATATAAAATGTCAGTTTATGGACACTTATAGGCCATCCCAACCGACTTCCAATCAAAGAAATAACCCCATTGGTTGATAGCTTCTAAAGATAAGCTCATTTATAAAGAGGAAATCCCTATAATGCCCTTAGAAAGAAATACCTTCAAGCCAAGGTGAAACCAAGTTCCTGGTGCGCTCCCGCCAATGGTGTTACACACTACTCAATTGTAGTTTTGAATAGATACAACCTCGCGCACAGAAGCACACGGTGGATTCACTTTCAAAATTTATAAAACCTAACTTAACACCTACTCATACTAAAACAACTACACCTGCAAGCGCACGAGGTCGTGTCGTAGTATAGGAAGGTGGAAAGTATAGGGTTGATCCACAAGGAAAAGAGGGGGCACTAGAGCTATATTAGTTTGGCTGGGTTCCTACTATGGAGACTAGGGTGAAGGGTTTAAAGGTTGTTTTGATTGTTAAACTACTATGAACAAGCGAGGAATTAAAGGCAAGAATGAAATCAACGTTAACCCTAGACTAGATTAAGGTTAAATAGGAAAGAAAGGATTAAGCTAGGTATGAAAGTGCAAATTACACCAAGGCAATCAAGAGAGAATCAAAAGAGCAGTTAAAGAGCTAAGCTATCATGAAAAAGGCAAGATCAAGGAAAGAAGCTAACTAAGCAAGAAAAGAACTAATTAAGCTAAGCAAGCACAAAACTAGGGTTTTAAGCAGTAAAGAGAGGTATGGGTTGTTTAGGGGTATGAACTTATCACTTAAGTTGGGGGTGACATATGAACATTATGATTCCATTTAGATTATCCAAACCAAACAACAAGTTATAGTCTAATGAATTAACCTAAGCTACTAACTGGCCATGGATATGCTAGGTTGTGTATAGGGAAACTAGTCCCTAACACCCCCTGCTACCCTTACGAGGCTCAATTGGGTTAGGCATTAGGTTCAATTCAAGTAGAGTCTAATCAAGTCTAGGTTTCTAGATTTATTCCTAAAGAAATTAGGGGCCGAGGGTAGTAATGGAGAGGTGAAATTAGGGTTTTGTACCCCAGTTCCCCCACATTCTAGCCTTGAGAAGGCTCCATGCTAATTGCACTAGAATTATCTAATCCAGTTACTTAGATCTCTCACTTAGGTTTAGGTATATTGATTAGGATGTAGGAAGATGGGAGGAAACCTAGGGATCCAAGAATTGGACCTAGGGGCAAATCCCAAAATTCACATATATAAGCAATTTTCCTAAATTCCTAGGTGATTTCACACACAAACCAACAAGAAATTCATGGAGAATGAGATGAAAATAGAACATAATCATTAAAAAAATGGAATTACAACGTTTACATGTCATTTCCCACCAACATGGTATC
The DNA here is from genome assembly GCA_963693085.1 of Alisma plantago-aquatica. Taxonomy (NCBI): domain Eukaryota; kingdom Viridiplantae; phylum Streptophyta; class Magnoliopsida; order Alismatales; family Alismataceae; genus Alisma; species Alisma plantago-aquatica. The sequence continues at coordinate 1,493,568,650 of OY856410.1, forward strand.
AAAGTAACATAATTTCCCCCAAACAGCCCACCCAAGGGGGCCTAGCTACGTATGGAATTGGAAAATACAAAAAGAAAGGAGAAAGAGGTAGAAGAAGCCATGGAGCTCTGTGTAGATGAAGGAATCCTCCTCTCTAGCTACTTTAGGACGTCCTCCTCTCTCCTCCAAGGTGCAAGGGTATGGAATGAAGGGGATTATGGGTAGAAACTAGTATAAATTAGTGTTTTGGTGATGGAAATGGTGAAATGTAGTGGAATGGAGGTGGAAATGGAGTGGAATGGCTAAGAGGAGAAAATGGGGAGCTAGGAGGTGGTGGAAGGTATCTACGGTTGGCCAACCTCGTGCCCCAACTTCCATCTAGGTATATATAGGTGTGGGGGAAGCACTAGGAAGTAGGGGCAAAATAGGTAAAGCAGTGAAAAAAGGGTAGGTTTTGTGAGTAGCACGATCGTGGTGGGTAGGGGTGAGCACAGATGTGGTGGTGTATAACGGTCGTGTCAATTAAAATGGTGGAGATCATAGGGATATGTACATGGATGGCCACGGCCGTGGTGGGGACCTTTTACCACGGGCATAACACTCACCACGATCGTTTTGGCCATATTCATCAAATTCTGGAAGTTACAATGGTTTTTTGTGATTGGGGCATGTTCACCACGGCCGTGGTGGAGTACCACGACCATTTTGGTGTCCCTCCTATGCACTTGAGCATTGAACTTGATCATCCATGGAGGGTATTGCTTTAAAACATTCTTTGACCACTTGGGGTAGGTTGGGAGTGGTTTTGGCCTCATTTTGGGCTCCTCCAAGCCTGAGGAAACCCTAGATTGGACCATCTTCTTTCCATGCCATCAAGTAGTGTACAAAGTACCTATAAAACATGCAAAAAGCCTCCATAAGTGCATTTGATAGAAATAAGCATATTGGGGGTAATAACATGTAATCTAACAAGTATAGATGTGATTGAAATGCAATATGACACAAGATGAAGCCCTAAAATAGGGCTGAATCACCACCCCAAACTTGAAACATATTTGTCCTCAAGTATGCTCCAACTCAATCTCTCTGCAATTTTTCCACAATCAAGAAATGACAAATGCAATGTAAAGGATGATTATTGCTGAATAGGATCAATAGTGACTAAGTTCATGCTTTCACGAACCAATCATGAAAAGAGCACAAAGCATATGAACTTCAAATATAGTGCATAAAACACACAAGCTATCTATATTTCTTTCATATAGTTCCGGGTAAATGGTTTCATGATGGTGTTGATCAAGGATGACCAGGAGTGTTGTTTCACCTTCATCCTTTCAACCTTATATTTCAAATCACACCAAATGACCCACATGGCTGCGGAAAAGGAAAAAATGAGCTAGGTTTGATGTTTCCTAGCTCAATGGGTATAAAGATGGAAGAAAGGGTTGCAGTAAGATTTAAGAGTGCTATTACATAGAGCACTCATCTTTTCTTTATTTGAATGCTCTTAAATAAGAGCATCCTTTTATTTTCTTTTTGCAATTTTCTCTTTTTTTTTCTTTTCCCTTGGAGTATGTAGGACATATGGTGGATAGAGTGAAGTGGGGAGATGGAGATGTGGCCACCCCAAACTTTTGGAGGTGGCCACAACTAATATGTGCACTTTGGCATCCTTTCATGGGGCAGAGGGGTAAGAAGATGGTGAGTGAATAGTCGGGTCAAAGAGGGGTCATTGGCGTGATTCTTAACATAAGGTCTCCTGCATGAAAATTAATCTAACACTTCATCCAACAATGTCACACCCATGAATGAACAATCTGAAATTGATATTTTAATTAAGTGATTTCATGAACACTAAGCGTTCAAAGCATGCTCAACTCACAATTCAACCAAATTAATCACAATCCTAAGAGAGGTGATGCACATGTAAAAAGTCAAACATTGATACCACTTAGTAACAAACAATGATAATTCACTTGCATTTGTCAAAGGTCATCATTTTTACTCAAAACAGTAGAGATTGGGTCAAAACACACTTTTTAGACAAGAAATCTCAAATTTGGGCAAAATTGGTCAAAATGGTGCCAAGTTGCCTTCAATCACATCTAAGCCTATATTATTGAACTTAAAGCAATAAACAAACAAATCCTAGCTAAAACATGCAAAAATAACCAAAAAAATCTATATGATATGCAATGCATGGCAAAAAGAGCAATTTTTTTGAACATTACGCAAAAATGGAAGGGATGTAAATGACATGGCATGCAAGGATGAAAAGCAGTAAAGATAACTAAAGTAGATATAAAAAACAAGAAAACAAAAGTGGATGTGGCAGGTGAAATGCAAAGTGAAACTAGGGCATACCTGCCCTACCACCCCAAACTTTTGAATCATGCTGTCCTCAACATGATCCTAGAGTTTAGGATGACAGGGTAGACGATCATGGCTCTCTCGAGGCTCCGGCGGTGTTCCTCCCTGTGGTGGAGGATATGCGTAGTAGCTTCCCCACTAATCTGCCATAATAGGCTGAAATTGGTCTGTAGCACGGCCGTGGTGGCTTCATTGCACGGTCATGCTGCCTGGCACAGCCGTGGTGCACTCCTTTGGCAATTTTTCTCAATTTTGCTTCTGAATCCAGGGACTTGATGTGTTTTTCATGCAAATGACCATTGTCTATTGATGTGCCACGGCCGTGGTGGTCCCTGTAGCCGCTACTATCAAAATGAGGAACATCAAAACTCAAAAACTTGACCCAAAATGATTTTTCTTTGAATCCTTCTCTCAATTGTACTCAAATTTCCTTCATTTAACCATGTTACCACCTGCACATCTTAAAACTAGACAAAAACTAGTAAACACAAGTGTGTGTTTTCTTGGAAAGTGTAAAAACAAAGCAATTGTATCAAAAAGTGAAGGTTGGGTCAAAATTTCCCAAACCTATGTGGGTTGCCTCCCACAAGCGCTAAGTTTTGTGCCTTCATCCAGGCTTCTTGTTCTTTTACCATCAACCATTGTCCAAAAACAAAATGTTTGCGCCCCCATCATAGGCAATCCTCTCAAATGCTTTCCTTGATTGATCTTCCTCCCAAGGGTCATGCAAGCTTCTTGAGTGCTTCTCAACAATTTCCTCTCCTTGGGGATCATCATCATAGATCTTAATCAGCCTTAAGACCTTCAGTAATCTCATGCCATAGTTTCTCTCTCTCTTGATAAATGGGTCTTCATAGGCATCAAAGAGGGGGGGGGGTTAAATCATATGGGACACTTGCGAACAAGGACTTTCTGGAAAGGGCTCTTCACTAAGATCTTTATCAACTTGATTCCCTCCCTTGATAAGCTTCTCAACAACCTTGTCACACCCCATGATTGAAGCCATATCCATTTGCTCATAGGAAGTAGGGGGGCTTGTGATAGTTATGGTGGTGGCATTGTTGTTAATGGCCTTTGGAAGTGAGGTGGAGGAGGGAATTGAGGTTGGAAGGTGAAATGGTGGGAAGGTTGTGGCGATGGAGGTGGTGGGGGTGTGTAAGGCTTAGGATAGTCTTGGAGGTAGGGCGGTGGAAGAAATGGATGGGTTCGTGCATCTTGGCCTTCCATCTTGTCTTCCTTGAATGGCTTGTCACATGCATAAAGCACAACCAAATAAAAGAGAACAAGTTAGTAAACCAATATACACAAAGAATTCAAAGAATGATGAATAAAGAATAGCAATGATGAGGGCAGTAGGAAAAGTAAAAAAAAAACTAACTAGCTAGGTCGAGCGCCTCTAATCCCCGACAACGGTGCCAGAAAGCTTGGTGCGCTCCCACTAATGGTGTTACACACTACTCAATTGCAGTTTTGAATAGATGCAACCCCGCAGACGGAAGCACATGGTGGATTCACTTTCAAAATTTATAAAACCTAACTTAACACCTACTCACACTAAAACAACTACACCCGCAAGCACACGAGGCCGTGTCGTAGTATAGGAAGGTGGCAAGTATAGGGTCAATCCACAGGGAAAAGAGGGGGTACTGGAGCTAGGTTAGTTTGGTTGGGTTCCTAATGCGAAGACTAGGGTTAAGGGTTTAAAGGTTGTTTTGATTGTTAAACTACTATGAACAAGCGAGGAATTAAAGGTAAGAATGAAATCTACATTAACCCTAGACTAGATTAAGGCTAAATAGGCAAGAAAAGATTAAGCTAGGTATGAAAGTGCAAATTACACTATCAAAGTGCAAATTACACTAAGGCAAGCAAGAGAGAAGCAAAATAGCAATTAAAGAGCTAAGCTAGCATGAACAAGGAAAGAGTAAGGAAAGAAGCTAACTAAGCAAGAAAAGAACTAATTAAGCTAAGCAAGCATAAAACTAGGGTTTTAAGCAGTAAAGAGAGGTATGGGCTGTTTAGGGGTATGAGTTTATCACTTAAGTTGGGGGTGACATATGAACATTATGATTCCATTTATATTATCCAAACCAAACAACAAGTTAGAGTCTAATGAATTAACCTAAGCTACTAACTGGCCATGGATATGCTAGGTTGTGTGTAGGGGAACTAGTCCCTAACACCCCCTGCTACCCTTACGAGGCTCAATTGGGTTGGGCATTAGGTTCAATTCAAGTAGAGTCTAATCAAGTCTAGGTTTCTATATTAGACATTCATAGGGCAATTAGGGGCCGAGGGTAGTAATGGGGAGGTGAAATTAGGGTTTTGGACCCCAATTCCCCCACATTCTAGCCTTGAGAAGGCGCACTAGAATTATATAATCCAGCTACTTAGATCTCTCACTTAGGTTTAGAGATATTTATAAGGATGCAGGAAGATGGGAGGCAACCTAGGGATCCAAGAATTGGACCTAGGGGCAAATCCCAAAATTCACATATATAAGCAATTTCCCTAAATTCCTAGGAGATTTCACACACAAACCAACAAGCACTTCATGGAGAATGAGATGCAAATGGAACATAATCATAAAAAAATGGAATTAAAAAGTTTACATGTCATTTCCCCCCAACATGGTATCAAAGTAACATAATTTCCCCCAAACAGCCCACCCAAGGGGGCCTAGCTACTCTTGGAAATGGAAAATACAAAAAGAAAGGAGAAAGAGGTAGAAGAAGCCATGGAGATCGGTGTAGATGAAGGAATCCTCCTCTCTAGCTACTACAAGACATCCTCCTCTCTCCTCCAAGGTGCAAGGGTATGGAATGAAGGGGATTATGGGTATGAACTAGTATAAACTAGTGTTTTGGTGGTGGAAATGGTGAAATGGAGTGGAATGGAGGTGGAAATGGAGTGGAATGGCTAAGGGGAGAAAATGAGGAGCTCGAAGGTGGTGGAAGGTAGATAAGGGTGGCCAAACTCGTGCCCCATCCACCACCTAGGTATATATAGGTGTGGGGGAACTAGGTCAAGTAGGGGAAAATAGGTAAAGCAGTGAAAAAAGGGTAGGTTTTGTGAGTAGCACGACCGTGGTGGGTCACCACATCCGTGGTGGGTAGGGGTGAGCACGGACTTGGTGGTGTACAACAGTCATGTCAATTAAAATGGTGGAGATCACATGTAGATGTACATGTATGGCCACGTCTGTGGGGGGTTACCACGGCCATGGTGAGGACCTTTTACCACGGGCATAACACTCACCACGATCGTTTTGGCCATATTCATCAAATTATGGAAGTTACAATGATTTTTTGTGATTGGGGCATGTCCACCATGGCCGTGTTAAAGTACCACGGCTGTTTTGGTGTCCCTCCCATGCACTTGAGCATTGAACTTGATCATCCATGGAGGGTATCACTTCAAAACATTCTTTGACCTTTTGGGGTAGGTTGGGAGTGGTTTTGGCCTCATTTTGGGCTCCTCCAAGCCTGAGAAAACCCTAGATTGGACCATATTATTTCCATGCCATCAAGTAGTGGACAAATTACCTATAAAACATGCAAAAAGCCTCCATAAGTGCATTTGATAGAAATAAGCATATTGGGGGAAATAACATGTAATCTAACAAGTATAGATGTGATTGAAATGCAATATGACACAAGATGAATCCCTAAAATAGGGTTAAATCAGTGCCACATGGTTCAAAAAATCCAAAATGGTAAGGGAATATGTAAGGATTATAATGCATGTGACAATTTGCAAAGAAAGCCTCCCAATTGTGTAAATTGTAGAAAAGTCCATAATGTACCTAAAATTGCATAACTTGCACAAACAACATCCAAATTGGACCAAACTTCATCCACAAGTTATATTTGATGTGTTAAATATGAATTTGACATTATTTCCAAATTCGGAAGTTATATAATTACATTATTCATTACTTATGCCTTTTACTCATTTTCTTTCTCCTAAACTTATCGTAATATTTCAAGGTTGTCCAAATTAGATGGAATTTGACAAGTAAGCTAATTTTGATATGTAGATTTCAAATTTTAAGTTTGTTTCCACTTTTGAACTTCTTTTTATGATATTTGTCATATGTCCCATTAAGGTCCCATTATCTAAATTATTCATCCAATTAAGTTCCTTATCTTCATATTACCACCAAAATGAGTTATGTGGCATATTTTATGTATCCATTATAAACCTAAGATTTAATGTTAGAATATTAGGTTACATTAAGGTGATCTATACATGCATTAGATCATTGGGGTTATACTAAACATTTATTTAGGTATAACCTTCAACCTTGTTTGGCTAAGTCCAAAATGTCAACTTCCAGGGTAGGGTCCGAGATCTAGTATGTTACATGTTTGATGACACTTATCTTCTAGGAGGAATTTGGGTGTATGTAGCAATCTTAGTCATGACTCCTAGGTCTAATTAGTGGATCCATATCTAGCTCCCTTTGTTCCTACATACATATCCCTCCTTCTACAAGTGAGTGTGAGATCTAAGTGGCTAGTGTAAGTGTGATTAGTGCAACTGCCTAGAGATTTCTAAAGGCTAGATGGCTGGTGGCATGAGGTGAAAAACCCACATATCTACTCCCATTTCTACCCTTGGCTTTCAATTGCCCTAATATCACTTACCCTAGAGACCTAGACTTGACATGTCCTACTAGAATTACACCTAATACTAGTTCTCCCACTAGTAGTATAGGGTACATTCTAATAACACTTGCCTTGTTGCTTGGTTTGGTAATCTAGATATAACTGTGATAATTTCTTACTATGTTGACACCCCCATCTAATATCAAATACATCCCCAAACGGTCCACCTGCCTAATCTAATTACTTAAAACCCGCTTTTCCTTCTTAGCTTGTTCATGCTAGTCTAGTTTAGTTGCTTTTGTTCAATCTAGTTAATTTCTTAGTCTTGCTCCTTAGTGTTAACTTAGGTTTTTGCTCTCTTTAGTGGTGAATTTAGTTCTTAGTTGCTAATTGCTCTACTAGTGTAGTGTAGCTAACCTTTGCTCTTATTTAGCTAATTGCTTAATCTAGTTCCTTAGACTTGCCTATTTAGGATAATTTAGGGTTTATGACAACTTAGATTTCATATTGCCTTCACTTGCTTGTTCACTTAGTTTAACAACCAAAATAACCCCTTTTTAAGCCCTTCAACCCTAGTCTCCACATTAGGAGCAAAGCCAACGCTAACCTAGTTCTAGTGACCCCTCTATCCCTGTGGATTGACCCCTACTCTTGCCTATCACCCATACTACAATAGTACCCTGTGCGCTTGTGGGTGACCTATTTAGTATTGTGATCAAATATTGTTAGGGTGATTATAAATTTTGAAAGATCCTCTCGTGTGTTTTCTCTTAGGGTTGCATCTAGCCACATTTAGTTGGCAAGTGTATAGCCTTGATAAGAATCACACTAGTTAGGGTTTTAGAAACCATCAATCTAACCATTTGATGAGAGCACCATGGCCATCAGTTCTTGAGGGAAACACGACCATCATTTCTCAGGCTCAAGCAAAACCATCAAAACAACAAATATGTACACACCATCAATTCTCACAAAAACCCAAACCTTTATTTCACGAAAAAAGAGGTAAATCATCTCATATACTTAAAGAAAAGTAATCGATTTATACCTTGAGAAAACCATTGGTTCATGGACATGTGAGGTCTAGAACTCCTACTTATAATGAAGAAATGTGCACTAGGTTAAGAGGTACATCGTGGAATGTTATCTACTAAAGAACTACCACATATGCTCAAACCCTAGCTCAGGGTGAAGGAGAGAGGTATATAAAGCTTAGGGTCAGAGAGAAAGGTGGGTTGAGGTGTCAAGACATGCATGACATGGTCCCATGGCTTAAACCTCACGTCCATGCAAAACCAGGTCAACCATCAGATCTTGATGCAAGGGGGACCATCTGTTGTCCACCTTAGTATTACCATCAAGTTCCACAATAGGTGGCCCATCAGATCATGCCCTCACTTGGCCATAAAAGCAAACCCTTACACCATCATCAATTGTTGCTTTCCTCATGCAAAACCATCAAACCTTAGTGGTGCCTCTAAGAAAATCGAATATTAAGCACAAAAGGATGAACACTAGATCCCACACTTCCAAAAGAAATCATCAGATCCCAAGCTATCAAAGGGTGCCCATCAAGTTAGGGAATTTAGGTGAGAAACCCTAGTCTCAACCCTAAGTTAGATATCACCCCACATCTGATGGTGCAACTAGGTGCCCAAAGATGTAGATATATCAAACAAGATATGAAAACTCTAGAGGAACAACATACATGTGAAAAATTACATGAAAACCCTAGATATAGAAAAATAGCATAAAAGCTCTTATAAAAACATAAATTTCATAACTTGCTCAAACAATGTCCAAACTGGAACAAACGTGAAAATTAGCCTTGTCACATGATATCAGAGAATGCATTAGGGTTTGATTAAGGTTTTCAGCATCCAACTATGATAAGAAAGCATGTTTAACCATAAAGCTAGGTTAGGGGTATTACAACCACAAACCTAAAAGGGATCTCGCACCCAAAATCCTACGCAAACAAAAACTAGTACTTCCTTTACATCTCATCCCCTAACTCCCCTGTGGCTTCTTGCACACCAAGGCGATGGTACAACACCTACACGAAGGAGATTTCCTTCTTCCTCAACTTTTGTACATGCTTATATAGGATCCACATAGGACCCTCAACATAAGAAACATCCTCCTCCAAATCAACCTCCACTGGATGTATCATCTGCTATGTATTTGGGTGACACTTCCTCAGCATGGAAACATGAAAATTGTTGTGCAACCTATGCAACTCTAATAATACCTCCAACTGTTATGTCACCTCTCTAACTCATGCCAGGATAGGGTATGGTCCTATGAACCTAGGAGACAACTTACACTTTTTACCAAACCTCAGCAAGCCTTTCTAAGGGGAAACCTTAATCTAGACGTGGTTTCCAACTTGGAACTCTAACAGTTTGCGGTGATTATCAGCATACAACTTCTATTTGTCCTAAGATGCTTTCAACTACCACGTATCACATTGATTTTCTCCAAAGTTTGTTGAACTAACTTAGGACCCAATAGTTGATACTCACCTACCTCATACCAATAAAGGGGTGAGCAAAAGCATATCCCATACAATGCTACAAATAGTGCCATGTCTATGCTTCTCTTATAGTTGTTGTTGTAGGCAAACTCAATAAATCTCATATGGATATCTCAACTGCCAAGAAACTACAAACACATACCCTCAAAAGATCTTCCAATGTATGAATGGTCCTTTCTTATTGCCCATCCATCTAAGGGTCAAAAGTTGTGCTAGATCTCATCTATGTCCCCAAAGTTGTATGCAGACGTTCCCAAAACCTACTAGTAAACTGAGGTCCTTTATTAGACACGATGGTAACTGGTATACCATGCAGAAATATTATCTCATCCACATAAATTTGTGCAAACTTCTCTATTATATACATTGTCTTGACCTACAAGAAGTGAGTTGACTTGGTCAAATATAACCCAAATGGAATCATGACCTTTGGTTGTCCTTGGAAGACCAACCAAAGTTCATGGTTATCTGATCCATTTTCACTAAGGCATCAACAAACATTGCAATGTCCCTTTAGGCTTCTGATGCTCTACCTTGACTTTCAACAAACCAGACACTTGGCAACAAACTCTGCCAAATCATGATTCAGACCTGGACATCAGAACAAATCCTTTGAATTATGATACTTCTTTGTACTAGTCAGGTCGCATCACATTGACAAATGAGCCTCCTCAAGTACCATCTCCCTCAAGCCATCAATATATGGAATCACTATTTAGTTGTGAAAACATACTGTCCCATCATCTAAATCATGGAATCCATCATGCTCACTGCTGCAAAACTTTGATCTTATGTTTAGTATCCTAATATCATTCTTCTATGCATCTCTAATCTACTACATCAATGTAGGCATGACCTATAGCTGTGCCAACAATCCTACCAACAAAGAAACAATAACTATACATTCATATGTAAAAGCAACACTAACATGTCTTGCTTGTGACACACCATGGAGTCGAACTATGCCTTATTTACATATGATGATGAAGATGAATTCCTACTCACTGCATCAGCTACCACATTCACCTTTCCAATATGGTAGTCTATTGTGTAGTCATCATCTTTTATCAGCTCCATCCATCTCCTCTGCCTCATGTTCAACTCCTACTTTGAGCAGATATACTAAAGGTTCTTGTGGTATGTGAAGATCTGACACTTCTCCCCATACAGATAGTGTCTCCAAAATTGTAGGGCAAGAACTACAACAACTAACTCCATGTCATGAGTTGGGTAGTTCTCCTTGTGATTCTTAAGCTGTCGTGAACCAAAAGAAATCATATTCTTGTCTTGTATCAACACATATCCTAAGCCATTATTTGAAGCATCATCGAACAAGATGTAGCCCTTCCCTTACTTTGGCAACACTAACACTAGAGCATCAATTGATTTCTCCTATAGAGTTTGAAAAGAACACTGACACTTGTCATCCCAAACAAAAGGAGAACCCTTCTGAGTCAACTTGGTTAAAGGTGACACTATAACATAGAAATTCTTAATGAACCCCTTATAGTAACCGGCCAGACTAGTAAGCTTCAAGCCTCAATCGGTGTCTTGGGATGCTCCCACTCTAGTACAAAATCCACCTTCTATGGGTCTACACAAGCACCCTTAGCAGATATGACATGACCAAGGAAAGACACTTAATCAACCAGAACTCATACTTGATAAACTTGGCATACAACCAATGTTGCCTAAACAACTCTAAGCTTGGTGAAGATGTTTTTCATGTTAATGGCTGTCTGTGGAGTATATTAAGATATCATCTATTAATACTACCACAAATTGATCCATATATGGTATGAACACCATATTCATTAAGTCATAAAAGTTTTCAGTGCATTGGTTAGCCCAAACAACATAACCACAAACACGTAATGACCATACCTAGTCTTAAAATTAATCTTAGGTATGCCATATGACTTTATCCTCAACTGGTAATATCCTAATCTCAAATCTATCTTGGAGAACATTTGAGCACCTTTCCACTGATCAAACAGATCATCAATGCTCGGTAACAGGTACCTATTCTTCACTATTACCTTGTTAAACTTTCAATAATATATGAAAAGCCTCATAGAACCATCTTTCTTCTTCACAAACAACACTAGAGCACCCCAAGGTGAAGTGCTTGATGTTATGAAATATTTCTCTAGCAGCTCCTGCAATTGTTTCTTCAACTCCTGCATCTTAGTTGATGCCATCCTATAACATGTCTGTGCCATGGGGTGTGATCTAAGAACTAGGTTGATATCAAAATCAATATCTCTAGGTGGTGGAACACTATGAAACTCATCTGGAAAGACTTCCACAAACTCACACACTACATGTACTTCCTAGATGCTAGGACTCTTTTCTTTGGTATCCACGACTTGTTCTAAGAAAGCCTCATGCCCTTGTCTCATCATCTTCTCTGGTATCACAACTGATACCAAACATGTAGGAAGAATCTTCTTATCTCCTTGGAAAATCAAAGAGACATCCCCATCAGAGAACATAGCAACCTTGGAACTATAGTCCAAAACAACCTTGTACTTCTCCAAGGTATCCTTCCATAGGATCACAATGAATCCATGCATGTCAAGTGGCATGAGATCCACCTCAATGCTGCACCCTGAGAAAGAAATAACACAAGATGGAGACACCTCTCACAACTCCATAGAACTAACTAAAGGAGTTTCTAGTAAGAGGTTATTAGATCTATTAAAAACAAGTAGATAAAATATACTTACCACCTCTCCATAGAAAAATGAGTGGGTTACACCCATGTCAACCAAAATAGATACAAAAGAGGAAGCAAATAAATCAAAATGAAAAAGTTCCATCTAATATGTCATGACCCTTGGGTTGACCACTCCCTCTGGCTGACTCATGGCATAGAATCTAGCCATGGCCTGCTGTCATCCTCATCCTCTGCTAGTTGGTCCATATTAGTTTGTATACGATGCCCAACCACATCCCTCACCACTATTGTTGTACTGCTATTGCTACTGTGAGCTCCACTGACTCTGCCTTAGGTGTTGTGTCACTTCCCCATTCTTCATGGGACACGATCACCTCATGTGCCCGACTTGCCCACACTTGAAATACATCCTTGAATTGTACTGTAGCTATCCCTATCACTGTAACTAATTTGAACTATTTGCCCCTGTTGGCAGAAAATTTGTTTCTCCCTTTACTAGGGGACCACTATGAATGTACTCATGATCTCGGCTTAGAAAAAGTCAACCTCTGAAGTGACTTCTAGTATTGTAGTGATGAGAATCTTTGCTTCTTGAATCCCCTAGACGATTTCCCTTTGAACTGAGTTAGTCTCTTTTAATGTGTTGGCTTTTAGCTTCTCCATAGTAGACCTCTAAATCCTTCTAACATATTCCACAAAGGTAGAGAGCTTCTCCCTAGTTTCCAAAGAAGGTGTTGTCCTAGACAACTCAAAAGCCAGACCCTTCTCAAACCTCCAGATTCTCTCCTTCTATGTGGTTGCCATATGAGAACATAACCTAAACAACTCGATAAACCTTGCCTCATAATCAATGATGGACATCTAACCTTGGCACAATCATTCAAACCGAGATGTCTTTTCATATAGGTATGTCCCAGGAAAGTAGAGGCTCACAAAATCTCACCAAAACTATTCCCAACTCACAATTTCTTGTCTTTCTCTATGGCTCACCAATGGTTGGCACTACCCTTCAAGAGGTCAACAACATCCTTCACCTTGTCCTCATCTGGAATGTTTAGGATCTTAAATGCCTTTTTCAACTCAGTTAACCACATGTAAGCATCTGCTGGGTCTGATGTACCCACATACTTGGTAGCTCCCACGTGCTTCAACCACTCAAACGTCTTCCCTGAACCCTGAGATTCAGCATTAGGGACAACTTCCCAAGCTTGAGGTGTGGCTTCCCCACCCGCTAAGTGCGTAATTGTCACTATGAGATGTCCAAACATGGACTGGAAAACTGGGTTGGACATGGAAAAATGGTCAAATGGAGGTAGTGTCGGCTGTTCTGGCATCGTCATAGGTACTCTACGATCCGGTACCAGCCTCCTACTATCACCTCCTAGCGTGATATAACTAGTCTCAACATGATCTTCACGTTCTCTAGCCATATTTGCATAAGCATAAGCTATGATTAAATACATTTGATTACATAATAACAAGCACACAACCTAAGTCCTATGCCCCTATAGACTCAACGAATCCTAAGTTCTAATACCAACCAAAATGTGACACACCGCCACTCGAAATGAGATTAATCAAAACCCAAAGCACGATCAAACAATAATTAACCACATAGTCAAAGAGGGGATAGTTAAAACCAAATTAAACATCTCGATCATGTCCATGAACATTTACATATAGGTCCATCATCCTGCATAAAAGCACATAACATACGAGGTATATATACATATGTCTAGTGACCTCAACCACAATTTGTATACAAAAGCATTGTTCTACATATATACATGCCATATACAACATCAACAAACTGTCCAACACTCGAGTCGATACATACCATATACAAAATAACCCCTGTACAGACCTGAGAGTACAAGGATGACACTAGGACACACTAAACACTAGCTAACCTTCCTCTCCTATTGATCTCAAAGCTACTCTTCCTCACCACCACGAGCCTAACGATGCCGCTGAATTACAATAGGTTATATAATTAGAGAGATTAATTAGATAAGATAGATAATATAAAAATATTGAATGATTAACATGATATATAGAGGAACAAGTAGAGATAACACCACTAAAACAATTGTTTTCTCTTACCACATTATACAACAACTAGCAATCATAAAAAAGAATGAAAGGGTTATCCACCAATATAAATTTATGTTTAACACTAGCAAATATACCATACATCAAGATTACATCTTTTATTAAACCCTAGGAAGATTGAGATATACCACTCAAACTTCCAATTGACTGCTGTAGAGTCATAGTCAATTATGTACAAGATCTAGGAGAGCCAGAATCCTAAGATCTTTTCCCCTTAGTTAGTACGAGTCTGTCACATCGACATACTAGTCAAGCCGCAATCTACATAGTCCACCCTTGGTATATAGTTCACAACGATAGAAACCAGGGTATATAACCCTATCATCCAAGGTACAACTACAACTATCCTCAATCACATCTCATACACCAATTCATAATTATCTAAGACATGACGTCGACTGTTCTCAATGACCTTGAGATCAGGATGACAAGGCACACACTCCTTGCACCCATGAATACTCAATACTATAAGACTCTGGGTTTCCCTTTTGAAATATAAGTTTTACTATCCAATAAGTCCTGATACTAGAATGCCTCGACAACATAGGGAACTACATGATTAGGGTTTCACTTGATTAGTTATCACCAATTGGGTGAGTTAAGGCTGCATCAATAAACCACAAAGAGTTCTAAAAAAAAATTGGTATATAATAACTTCAGAAGATACAAAACATATGAGATATATTACTTATCACATCATCACATGGTATTGAACCTTTGTCCATCATCAATACGAATACACCTCCATTAGGGATCAAGTCATGCCTAAAGCCCATTAAGGCCATTCACATAAACTACTACAAGAAAATCAATATCTTTCACCAACTTGTGGAAGGTTCTTAAATTCATAATCATACTTGTGATACATATGTTCAACATCATATACATTAAACATAAGAGCTATCATGTTCACAAATGTAACATAGTAGGGTTACCATGCCATTATGAAAGTATCCCCCCATCATATCAACATATAAGGAAGTTATGTATAACTAACCATCATCACTTAATAACCTTAGGTTGGGTTCAACAAGGTAGGTTGAATTAATATTACAAATCAACACTCTAAAGTAAACCATCAGTTTGTACACATACAAGGGCAAAGATAAGACCATTGTATTGGGAACTTCAAACCAAAACCATCATATAATGAATGAACATAACCAAAATACAACCCATCAGATCATGTGTATCAAACACAAATACAAGGTAGACACAACCATTGAATCGTGCACATAGTAGAGTCATCATATCATAGCCCAATGCAACCATCAAATCATGGGCCTTGTGAAGCCATCAGATCTTGGGATTCAACAAACAATCAGATATCATGTAGGAAAAACCACCAGATCATGTAACTCTTAGAGCCATCAAATCATATACCTTGTGAGACCATCGAATCATGGGTATTGTGAAGCCATCATTTGTTAGGACCAGGTGAAAATAGATTTTGTTCATCAAGCAAAAACCATCATTTTTTAGGGCTTAAGAAACCATCGATTGAACCAATTGATGAGAGTGCCATGACCACATATTCTTAGGGGAACATGACCATCATTTCTCAAGCTGTAGAAAAATCATCAAAACAACAATTAAGTACACACCATCGGTACTCCCAAAAAACCAAACCATGAAGAGGGAAATCAACTCATAAACTTACATGAAAGCCATGATTCTACACCTTGAGAAAACCATTGGTTCATGGACATGCAATGTCTAGAACTCCTACTTCCAAGAAAGAAAAGTGCACTAGGTTAATAAGTACATCAAGGTAGGTTGTCTAGTAAAAAACTACCACATATTCTCAAACCCTAGCCAAAGAAATCATTTTTTTACATGTTTCTATGTTTTTAGGGCAAGATCTATGCATACCAATTTAATAGTAAAAAATGTGAAGAAGGTTATATAACTCACCTCAAGGTAGGTGATGAACGTCCAAATAGCAAGGAATCTTGAAGAAAGAGAAGTAACACCCTAGCTTGAGCACTCCACATGTACAAGCTATCTCTTTTCTCCAAGAACAAGGAAACCCTAGGTTAGAAGAGAAAAAAGGTGTTCTTCAACGACTAGCTAAACTGCACCAACAACACCATCAATCTGTCAAAGAAGGAAGAGAGAAGGAGGAAAATAAGGGAAACGAAGGAAAGAATATGATCTTACTTGCTTAGGTCAAGAAATAAGGTTAGGAAGCTCCACACAATCCTAGAGAGAGTAATACAAACCCTAGAGCACATGCTAGCAAGCTCGACCAAACTTCCTCCTCTAGAGCTCATCTCCACCACACAAGAGGTTCAGACCTCTCCAAAGAGTAAGAAGAATAAGGTGTGTAAAGATCTCAATTGGGTGAAATGAGAGAGGTATATGAAGCTTAGGGTGACAAATTATAAGAAAAACCCTAGATGTGGGAAAATTGCATAACAAACTTGAAACTTAGATTTGTCACATGATATCAAAGAATGAGTTAGGGTTTGATTAAGGTTTTAAACATCCTATTATGATTAATAAAGCATGCTTAACCATAAATCTATGTCAATGGTCTTACAATATACATTTGGCTCCTTCATTTATATGGAACCCATATGATACAATGATTTTATCAAATTTCTCATTCCATTGTTTAGGCATTTGTTTCAAGAAATAGAGATATTTTTTTGGTCTCAATATACGGGCCATGACTCAACCAACTGGTCTCAGCAGTGGAGAGCCAGTGGGTATACTTCCCATTCATAAGGAGGCACTGTGTAGAGTGTTGGATCCTAGATGGGTGATTAGATGCTCTAGAGGGGGGTGAATAGAGCTGAAAGCACTTAAACAAAACTCATCAAACCTTCAAAATATATGACAAGATAAGGTTGCTAAATAGGTAATTGGAGTGCAACTAAATCATGCATAGCAAGGATAAGAGAGATTGAACATGCGCCAATTAGACAAGCTATTTAGAGTGGTTCCACACTTCAAACTAGAAGTGTGTCAGTCCACTTGCATAGAGAGGTCAACCTCTAGGACTTCCAATAATTGCACTCTTATATTCACTAATAAGACTTACAATACATGACCAACAAAGGACTTACCTATCCAATACAAAGAGTCTTCAACCTTACCAATGACTTACCCACTTTGCAAGAGTCTTCGGCCTTCTCCAAGGACTTACCCACTCTTGCACAAGTCTTCGGCCTTGTAGGAATTACCCACTCTTCTTGGATCTTCCGCCTTTGACTTCACCTTCACTCGAAGAAGCTTTCCACCAAGGTCTTACCCACTTGAGCTTGAGTCTTCTGCCTTCTCCAAGGGCTTACCCACTCTAGATTCAAGTCTTTAGCCTTTATCTTCACCAAGGGACTCCTTCCCTTGTTCTTCTTCACCTCTCTTGGACAAGAGAGAGAACCTTCATCTTCAAGATTACAAATGAGAGATGGGGAGGTGGTGGAAGTGAGAGCCTCACAAGATATACATATAAAACTAGCTCTCTTACAAATCTCCTACTCACTCTAATGGATGTAGCAAGTGATTAAGCTTATAGAGAGAGAGGAGGCTGTAGGATCACTCAACTATAGAATAGGAACCTTACAAAGAGTTTGCAATGAATGCTCTACCTTGGAATGAAGCCCAAGGGGTCCTATTTATAGCTGGGGATGCCTCTTAACCTTTGGGAACACTTGTGAACGAAAACTAGCCATTTTGTGGCTTGCAATGAATATATTTTCACTTGTTGCAACTCCACAACGGCTAGAAACACTTTTATGCACTTTTCCGTATAATGCAATCGGTCGAGTTCTAATGGATGTAACTCGACCGATCAAGTAGCAGGCAAACTGATGTTCAAGGGATCGGTCGAGTTTGTCCTGAGGAAACGCGACCGACCACTTCAACAGGAAATGGCCCACTACCCAATCGGTCGAGTTCTGTGAGTGCACAACTCAACCGATGCAATCTTCAGAAAATCAACCAAGGTGGATCGGTCGAGTTTCAGGGTGGGAAACTAGACCGACCAAGTGCATGTAATTGATTTTCAAAGTTGCATTAAAAGTGCTCTAATTATCGATCTTAGTGTTCCTGATATTTTTCTAAGCTTCATTACAAGTCATACAATCATTAAAAGTGATTTACAACATGATTCTAATGGATACACATCATATTACAAAAACGTGCACTTGTATGACTTTGACTTGTCTTTTCTCCAATTTGATATGCGTAAGTTAGGGCAATTGGAGTGTGTCTATACCTAATCTAAAATTATTCAACTAGAAGCATTAGACACCAATATGTGGAATGGTTAGTCATCATCAAAACACGGGTTTAGTCAATTTAGACGTGAGTCAACATTGATCTAATTGACCTTAAGTCAACATAGAGATATGCCACTGAACTGAGTTCTAAAGTGGTGTCGCAATGGCGCAAGGAAGGGGAGCCTATCACGAAGAGGAACCCCCTATATTCATTTTTCTATAGGTATTATTCAACGTGTAGTGGATGTTTCCATAATGGGTAGACCCAACTTAATCATGAATGATATCAGTAGTATCTTATGACCCATTCCCATAACCTGTGAGTACATGTGAGGTTTGTGCTAGAGTAAGTCGGACTATCCATAACTCTTTTAGTTATCATTATCTTAAGAATACATACATGTATAGTTGGAGCCAGGAAAGTATGCAGTGTCTGGACAAAATAGGTTTTAAGACGTAGTTTTAAACTCACAATAAGGTCAATTCTAGATTAATAAATCATTTGAAATCAATATTAATATAATGCATACAATTTTATGAATAGGTGGTGAAAGGACTTGAACCCGATCCTAGTTGTGACGTCGAGTAAATTGGTCAGACATTAAGGTATGTGAAACTCTATTTTATGTTGGGCATTTTAAATGACTAAAAACCCATAATTCGTATAATGATGCATTCTTTTGTATAAAATATATTTTTGACTCAAATGAACATTTTAACATTCCGGTTGATTGGGTTTGTAAACCCCTTCCATGTTATCATTTATTGTGCTAAAGATTTCTTGAAATGTGATTATGACTAAACCAAACTATCTTGCCACTCTACAATGTGTGCATTGTATTAGACTAGTTATATATTGTAGATGTTTATGCATAATCATTAGGACGTGTCTGTTTCCGTCTGGGGGTGTGCCTTTTTTTCACCCTTATTATGTAGATTGGGTGCGTCTGTTTCTGCCCTTGTGATAAATATATTTGAGAACTTTTGTTTCCACCCTAGATGTGTCTGTTCTGCCCATTTCTAGGCCAAAGACTCAGCGGTGTCTTGTCCCTACATAGGTAGACTTATTGTATTGCATGCAAATTGTTCTATTTTATGAATTGTAAGATGTTAAATGGCAAGAATTCATTAATCTTTTTTGGCACTCAAATTTTATGCCTCATTCTTGTGTTAACACTTATCTTGAACATACCTAGATTTATATACCCCCCTCTTGAGGGAACACCTTATTTTGTACTTCAAATTCCTAATATGCCCAATTATTTTCTTTATGCACATATACCGGTTTTTACTGACGCATACCATTTTTATGTGTATTTTCTGGGTTGTTCCCAAACCACCCAGGAGAGCAGCCATTAGCTGAGCAGACTATTGTGGACCAAGGACTTGAGGAGAAGGCTGCTCAGGAGTAGTGCACAAGAACTATATTCTGAGATGTCTAGGTTGCTCACTATATGCTGCCCTAGCTAGATGAGAGAATAGTTCTCTTTTTGGTTTATTGTCTTTTGGATGTTACATGGACATTTTATGATCTCTTTGAAGCTCATGTAATAACTTAGTTTCTATTCTGCTGCTTAGACACACTGTTGCTCGATGTCCTTACTTTGGAAAATATTATGCAACCCTTCCTTTTATATATGATGTGGATTTTTTTGGATTGGGTGGTTTATTATTATTAAAAATTAAAAGTTGGGAGTGGATCCCTTCATGGTTCCCACTCCTTACAATTATATATCCAACCTTAGGTAAATTCTTAACTCTCTCCTTCCGTTACACTTGTGTTGATCATTCTTTTCCTACATTCAGACCAAATTAGAATTTTGAAAGACTTTTAGACAGATATCCTAAATAATGAATCCTTTACGTGAACGTAACTAAAGGACTAAATAAATAACTTAAAAACTAAGGTGGAGGATGTAGCACTGGTTGACACTCTAGAAAGTTCCTAGATAAAGTTTCAAGGGGATATTATGAGTAATTCAAATTATGGAGTTGTGAAACATTCATGAAAGTGGTAATTGTACTTTTTCCATGCTTGGTCGTCAAATAATTAAATCCCACCCAAAAGGACCCCAAAAGGCAAAACTGATGGCATAATTGGATTTATCACGTATTGATTAGTTATCCTGCGAATTTCAGTTAATTTGAGTGTTATTTTCATCATCATATGGGTGGAGAATGAAATGTGTCAAATAACTTAGGGCAATTAGTTAATTGCATACTAATGTGCATTATTTTTTTTCTCCTAAGTCTACTGGAATCTGTGGTCACGCACAACGTTGGGCTGGACTCGCTGGATCTGGACCATCCGCGTGGGATCTAACGGTATGGCAATCGTCCCCTTCCTCTCTTCAACCCGACCCCCTTCCGTTGCAGCAGACAGACCGGTGCCACTTGTTCTCCTGCCGGTTACCATTTCGCACGATTTGAAGTCCATTTGCTGTATTTCTTCGCTGCGAGTGATTTGAGCCCTAGCTCACAACATTTGGTGCCATGTGCATGAAATGCCCCTGTGGCCATAGACCTCCTCCGCTGCCGCCATCTTCTAGAGCTTCACCTCCCTTTCACTCTAAAACAAACACCCTATCATCCATCTAGAATCGATTCCCAAACCTACCTTCACCACCAGGAAGCATCGATTTGGACTAGAGAACTATTTATTTGTCTGGCATGTTCGTGTGTACTCTTCATTTACCAAACCTTCGTGGGGTATACCGTATACACCAGGCGCCACTGACAAATTTCTCGTGACGCTACCATCATAGGTACTTTCTCTGCTTCTTTGTAATCTTTTCTCGTCGTGCCGTGTCCTGGTCTTCCGCTTCGACAAGCACCACTAATGTTCTTCATCTTGGTCCTTCACCGGCAGGAGTAAGAAGGGAAGGTCGTACATTGCAAATTCCGTATACCGTCTTTGGGGACTTGGTGGTTTATATAATATAGATTTCATCTATCTATTAATTGCTTCCATCGACAAGGAGGAATTAGATTAATTAATAGCATAGTTATAAGATTAAGGGCCATTATCTATACTACTATAAAAAGAGTGAATATTTTTCACTAATTACAAGAATGCCATCAGCCAATCAGGTTGTATTATTTTCAAAATGCTGCACTTTCCTTAACTCTCTCTCTTCTCTCCTTTTTTCAAGAGTTTCTTTCTTTTATTGTTAGCACGCAATTCCAACTAACCACTCTTCACCCCACTCTCTCCGTGGTAATTTCCAACTAACCACTCTTCGCCCCACTCTCTCCGTGATAACTCCCATAATTTCCGATTATCTCTCCCTCACGTCGTTCCCCACTAACAACACTTCGTTTACCTACTCTCCTATCTTCGTCCTATCTTTTGCGAAACCGACGGCTCCCTCCTTAAATGAGTCTCCTTCGGTCCTTCCGCTTCCCATTTCCGTTTTATTCATTCTTAATTGTCTCTTGACATTCTTTAGTCTGTCTATTGCTCGCTGACCAAAGTCGATTATGCAAATTACAGAAGAGACGGGCGATACATGAAGGCAACAAGTCTAAGAAGAAGGCGCAGAAGACTTCTGGATGCCATCACCCTTCTTGGTCCTAGCAAAAGCGGTAACAACTGTTAATTCATTATCCATTGTCACTGTCAATCTTTACACGATGAAGGTGATGAAATGAATAAATCATACAAATATCACAGCGGATCGAAAAGTAATCTTACCATAGTTGTATATATTTTAGCGAAATCTGCCCCTGTTTTGTCTTCAAAATCATTGATACATTACTTCAGTAAGTTTCTTTATTTTTTTCTATAATACTTAAGTAATTTTCAATGCACGTGCGCTCATTTCATCTCATTTCGTCGTTGTTTCTTTGTTAATTTTAAATAATTCCAGTCAACAAGAAAAAGCAACGACATACAAGACTGGCGTCTCCCTATCGTTATGCACCTTTTTGGTTCCTAATTCGAGCACCATCACCAATGGTAATAATTTTTACAATGTATTTAATCATAGTTGCCAGTACATGGTCAAGGTTGATGTAACAAGCCAATCACACAATTAATAACGGCACAAAAGTAAAATTTATTGTTGGTTTTTTTTTTGGTAACGGAATCACCCTCTCTTATTTTCAAAATTATTGTTCTAAAACTTCAATATTAACCACGTGTGCCCTCTCATTTCATCGTCGTTAGTTTACCACCAAACTTCATTTTTAACCACGTGTCCCTATTGTTCCATCGTCTTTTCTTTGCTAATTTTTAATGTTTGATTGATTATAATTTAATTAACCACTTCTGACATGAGATCCTCTTAGATTTTTTTTTAAATTATCAATCATGAATTAAAACGTGTCAGATTTGATAAATAATTGTCTACTATTCTAATGTGGTGTTTGACAAATGGTTAATGTCGACAGTTGCTCATTGTTTGAAAACGATCCAGTAAATTGTGTATTTTTATTGTTGTTCATCACGAAAATATCACACGATGGATTTCGCCAATGTTAGCAAAATACTAGCGTGGTTATCCGCTCACTCCCTGAAACAAGTTGGACGCTGCCACACACCTTGCCGAATGGACCATAAAAGAACATTACATACACATGTACACAAATCTTAATAACGGTTTGAAAATAAAATCTATTGTAGGTTTTATTTTTGCTATGAAATCTCCCCTATTTTATCTGAAGATTATTATTCCTTTATTTGGTTCAATTTTAACTACTCCCTTTCATTTCATCATCGTTTCTTTGTTAATATTTCTCCTTAATTTTCGTTTTTCCCTCCTTTTTGAAGGATTTTATTACTTTTATTCTACTTCTTATCTTTTTCTCAATGTAATGTTGCAACGCATCCCCACCACTCCATCCACTCTCTCCCTCTAACTCCCAGTGCTGTCACTTCTCTCTTCACTGAGCAACTGGTCCCCCACTTTACGCCATCTACATTTTCCTTTAACTTCCACAATCTTTATTTTCTTTCTATCTCTCCCACGCATAACAAACCACTACTCAATTCTCTCCCTCACTTATTGTTTATCTTTTTTGAAATTGTTAGTACTTATGGTTGAATTGCTTTAACCATATTATTTTCCTACATTCTTATTTTATTTTCTCTCACCACAATTCCTATTTTGCCTCACCATCCCAATATTTCTAAATATAACACATACGACATATTCTTTGGTATCCAATAATTGTCTATACTAAGATAGAATCTAATATAAAAAATTCTATTGTTCGTTCCTAAAAAAAGTACCAACCACGATTCATTTATTCAAATTTCTACAGTTTCATTAACTGACCTTCTCCCCTTTTTGTGTTGCAGTTTATTAATGATTTAATATATTGTTTTAAGATGTAAATATCTCCAGCTCAAGCATTCCCTTCCTAAAAACGGCCTCGAACACTTCCTTATATTCTCTCTCTTTTGAATAACTCCATTCGTAGAATAGCACAATTTTCTCTTGTCTCAGTAAATCAGTCCACCACTGACAGAAAATAATGTAACAATCAAACGTAATTGACTGAAGTAGTGGATGAGACAGTTACCTTAAATCATGGGAAGCGGCCAACACCATAATGGTTTACTAAATCATCATCACCGGAAAACCAAAATAAGGGATGCCTTTCAAAGATCCTATATATTTGACAATTTCTAAACGAAAAAATAGTCTCACACCTATAATCCATCACTCACTCTTTTTACAATTTTCATGACGGAAGGCTTCAAGATGGTAGATGTTTTTCATGCTTTCCTAGCGTGGTAGCATGTGCTTGGTCATCCAATTCATGTTCCTCTTTTCTGTCAGGTCTAAGATACAAATATGCCATGATCGTCGGTCTATATGTATTGGATGTAATTCATCTTGCATCGCATGAACATCCAAGTAATAAGGTGATAATGTCAGAATGATTGTTGCCATCACACCTATTGCTGCTAAGGTGGTGTTCATCCCCAATGTTCATATTTACGTCAAACCACCTTTCTTTTATAGCGAGGTATGCCATTATAGACTTCATGTCCCCTGCTTAAGTTTGGACATCATATCAAGAAATTATTTTAAATTACACGTTCAAACCATTCTCTAGCAATGAAAAATCCTTCTTCCACCAAAGGCAGTCACAGAACAACCTATTTAGAAAATCGACCAGCAAGTGAAAAAGCCTTTTTCGCATGGGTCAAAGGTGCATCACTTGTCAGAGGCAAGTTTGAAAATCGAGCGGAAAGTTCGAAAATCACATGAGAAGAAGCCCAAATTTCTCGGAGGCTCCACACTTCTCAGAGGCCCACTTACTGTCACTTAAGGTGATGATACCATTAAATTTCGTCTTGTCATATCCGTTTCATAGATTTTATGTACAATTTTGACTCAGTCTACTTAAACTGATTTCGTATTATGCATTATGTCCTAGAAGGCCAATGCTACACTTGAATTAATTTTATGTTGAATGAATTATGTCCTAGAAGGCCAATGCTACTCTACCGTCTAGGATTGCTATCTACATCCACTTGAAGTTGACTGCCAAAGTGAAGGTGAATAGAACCCTTTCCGCTAAGCCTACTCCTTCTGATGATGTGACCAAGCTTGGAGCCACCATAAATGCCAAAGAGATGGTGAGGAGGACACTAATGATAGTAATCAGTCCAATCAAGAAGCCTATTATTTGGGTAGAAAAGATATGTTCCTCGAGCCAAGACTTGTCCCAGGACATTTACTCCAGACAATATGGGCAAGTATCCACACGGTAAGTTCAGCATTGAGAGATCAAGAGTGGGTTTTGACAACTTGCATTTGGCAGGCTTTGTTTGTAATCCCTTTTGTCTAATTATACTATGCATCTCCTCTTTTAGGTTCATGAAAAGGCCCAACGTCCCCTTCCCCAAATTTACATACTTCTGCAATTACTGCTGAGTTGTGATTTTAGTTTGTTATGTGAGCCGTCTTGACGTAGACATAGATGAAAGAAGTAATGTGGGAGCTGGTAGAGTTTGCAGGAAGAGTTTATGGCCGTGTATTCACATTTCAATTATGGAAGGGTGTTTGGTCAATGCGTATGATGTAAAAATTGTCTCGGTAAGCAAACTCATTTAAGTTGGGTCACATCATCAATTGCGTTGGTCTACTATTTACTCATAGTTGTTCTTTACTATCGTTGTTTCTGTGATGTTTAGTATATTTCTGTCATCATATTTTTCAGATTGGCAGCCACATTAAGCTAGCTTGATGAAGAGGGCCCATAAGGGTCACACTATATATACTGGGCGTATACTGAGTTTGATAATTAATTGTTTCAAGTTGGAAAAGCACCTAATTGGTTCCCTTTACCTTACTCTTAAATCCTCGATCTCCCATTCTTTTTTTTCTTTGTCCAACTAGATATAGTAATTGGTTATCTACAGAGGGGCTGGCCGTGCATTTCTCTCTCTTTGTTAGTATCTATACATGAAATAATTTTTGGTCTAGAAAGAGATTGCATTCTGCAATGTTCGCAAGTTTTAAGTTTTGAAAAGGTACAATAATGTCTATCTTCCAATTAAAATAGATTATTATCTTTGAGTTGATTTTTGAGAATCTTCTCAAGTATTTGATGTAAAGGTGAAAAGCAAGTAGAAGTTTGCAACATCTTTGTGGATTTTTAGTTAAGAATGGCTCTTAGTTCTCTATTTATATCATATAGAATTTTAACTCAAAACTTTTCCATCCACGTGAACAATTAGCAATTCGAATACCTTCAAAAGTCTTTCGATTCCCTAAAAAATAGTTCGAAGTTCATTTACCGCCAGAAGATATGGATGTATAAATGTAGGTTTTCTTGTTCATTATAGTGTTCCATTGAAATTTGCTACCGCAATGTAATCTTAAATTTTGACATGTCATGAAATTAGGATATCTTAGATTTTGGATCCAGATAATTTATTATCATTTGAATTATCTCAGACAAAAATATAGTTCAGTTGAATAGATTCATTGAACAAGTACTAATCAAATAATTCTTCCAAATTCACAAGTACTATACTGGCAGGGATGGTGTCTCATTCCATTCTTTTCATTTAGGACTACAACTATGTGTTGATTGAGTATGATACAATGATAGTGATAATAAAAGGCTCTCTATATTTAAAAATAAAAAATTAAACTTATGTTACTAGCCATTAATAAATTCATTATCAAACTTTATTGAAAGTACAATTATGTGAACAATTTACTATATTCAAGAATCATTTTTTCTCTCACTTCTTCTTCATGTTAACAAGCATATGCTCAAGTTGGTTGGAAAATATTATGCACTACTGAATATGTATGATAAACAAAATGTTATCTAAAATGAAACGATCACATCTATTCATTTGTTGGCTTAATAATTCTTAGAAAATATAAAACATATGTTTGGTTAATATGCCCATAAATATCGTTACTTTTAATAAGCTCATTTAAAAAAACACGCTAATATGTAAAAAAATCATTTGTAACCTATTTCCTCTAATTAAAGCATCTATTAACCACAATGTAAAAATAGAAGTATTATCCCATTATCTCTTTTTCAATTCCCCTTTTTCTGGAAAAATGATCATTTCTTTTTTATCTTTCCTTATTTGCCACAATAATAAGTTTTCCACTATGAACTAAAACTTGGCCAAACTTTCCTAGATATAGCCAAAAATATGTTTTATGGATCTCCTAGAAAATGTAAATTCAAAAGTCACTAAATTCCCTACATATTCCTTATCATACAGGTTGGATTTATTTATACACTTGACCTACAACTAAAAGTATATACATGTAAATTTTGTTTAACAATTTATGTCATATGCTAACCAGACAATGTCACCATCATACCAATTAAATTGATATTCATGTGACCATATCTTACATTGTCCAATTTTTTATTTATGTTAAATTAGGTCATATTTTATACCACAATCCATTTCAAAATATATTAAGTGTCTTTTTTTATTATTAAATATTTCTATTCTTCAATTTTTGATAAAAATTTATTTTGTACAACATTTTACGTGCATGTGCACGTGTGTGTTCACTAGTCTACTATAAAAGAATAAAAGTCATCAGCAACATTCTTTCCCTTCCCCATCTTAGTGGATTTCTAGGTTTCTACATCATCATGTCCTAAAACACCATTCGTACTGGATGTACTTGATATATTCTCTAAAATTTCATTTTAAAGATTGTACACTTTTTCCGCAGGGGCTTTCATAGGAAAGATATGCCCAAAACATTCAACATTTTTAGATTAAAAATAGTATTAGGTTCTACAATATTTATACTACTTTTAAGAACCATGAATCTATATGTCGCAGTATTTTGAGCATAACCTATAAAATCACCATGTAGATTTCAAGATCCTAATTTCTATTTCTTAAGTTCAGTTAATAAGTCTTTAGCTAAACACCCCATACTTTGAGATATTTCAAATTTGGAGGATATTCTTTCACTAATTCATATCGAGTCTTATTCGTCTTCTTACTGGGAATGCAATTTTGAAGAGAACAAGATGAAAAAATCACTTTCCTCGACAAGTTGGTGGGTTCTCCTAATTTAACTTAAATATATATCATTGTCTCTTTTAGAGTTCTATTTTTAAGTTCACCAGTCTCATTTGGTTGAGGTGAATATGGAGGGGTTTGTTTATGTATAATACCATGGTTTACAGTAAAATTATATTTATTTGATGATGAGGAACCCCTTTCAGGCAAGGCCACTATTGGACCCGATCCAGCCAAAGGTAAACCCCAGAACCAGTAGCATACTTTGGGGGCACCACAACACACTCAATAACATGGGACCTCTATTGCACCCTAAGGGAAACAATCAGAGTCGAACCTGGGTTCCTTTATTGGGATTGTCGAGTCACACCGCTGGACTACTCTTTGGAGAATAATCATATTCACCACCCCTATCCAAGAAAAGATGTTTTATATCCCTATTAAGTTGATTTTCTACTTCTATTTTATATATAAGAAACATCTCAAAAGCTTCATATTTTGAATCTACCAAGAATAAATTTGTATAGAGTCAGAAAAATTATAAATATGATATAGAATTTTTCACTGCTCTGGATTCCTTTTAAATATCCAAGACCTATGTGAACTAAATCTAGCAAAACAAAATGTCTATGTAAAATTTTAGGATACAATTTCTTAGTAAGTTTAGTTTTAGCACATACTTGACATTTATTGTTTA
Source organism: Alisma plantago-aquatica (assembly GCA_963693085.1). Lineage (NCBI taxonomy): Eukaryota > Viridiplantae > Streptophyta > Magnoliopsida > Alismatales > Alismataceae > Alisma > Alisma plantago-aquatica. Next base: position 1,493,597,341 of record OY856410.1, read on the forward strand.
AATCAACAACACCATGTATATCTTTTAGTAAACCTAATAATTTCATACATTATACATATTTTAAATCAACATGTCCAAGTGTATTGTGCCTCATATCAAAGTCAACAATATAAGAAGAAGAGGGAATTTCATTAGCAGAAGAGTTTGGTACATTTAGAAGAAAAATACCATTAAAAATACCCCATACCCATGTATTCTCTTAACTTAGAAAGAATGATCTTTTTGAATTGAAAAGATACCTTCACTTAAAACTTAATAAGTTGACATACAGAGATCATCCAAGTAAACCCTAGTTTACCAATTAAGCTCAGAAAAAAGGCTTCAACTATACATCTTTTTAAAGGAAAGATGCTCCCGACTTCTGGCTCTGGCAACGGGGGACGACGGCGCGACATTGGAGTTACCGGCGATAGGGATCCCTCTCCATCTCAGAGGAGCGAGTCTTCCTCTGTCGGGATTCTTTCAGTTGATCCCTCCCAAGGTCTAAATGCTAAATCTACTGGCTCTTCCATGTCCATGACGGATCTAATGAAGCCAAGGCTATACGACACCTCGCTAGAGAAGATAAAGATTGCGATTCAAGGCCAGAAGCTCATCTACCCGGAGGAGGAGGCTGTTAGGAATGCAGAGAGATGGGAAAAGTTCCTTGCATGCTATATTGTGGGGTTCAAATCTTTAATCCCAACTCTTGAGAAGTATCTGTCGCATATTTGGATTTTGAAGGGGACGATTGAGGTTATGAACCACGGGCAGGGATTCTTCTTGATCAAATTCTCTGACGAAGTGGATCTGGAAAACATTCTTGATGGCAGGTTGTATTTCATTAGAAACAAGCCAATGGTTCTTATGAAATGGAAGCCAGGGGATGCCCTGCATAGGTTCAAGCTCACAGATATGCCTATTTAGGTTTGCATACATAACCTGCCATTGGAGCTTTGTGACATGAATATTTTTTTGTACTTGTAATTTCATTTTAGCATTGCTATTTTGATTCTTAGTCGTGTACTATTTTCTCCAACAATAAAGATTAGGTTTTCATCTTTAGATTTCTAGATCTTGTTCTTCTTTATTCATTCTTTCTTTTAGAGCATAGATCTAAGGGAGCAAGCCATTTTATTGTCACCGGCAAGATCCCCTTGGGGATTCTTCCTTTTCTGGTCTATGTCTTTCTTCCTTACTTCTATTTCTCCTTCTTCCTTCGCATATGGAGTCGTGAGGAGTAACCCCACAACCATAGCGGGCTAGATTATTACTTATAGAATGAACTTTGTTAATTGGCTTCTCATTTGGATTTTTTCCGCATTAACAATTTGATTTCTCATTTTCACCTCATGTTAGTCTTGGGGGGATGTGACCGCTGATCCCAAGACTTAGAACAACCAAAGGAATGCATGAGAATTCAGATGTGATTGTGGAAAGTTTCTCATTGGGATGACAAGCTATGATTTATAAATGCTAGAATCAATGGGTTTATAGTGAGCCATGTCTTTTGTAGATGCATTCACAAATATCTCTCATGACCTCTTTTAACTGGTTTATCTTGTAGAGTTATCAATCTAGTTTCACGTAGTCGTAGTGGAAACATCCATAACCTCGATATCTATTTCTTGTGATTTAATCTTGCTTCTTCAACCATTTGTTTCAAATCTCCTCTTTTACATTCTTGCAATTTTAATTATGTTTTTGAATAATTCTGTTTTTCTCATGTTTAACATGATCCTTTTTTCATAAATTGTCCTTAGTGTAAACTTAAATTTTGTTTGCACTTTAAATTCCTTGTTCTATCATAATCAAATCATCAAACTCTGATCTTTACTTATTTGAAATTATTTTCAAAAGTGTTTTGGTTGGGATTTCAATCTTAAAAATGTTGTCTGTCGATTGACCCTTTCTATACTAATAAATTACCTTAACTGGTTGTTTTGTGATTAAAAATGATAAACTCTAGGATCAACCTCCCCTAGTTTTTGGTGTGTTAAACAATGATGTGGAATATTATCACACCTAAAAATTCACTGGGAATACAACTCCCAGAGTTTACCTAAACTAACATGCAATAATGCCACAGAATGTCGATGGGTCTTATCACACTGCAGTCGAGGATCGAATCCCAAGGGATAATATTTTTAAGAGTTAACTCACCAAAGTTGCTTATCAAGAATTAGTATTTATCACAAAAGTTGAAATTGGTTCGATTAATCTAAGATTGAAAGAAAAAAAGAGCTATATTAAGGTTGTGGTTATTAATGGATGGAAACACTAGGGTGGAACTGGGTTTCACCGCCACTACTCGAATCTGCACAATCATTTAAATCCAAACCTATATGAAGATATAATTAGAGTTATGTAAGTTTCCCCATTCGATGTCAGAAACTTGCATGAGTAGATAACCCTGTAAGCTCGATGTCTCATTACTTACTGATCATGTCTCCACTACTCTGGAGACTTTCTTTCAGAAGTTCTCGTCAGGGTGTCAACCAAAGCTAATTGGTATTCAGATCTTAAATGTTGAAGTTCTCATGGTAAAAGATTATGATAAATCTCGTAAAGAAGGTGATCAATCCTCAAAACATGCAATAAACAATTGGTTATTAATTATATGATTTCATACAAGAGTTGAAATATGAATCAAATTGAAAAAAACGGGTAGTAGGGCTAGTCCCCACACCCCAGTGAAAAGACTACTCCCTCGATATGGCAATATTAATATCACTAGAAGAGGAAGAGGATGCCATCATGGTCATGAGGGTGGCGGAAGTGGATCGACGTAGTTTGCGATGATTGACTTCCTTCTCCCTTTATCTTTCAAGAACTAACCCCTAGCTTACAGTAGAAGAAGGTGGATGAACAACAACTCGGGGAAGAGATCGATCACCTTAGAGAAGGAAGATTGATGGCTTGGAGTTGCGGATGAAGGAGATTTATTAATATGTGCTTGAGGTCAATAGGTGTCGACCAACTAGGTCGATAGGACTAACTTGTTCGATAGGTCTCTTCCTTTCTATGATCTCGAGAGCAGCCTTTCGACATTTCCATCTCAAGGACTTCAAGATGAGTTGTATGGTTGTGCTCGGGGCCTATTTATAAGGTCAAATCTATCGACCTTTTTCCATTAGTGTCGACCATTTCTGTCAATCGATAGGTATGTTGGTTGACGACTTTTGAACTTCCTGTCATTGGTATGTCACTTGACGGGACTGTTGACCTTGAGAGTCGACAAGTCTATCAGGAAGTTGTGGATGTAGATAAGCATGTCGACATGATTGCCGATTGATGAGATGATTTTCTTATCAGTTGCTAGCTAGTAATTATGTTGAGCAGGGAGGTCGATAGAGGTGTCAACCTTGATTCTTGGTGGATTGTATGTCGACCTTCGAAATGTTGATCTGGTGGATCTATGGAGCTATCAAGCATTGTGTATAAACCAAAATGTCAATTAGTCTGTCGATGCTTGATATTTGCTCAAAATTAAAGGTCGATTGGCATGTCGAACAATGGGTCAATTTTGGTCTTGGACACAACTGTTATGTATCGATTCACCTTCAATGGGACCCCCATGCAAACTTGCTACAGAGTGATAGCATTCTAAACATGCAAAGGGAGTTAAGAGAAGTATCAAATTCCTACAAATTAACATAAAAACCTAAGTAGATCAAAACAAAGATATTCTTGATAAAAATTAAGATGTATAAATGCTAAATTAGACTAATAATGCAGCTAAAATTGGGATGAATATGCATTTGTCAAACGATGCACATCAAAATGGCACCATTGTCAGGGACAACAAACTATTTTTCAAAACCCAAATTTTTTTGCACATTTTTTTTTAATTTTTTTGGCCTTCTAAGCACCATTGTAAAGGTTCTATTCCCCTTTCTACTAAGTTTCCATTCCAGTAGTACATTGTTCTGCAAAGCTTATATATATATCATGATAACTATGCATGCAACGCTCGACGAACAACAATTTTACGCTTCTAGTTTTTGACCCAGAGATAGAAAGAACATTCCACCATCTTAACCACTCAAACCGTCACAGAATGGAACAAGATGAAGTAAATCATATTGTTTAAGTAGATGCTTGCCGCTCAAATAGAGGCTTTTGTGTCTGAACAAGCAGGCATAGATGCAACCCTATGGGAAGAACATGCAGTCTATGAGGCCACCATACTCAAGGTAGAGAGGCAAAAATAATTGAAGGGCTTCTCAGTCCCTAAAAGTGCCTATGCACAACATCTTTCTCTAGCACCTGACCTCATTGCCCCACAGCTCGAGATCCGTACTCAATGAATTATTATGATATAGACCAATCCTTTCTTTGGTAACAAGGGAGAAAGTTTCCAAGACCACCTTCAAAAGTTCTCAAATCTATCTTCCTTAACTAAGATTCATGCCATTTATGAGGACGCCATCCGACTTTGACTGTTCAAATATTCCCTTACTGGACAAGCCGGTGGTTGGTATAATGCCTTGGAAGGAAGAAAACACATCACTACTTGGGATGCACTTCAATCCAAATTTCTAGAGCAATACTATCCCCCTTCCCTCACCCTATGATATTAGGGGCCAAATCACTATGTTTTTTATGGTCCTGGGTGAGAACCTAGGAGAAGCTTTGGAGAGGTTTAAAGGCCTCCTCTATAAATGTCCACACCATGACATCTCCCAAGCCCAATTGATTGAAATCTTTTATCGCGGTGTTGATAACGACAACAAGTCTTTTTTGGATTCCTCGTCTAGAGGAAATTTCATGTTTCAAATATTAGTAAGTGATTGATTGGTTGTTAAATGTCCTTCTGAAACCCAAGCACGACGGGGAACCTATAGGGTCCTCAATGTAGCTAAGGCTAAGGAGAACTCTAATTTCAAAAATATTGCCAAAAGCCATAAACTTATTGTCTTGAAACATGATTGACTAGAGTCTTATTTTAATGCCTATGAGAGCAGAGAGCCACCTCGTCAAACTCTCTTTGCGGGATTTATCAAGGGTATGATCATGCTACCTTGGAATGAAAATATCACTACAATCTTCCTATGCAACTGGAGGTTGAGTAGCAAATGGAGGACCTCAACTCCATTCATAGCATTTAGAGTCAAGCCTATTACAACCCGAATCAAACTAGGAATCACCCTGGGTTCCAATATGGAAACCCCTCGGGTGTAGAAAATGCTTCTCAACTCCCTCCCTATAAAATACCACTTCTCAGTCAAGCCAACAATCATCCCCACCATGACTTCCCAAGAAAAAAATGATTAGAAAAATCATGGGAATAAAGGAAACTATATATGCCAATTCAAAAATCATGGCCCTTACCAAGGATAAAAATATCAAAACATAAACTTACCACTACCACAAATGCAACAGAACACCCCCATTCCTTTCAGAAGGGGGAGGATAGCCTCTCTAGAATAGATTGTCCTCTCCCTATAGGCTCACCAAAGGGAAACTAAGGCTTAGTTGGCCCATCTCATTGCCACCCAGAAATCCCGCCGACACTTTTTTTGGGCAACCAAAGAACAAACCCAAACATCTTGAGAAACTCAAGGTTATCTCCTCCTGCTCAGATTATATATAGGTTCCTCCCCCTCCCCTCAAAAAACCTTTGATCACTCCCTTAGATTTTGAAGATGGCGACATTGTGGTCGTTGAACCCCAACCTTCTCCAGACCCTCCCATCGCCATCCTTGAAGTACCACAAATTGAGGTTGTTGATCCCAAAATCCCTATCTACAAGCCCCATCCACCATACCAGACCCGCTAAAGTAGACTAGGCTAAATTCTCATTTCATGAAGTTTAGGGAGGCCATGAAAAAATTACATGTAGAATTCCCTTTTTGGACACTCTTCCATACATGCCTTCCTGGTCCAAGTACATGAAACCACTTTTGACTAGGAAGTATGCCACCCAAGAATATGAGACAATCAAACATTCTAAGACCACCTCCAATATAATCCTAAGCAAGATGCTCAAAAAACAAAAAGACCCTGGTTCCTTTGGGATTGTGTGCTACCTAGGTGAAAATGCTTGCATGATAGGTCACACAGACTTAGGTGTTAGTATTTATTATGTCTTATAGTATTTATAGGAGATTAGGATTTGTCGACATGCTCCATATCACCATGACCATCCAGTTGGCAAACACATACATAACAAAATGTATGGGTATCATTGAGGATATACATGTAAGGGTTGGAAAGGACTCTTATGTTGAATGTGACCATCATCATGGAAATCAAGAAAGATTTATGTTACCCCCCATCATTGGTCACCTCTTTCTGGTCGCCCGATCCTTGATTGATGTCCAGGCCAGAACCATTCTTCTATACCTTAGAAAACATACCCTACAGTTTAATGTGTTTGAAAGCATGTAAGGACCAAACCTCCAAGAAGAGGTTTACCTCCTTGACTGCGCTGGTAAGATTTTACAATTGAGACAAGAATGAGATCTCCTTGAGGACCCCCTTCACACTGCCCTTATGGCCCATGTTGAATATGTCTTTGAATATGAGCAATTGGAGCAATATATAGCTCATGTAGACATCTTTGAGGAGACCCATGATGAAGAATTTAATGACTTCAAATTGATATCTCTTGTGGATGACAAACATGAACCTCCCTAGGCACCCGAGATGAAACCCCTCTAGGAAGGACTTAAATATATTTCCTGGATGAGCAACAAATACCAAGTTATCATTAACTTTGATCTGACTTATGAACAAGAGAACAAACTCATGACTGGTCTTAGAAAAAGGAGAGTTTCCTTGGGGTATAAAATGACCAATTTAATAGGGATTAGCCAAGATATTTGCATGCATAAAATCCCTATGCTAGAAGAGTACAAACCAACCACAGACCATCAATGGAAATTAAATACCGACATGACAGAGGTGATTTTCCTAGAGGTTATCAAAATTTTGACTGCATGAATCATCTACCCCATCTCTGACTCCCCCTGGGTTAGTCCTATCCAAGTGGTCCCCAAGAAGGGAGGAACCACTGTTGTGAAGAACAAAAAGTATGAGCTCACCCCACCCATACTCTTACAGGGTGGAGGATATGCATTGATTATAGGAAACTGAAGAAGGCTACTAGAAAAGATCACTTCCCCCTTCCCTTTTTGGATCAAGTACTAGAACGCCGCACCCATCAACAATATTTCTATTATCTTGAGGGTTATTTAGGTTTTTATAATATTCCCATGTATCTTGATGATCAAGAGAAGACTACCTTCATCTGCCCATTTGGCACTTCTGCATTCAGGATAATGCCTTTCAGGTTGTGCAATTGCCCAACCATTTTCTAACGGTGCATGCCCACTATCTTTGCTGGGTTGGCCAAGACCATGATGGAAGTGTTCATGGAATCATGGATGATTTCTCCATCTATGGAGAATGTTTTGACTCTTGCCTTACACATCTATCCCTTGCTCTAAAAAGGTGTCAAGAAACACATCTAGTTCTTAATTGGAAAATGTCACTTTATGGTGATAGAAGGGATTGTATTAGGCCATAGAGTTAGTAACCGTGTAATGGAGGTAGATATAGACAAGATAGAGGTCATTACCAAACTCCCCCTCCATATTTTGTCAAGGACATCCATGCCTTCCTTGGGCACATAGGATTGTATCTGTGATTCATCCGTGATTTCTCAAAAATTGCCAAACCTCTCACTAGCCTCCTCTAAAAAGACAATCCCTTTATTTTTGACAAATCTTGCATGACCAATTTTTTGTGCTTGAAATATGTTCTCGCTTCTACCCCCATCATTCAAGCCCCTGTATGGTCCCTTCCCTTTAAAATCATGCGTGATGCTAGTGATTTTTCCATGGATGACATTCTTGGACAATGCATCAACAAGAAGCACCATGTGATTTACTATGCATCCAAAACCATAGATGATGCTCAAGGAAACTACACTACCACTGAGAAGGAAATGTTAGCCATCGTATCATGCCTTCAATAAATTTCATGCTTACTTGGTTGGGTCCAAGGTGATTGTTTACACAGACCACATAACTATTCCAAATTTTTATGATAAAAAAGGATGCCAAACCCTGCCTCATTTGTTGTATCCTTTTGCTATAGGAATTTGATTTAGAAATACTTGATAAAAAGGGATGTGAAAACTTTGTTGCTGGCCACCTTAGTCATCTAAACTCTTGTGAGGATGATGGAAACCTCATAAATGACTATTTGTACAATTTTCTTAAGGCCGAATCCCAATATCAATGGTTTGCAGACTATGTTAATTATCTTGCTGGATATGTCTAACATCTTGCAAGGATAACTCTAAAGAAAAAAAATTACATTATGTTGAAAACTATTACTGGGATGACCCCTACCTTTTTAGATTATGTGTTGATTACCTCTATTGTAGGTATGTGATTGAAGAGGAAGCTCATGACATCCTCGAGCAATGTCATTTTGGCCCTACTGAAGGGCATGTCAGTTTATAGAAAACTATTAGAAAAGTGTTACAGTCAGGATTCTTTTGGCCCACCTTGTTCAAAGATTCCTATGAATTCACTCTAACTTGCGATGAATGCCAAAGGATAGGAAACATTTCAAAAAGAGAACAAATGCCCATGACCTCTTAGCAAGAAATTTAGATTTTTGATGTCTGGGGTGTGGAATATATGGGAACCTTCTCTTCTTCTTACGGGTACCTATACACCCTGGTGGTTGTCGATTACATTTCTAAATGGGTTGAAGCCATATCCACCAAGATATGTGACTCCAAAGTAGTGAAGAAGCTTTTCAAAAATATTTTCCCTAGATTCAGTGTCTTTCGCATCATGATTCTTGATAGAGGTTCACATTTCTTAGAGAAAAACTTTGAAACATTACTAAAAAGACATGGAGTCCACCATAAGGTTGCATCTCCCTACCACCCTCAGACTAGTCATCCGGTTGAGGTTTCAAATAGGCAAAATAAGTCCATCCTAAAAAAACCATCAATAATTCTAGAAAAGACTGGGCTTTCAAACTTAATGATGCCTTGTGGGCATATAGAACTGCATACAAAACTCCTATAGGCACCAATCCCTTTAGGTTAGTCTATGGAAAACCTTTCCATCTACCCGAGAAGAATTATATTTTTACTTATCTACAAGGTTAACATGGCTATTACAACACTAAATTTTTACTTATCTACCCGAGCAGAATTATATTTTCTTTAAATGCAAGAGTTGGAGAAACTCCAAATGACATCTTATGAGAATTCTCAGATCTATAAGGATCCAACCAAATTATGGCATGATGGCCATATCCAAAGAAAAGACATTCAAGAGGGCAGTCTTTAACTCTAGGTTGAAGCTCTTCCCTGGAAAACTCAAATCTAGATGGTATGGATCGTACCACATGAAGTGTTCCTACCCCCATGGCACTTTTCTCCTCCGGGACAAATGGAAGGGTGAATTTTTAGTTAATGGACATAGGCTAAACTGGTACATTATCGTTGAAGATTTCATAGCCTCTGATGCACACCACCTTCCCATTCTTTAGGATCTAGAATTAAAACATCCTCCACCCCACCCACTCTTGATCCACATTCGGCTCCTTGATTCTTCTTTGTTTGGTTTGCTATATAAAACCACATGCTTGTTGGGATGCAACCCAATTTTTCTTTTATTTTCTCCATTTCCCTTCTAATTTATTTATCTAACCCTTGATGTTCTAATTTTAGATTAACACTTCCAAAAAAAGTGAACCAATCAATTGGCCCTAACCTTGCCGATTCATATGACAAGGATGGACAAGATTGCAGAGCTGAAATAGTCGACTCAATGTTCCAAACGATCTTATCAGCCACTACCCTTTCACATCCATGATTTGAATTCCAAACAATGGGATGAAACCTAAAACATCTCAATCAATGAAATGATCGACTCGAAGACCCAAAGGGTCACTCAAACACGCTAACACATCCAGAGCTGAACCGTTATTTTCTATCACCCACAGCTTGCCAGATGACTGTTTTGGAAAATGAAAATGTCGTTTCATCTCTAAAAGTTGGCCTATAAGATGCTCTGAATGGGGGAAACTGATTCACAACCCTAACTACCACTCTTGCCACAATAGTTGCCATCCTCCTTGTTTGCCGTCTGGATAGTCCAATAGGACATTTGGCTTTCCAGTCACCCTATGACACAAGTGCTTCCCATCTTCTTCCCAAGCGACTGGTTCACTACTTTAACGGTGAAGCTCGCTAGGCCATCCCCTAGTCACGCCACCCAACTGCCTACTTTCCTTTTAGTAGGCCAACTCCTCTTAGAAATATGCTACTGCCAATCGGACAGTGCTAGGATAGATGGCCGTCCCGACCATCACCAGTCATCTACTTTCCTACAAAATTGCAACTTCTTTCTGTTTCTCCTCCACCGCCCTAGAAAACCCTAAGTCCTCTCACCATCCTTATGGGTTCTTGAATAGACATTTTTCTGCCCACCTCTATCATCTCTTTTTGCCCTTTCCCTACCAGGTGAACCGGTCATTTGGAGCATGCCAACTGGTTGTCTCAGACTCACCAACCCATTGTTTCACATTTCAATAATAGACATTTCTCTACTCCAGCAGTTTCAATAATACAATAGTTGTTCGCCATTTCTTAAGGAGGATCCTATTGTGCCTTTTTTGACTACTTCCACAAGGGCAAGCAACCTACAAAGCATATAGTCTCCCGTGAGCCTACTCACTGCTCCACCTCGGGCTAGGGAATTCATATACATGAGCCTACTAGTGAGTACTCAATTTAGATGCCCAACGAGATGCTCCATGATCTTGATGAATAAGATGAGCTTATCCATCAGACTGGAGTAGGTCAATCATCTCAACATGACCTAGAATCTATGACACCATGCCCATCTCATATAGCCCCGACCCAATGAAGTTATGCCCAATTTTTCACTGTTGATCATTACTAGAGATTCGACTCTAATGTCGTTCTTGGAGTTGAACTCCCTCGATTGGCATGTGGTGTCACACTCAACACCTTCAACATCAGGGAGGCTATTGATGATATTCTTCAAAAGAACCACACCCTCGTCTTCCCCTACCATGTGGTTCTAGTATTCAGTGATCTCACTCTTGAGTTCATGAATACCTTCCTCCGCTTCCACTCTTCTTGGGAGAATTTAGCTGCAAAATTTGCATCTTTTGGGAGGGATTCTAGATCTCGACCAGGAAGCTCACCTCCATTCTTCTGGATGGATGAGATCACTATTGGCTAGCATGATGTCTGTAGTGCAGCCATGACGTCTACCCCGACAACTTCAACATGGAGAAATTTTGGGCCGATATTACTGGCCTTCCACCCAAGCTTCCCAGCGGCCCCAAGGACTCCAACATCTAAAACCCAGATGTTTGCTACCTTCACTGCATATTGTCCGACACCTTCTTCGGCGGGGAAGGTACCTACGACCATGGAACTAAACATCCTCGACATCTGGCGATATATCCTTGATGTTACATATGTCTATGCTTGTCGATGTCGAAACCTTGTAAACTTCCTCGACATCGATGTTGCCTACCTGTTGACATGTGTCAATGAATTCAGCCTACTTGGTGATGAAATTGACTTAGCTAGCTTAAAGCCTCCCATCTTCTCGATGATCTTTATAGTTATTATTATTGCACACATAGTGAAGGCATAAAGAACTTGTAGGGAACCATTCTTCACATTGAGATGACTATTTCCTTGGTTTCTAACTAGAGAGTAATGATAAGTTTATTCCTCTACTATATTTCCACAAGTTTTGCAAAATTTGGTGTAGACCTAATAAAATTTCACCTCTGTTACTTTTTCCCCTCTTGAGAAATTGATGTATTTGAAAATAAGCTCATGTTTTTAAATTCTAGAATGTGATCCAATTAGGATTTTTGTACATACATATCACATATATAAATAGTCTAAGTTTTAAACATTTCATATAAAAGATTATAGATGGAGTATGTGTTTACTAATCATTTGATGTTTTATTCCAAATTCCCTCACAATCTCACTATTTTTAGCTTATTTTGCGTCAAAGTGTTAGTCCAAAACTTCCTCAAAGATTCCTTAAATTTCCAAAAACTTCCACTTTCTTGCATGTTGAAGTTGACACTAAGATGACGTCTTTTACATTTGCACATGACTGTGTTTTTTTTATATGTAAGCATGTATGGATGACTATATATAGACATATATTTAGTTTTTAAGATAGATTTGATGAAATCTATCAATTTTCATCATGAAATCACTATTTTGAGATTAATTTTTATCAACGATGTGTCGAAGTTTGGTTGTAAAAATCCTTGAAGTTTCCACAAACTTCCACTTCCACACCTGTCAAAGTCAACTCGAAGTCGAAGTCCTGTTCCATGCCTATGACATTGTTACTCATTCCAATCTCTACACCATGTGGTGCATTATGAATAGCAAGCACTTAAACTGGGGAAGTGTTATGATTGATCATCTTAACTATCATGACACCCACACTACTTATTCTTCCTACTGCATTGGCCATGTAGTGAGTTCCATAGCTCTCTTCTTAGATACACCCACATTCCCTTCTCACCCTTACAACTCAAAAAATCACTTTATCGACCTCTGGTACTTGAAGGGATGCAAGTTCACACGTTACGGTGCAAACACCATCTATTATCTCATGTTAAAGGATACCGAGGTCATCCTTGATCTTCCTCTACACATCATTTTTGCACCTTCAAATCTGGTCTTTGATCTGACCTACCTACATGCACACATCCAACAATTCTTGTTGGATCACCCTGATCCACAAGGCATTCCCGAGCCTACATCCCATTGGAGGAGCATCTCATTGGAGGCACATGATGATGCGATTGGGCCTCCTCCTTGACTTTCTCGATGTAGCACCAGGAGAGGCACTGGATATGAAGAAGGACTAGATGAACCTTATGTATTTTATGAGATTCGAGATCTGCTGGGTCAGATCCAGCAGGAGCAACAAAGTCAGGGCCACCAGCTCAACCACATGTACATCATGTAGTGCTCTCAGGATTCTTGGCATGTGGATATGCGCCACTATGGCCCCAGCCAACCACCTTATGAGGAGTATGGGACCCATAAGGCTTACCCTAAACCCAACTCCCCATATTGGGGGAATTACTACCACAACCCTCCATCTACTTATCATCCACCTTCATATACACCGTAGTGATCTTCTTCCTTCCATCTCAGATTTGGATTTTTCTCGATACGAGTAAAATTCTAAGTCCGGGGTGAAGGTGGGTGGTATGTTCTTATTCCACCCCCTTATCTTTCCTCTTTGCATTATCTTTTATTTTTTTTATTTCTACATGTAGTTGCTTTTGAATTACCTTTTCTTTCATTTTTCTTTATGACCTTTATCTAGTCGGCCATACATATATTTTATTTTGCAAAATGGCCTTTATCTAGTCGACCATGATGAATACATATTGTAATCATTGTACCCCTTTATGCTTGATTCAAGAATCTTCTTGCAGACATTTTCACAAATTGCCATGATTGGAAAACACCATGTCAGTTTAGGATCCCAAAGTTAGCATCACTCCTTGGAAATGTTGGCAAGTCGTATTTTATCAATAAGAAAAAAAATTGAATTGTACTTGTTTTAAACTTGCAAATTAGCTTGTCATATATCTTGTATAATGTGTTGAAACAAATACTCGATCTGATACAATGACACTCTATGAAAAAGATGGACTTTTGAAGCACATGAAAATCTTCTCCCCCTTCTCTCCTCAAAATTAAACCAACCCATGGGAAACTCTAAGTCCGGATTGGTATATCTTCCCTACCCCTATTCTTCCATACCCCTCATAAAGTTAATAGGAGCGTACCAACAAAAGATGCCAAAGAGAACACAAAAAATTATGCCCAATGTTGCGGCAAGTCCATGAATAAAATAGATCCTGAGTTTAATAGAGGAGGGATCATCTTCTTCCATCCTTTTTTCCTCTTGTTACCGTGTGAAAACTTATAAAAAGAAAGAAAAAGGAAAAAATGTGAGTGTCAAAGTAAAAGTGAGATAACACATGTTTTCTAGAAACTCTTTATTTAGAAACAAGTTAAAAACCATGATTTGGCAAGGAATATAGAATTTTTTGTTATGTGGTTAAAAGAGATTGGGTCGCTTGGCCAAAATTAGGCGGTAAGGAACAAAGTGATGGCTATGAGGGCAAGGATAGACATGTTGCTGGTACAAATTGGAATTATTTATTATTTTAATTGCTCGAGGATAAGAAAAGATCCAAGTCTGGGGTATTTTGATGAATGTATATTCATCCTTTTGTTACACATAATTTCATAATCTTTTTCATAGGATTTTATTCTTTCTTTTCCTAATTTCTAGAACTAAATACAATTCGCCAATTTTCAAGTAACAATACAAATCTCATCCTTTTCCTTCATATTCTGTAGGTTTCTTCATCAAGACAAGTTGTTGACTCTCTCTATACCCAATTTGATCATCTCACACTACTGAAACGATCAGTTCATTCACAAAAGGAGCCACACCTCAAACTCTAAATGGGTGTCTCACTTACCCGACACTTGTTGCTCACCCCTGAGCTCAGCCTTTCAATTCTCACCGCCTCAGCAGTGAAATGAGCATCCTAGGAGCCTCGCCTCCTGTGCCACTAAACAATCACTCATGAGTCCCAAATGGTCGTATCGATCCTTGCCTTGACTATTCCATGTTTAATTGAGGTGCAATCAATGAATTTTAGGGTTTCCCAATAGGTATGCATGCACAACGGTGCCAATTGGACATCTCACACTCAGACAACCAGCTTGAGGATTGCTTCATGTCAAAGAAACGTTCAAATTAGCACCATCACCCTAGAATGATGGTTTTGACTTTCTTCTGAAACGTCTGTGCCACATCACCATCCAACCGACCGGTTCACTTAGCAAAATGGTTGTTTTGCGTCACATAGATAGTTCATTTTAGCGACTGTCCTCTCTCTTTTTCTTCCCTATATTTAGGGTTTTCTCCCCCTCCTTCACTCTAATAGGAGGGTGGACTCCATAATAAAGGCGATCCTACTTTTTGTACTTGCAATTTCATTTGAGCACTATTATTTCAATTCTTAGTTGTGTATTATTTTCTCTAGCAATAACGATTAGGTTTTCATCTTTGGATTTCTAGATCTTATTATTCTTTTCTCATTCTTTCTTTTGGAGCATGCATCTAAGGGAGAACGTCTTTTTATTGTCACTAGAAAGTTCCCCTTAGAGATTCTTACTTTTCTAGTATATGGCTTTCTTCCTAACTTCTATTTTTCCTTCTTTCATTGTTATGGCTAGCGACTAGTTCTCATATCGAGGCGTGGGGAGTAACCGCATGGCCATAGTGGACTAGATTATTATTTTTAGGATGAACTTTGTTAATTGGATCATCTTTTGGATTTTTGCAACATTAATGATTTGATCTCTTATTTTTGTCGCATGTTAGTCTTGGGGAGATGAAGCTGCTGATTCAAAGACTTAGAACAACCAAAATAATGCATGAGAATAAGGATGTGATCATAGAAAGATTCTCATTGGGATGACAAGCTATGATCTATAAATGCCATGATCAATGGGTTTACAGTGAGCCATGTATTTTGTAGATGCCTTCATGAATGTCTCTAATGCCCTATTTTAACTATCTTATCTTGTAGATTTATCGATCTAGTTTCACTTCAGACATGATGGTAAAACCCATAGTCTCAATATCTCTTTCTTCTAATTTAATCTTGTTTCTTCAAATGTTTGTTTAAAATTGCCTCTTTTACATTCTTGAAATTTTAATTCCGCTTTTAGAATAATTCTTCTTTACTCTTTTTTAGCATAATACTTTTTCATAAATTGTTCTTAGTCTAAACTTTTATTTTATTGCACTTTAATTTTCTTGTTCTAGTGTGATCAAATAATCAAACTTTGATCTTTACTTTCTTGCAATCTTGTTCAAAAGTGTTTTGGGTTGGGATTTCAATATTAAAAACATTTTTTGTGGATCGACCCTTTGTATACTAATAAATCACCTTAACTGGTTGTTTTGTAGTTAAAAAGGATAAACTCTAGCATTAACCCCCCTAGTTTTGGTATGCCGAACGACACACATCTGGGAGCAACTGAGTATGTCGGCACAAAGAACCCAACATACATGGATATGTGGTTGACGAAGTTGGAGAAGGCATTCAAGATCCTAAATATATCCAAGGATGAAAAGGTGAAACACGCAATCTATCTCCTGAAAGGCAGTTCTGGCCACTGGTGGGTCATAGAAGAGAAGAAGAGACTTGGTGAGATGATCAATTGGGAAGAGTTTTTATGGGAGTTTTTCAGCCATTACTTTCCAGAGACAAAACTGGAAGAGAAGATGGTTCAATTTGTATGGTTTGTTGGCTAAATGGACATCATGTAAATCCCTTTGTTTTGAAAATGACAAACATTTCATTCTTGTGGATCTAATGTGCTACTTGAGTGTTGCAGGAATTAGGTGGATGATAAACAACTTGGAAGATCTATATGCTCGAATTGCTTTAATTCATGATTGTAATCAAATGTAAAAACTTGTACAAGTATATAATGTGCAAGTACTTAGATATTATGTAAATCAAGCATTTAGATCTTCCCTAGTCAATCAAAACACTTATATAGGTCATCCCCTATAATAGTGTCACAACTGCATACTCATACACACACTTAGTACTTAGTTTAAAACATTGAAATAGAGTCATTCTCAGTCGACAAACTTCTCGACCGAGACACTCTCGTCGACAAAGTCTTCGACCGAGAATGACCCAGGTAGCCGTTAGACACAGCAGACAAGGTAGTTGGGAGTTGGATCAGAACGTTACATACACTTGCTCCAGACAGTCCCTCGGTCGACAAAGACCTCGACCGACTGGGATCTCGGTCGACAATTCCTCGACCGAGAATGTCTCTATCTGCAATTTTCAGGATTAATTAACTAGCCGTTGTTAAAGCAACTAATGGATACCTAACGGCTAGTTGAGCACTAAGAACCCCCTATAAAGTGTCTAGAACGTCCTTAAGCATTCATAGGTCATTCCTATAAATAGGACAAGCCTTTAAACACCATATACACACTTGTGCAATACTTGAGCTTACATACTTGCAATTGGCAATCTGTTTTGAGCAATTGAGCAACTCTAGTACTTGCTACTCATTTCCTTTGCTCCAAATTCGTGTCCTATAGGCTAGCATCTCCTACCCACTAAACCTACACTTCCATACTCATTGGTTAGGAGATCAATACGCTTGATATAGGAAATCAAGCCTTATGCTTCAAGTGGTAATTGTAATTTCTATTTCCCTTCTTGTTCTTTCTTATTGCTTGTATTCTCCTTGCTACTCCTAGGGTTGGAGGCTGCGGATTGGAGAGAGTTTTGATATTCTTGGTGGAGAAGGAGATCTTTGGACTACTTCTAGAAGGCTGTCTCAACGGGAAGCTACTTCAAGAGGAAGGCTACTTCAAGGGGGAGCTTGAAGTTACTTCAAGGAAGGCTGCTTCAAGGTTGGTGAGACTATTCAAGGTGAAGGATGTCCAAAGGGCGTTGAAAGTGTTGTAATTTTATGCAATATCCTTGCGAGGTAATACAATTAAATACTTTCAAAATCCCGGTTGGGTAAGCAACCAGGTAGTGGATTGACTGCCTTAGTATTTGCTAAGGTTGGAACCACTCTAAACACATTGTCTCCTTCTTATTATCTCAATTGTGGTTGTTTGAGTTAAATTATTTTAAAATATCCATAAAACCCTATTCACCCTCCTCTAGTGGTTTTTCAATTGGTATCAGAGCAGGGCTTCAAGGAACTCTAACAAAGTCTTGAAGAATGGGTGACGTGGTACTAAACAACCTCAACTTGGAAGGAACACTCGTGGCAAAACCGCCACCTTTTGATGGAACCAACTACACTTACTGGAAGAGGAGGATGCAGTTCTACTCCAAGGAATTATCTGGGATTTATGGAGGATGGTATGAAATCCATATGAATTTCCTCAAATAGATATGAAAATTGGGATGCTAATATGGTAAAATCAGCCCAAATGAATGCAAAAGCTGTAAGTATACTTTATTGTTCAATTTTCGTTGGTGAGTTCAATAGAATATCAAATTGTGAAATGGCATATGAGATATGGCATAGACTCTCTATAACATATGAAGGAACTGTTCAAGTTAAGAATTCTAAAATTGGAATGCTTAAACAAAAATTTGAAAAGTTTTGTATGGATCCAAATGAGTCTATTATTGAAATGTATGCAAAATTCTCTTCTATTGTAAATGGTTTGAATGCTTTAGGCAAAGTAATCATTGAATAAGATCAAGTATCAAAGATTCTTAGATCTCTCCCTCTAAAGTACAAGCCCAAGGTGACTTCTATTGAAGAAGCAAATGATCTCACCCGACTATGGATGGAGCAACTCATTGACAACCTAGAAGCACATGAGGCTACCTTGGAGGAAGAGGAACGACGAGAGCGTGAACTTCAACAAGGAAGAAAGAAAGATATGGCTCTCAAAGCTTCAAAGAACATCACACAAGAAAGTGATGAAACAAGTGATGGAGAAGGAGAAGAAGCCCTAATTGCTAATGGTAAGAAATATAGAAGATTTAGATCTAACAAAATTGCTAGTTCTTCTTCTTCCCCTCCTAGGTGTTTTGAATGTGGAAAGAAAGTACATCTCAAAAATGAATGTCCTAAAGCAAAGAAAGGAAAGAAAATCTCATTGACATGCTTTTTACGTGCGTAGAAATGCAAGTGTACGCGTCAATGTAATATAGGCCTTTGTGAGGCCCGAGTCGAACTCAGGGACACATGAATTATCGGAGACTACTACTAACTACTCACGATCAGCTAGACCGATTAAAGAGTTGGAAGTTGTTGTTAAAAAAAATAAAAAAATGGAATAAAACAAAACAAATCAATCGATTAAATGTTTGGTTTAATCAATTCAAGATGAGATCTTTAGGATTGCGGTTTCACCGCGGATTTTCATTGTATTAAATTCTATTCAGTCATTCAAATTTATCTCTCTATCCGGGTTGTGACATGATATCAGAATTGTCCACTGTCTTGGTACAATTCACTACCTATGTCTAGGTCGGTTCCACCACCATAGTAACCTATACCCTAAACTAGGTGCATTAAAAATGATCTCTCAGTGTCCACCATTAACCTTACACCACCTTATTCAAGGGATTCGTCAATTAATGTAAATTTCATCTTTTTTCAACCATTAATTATTCTTTCAAAGCAATTAAGGGCATTATATTATTATTATGGTGATCAAGCATAATAATATAATTGAGAAAATGAAATTATACCACAGATTTAAGAGACAAAATATGAATCACTATGATAAAATTATCATACAATGAATTCCCGAGCTACTCCCGGTCCTAAAGACAAATGGGATTAGCCCCGCATGTTCATCTCAAAGCAAAACATGGTAGAGAAAAGGGGAAACATGGAAAAATGTGATTTGAGTGGTGAAACCCCTGAACGGAGAAGATCCAAGTGCTCTGTGGTGTAGAATACGCGTTCTCCCACGTTTCGGTGGTGGAAATCGTCTTCTTCTGTGTTCGGATCGGCTGGGGCATGCTTCTGGGCTCCGTTCTTCTCTCCCCCACCTTCTCGGGACATGTGCAATGACTAATGACGTGATAGCTTGCTCTTGGCCGCCGTCATTAGGTATAATTCCCGAGTCAAGTCACTAAATAATCACCGCCGTCAGATTTAGATCGATCTGAAGCAAACTTGTATCTGGCGGTGTCGATACCATCGACGCGAGTTGATGGTATCGACCCTGCGCGGTATCAGCTGGTCTTCTTTTCTTTTGTCTTTGCGCCTGATGCTATCTCAATACCATCGATGAGGGTCGATGGTATCGACAAACCTGTAGCGACGGTTTTGTCTTTTTGTGTCACTGTAGCTCCCCTTGTCGATAGTATCGACTGATGTGTCGATAGTATCGGCTCACTTCTCGCCAGCAACCTGATGGTAAATCGATACCATCGACTCTCCTGTCGCTAGTATCGACTTTCTTCCAGCTCCTTGCGGCTGGCAACCTGTGGTCCGGTCGATGGTATCGACCACTGTCGATGGTATCGACAGAAGCAGATACTTGTTTTTCCTGAAATTACAACACGTAACCACATAAGCCTACACAAAACGTATTGTTTTGATAATTTATACTCAAAATACTGAAATAAGGGAGATTTGACATATAGAAGTATCATAGACCAAAGTAGATGAATTATGCAACATTAACCAAAGCAATGACTAATAAATGCATAAAACACATATAAAACAAGTCTATAAATGCAACTCAAAATCATCACATCAAACTCCCCTAAGCTTGAACATTGCTCGCCCTCGAGCAAATAAACCTTAGAATAGAATTGCCATAGTCAACTAAAGAACAAATCATCACAACAGACATCCCATATGATCCCCTACCGAACATTCACATTCCGACCCTCACTAACCACATAATGATAATTACCCTAAAGGCGACAATAATCATCCATAAAAGATATCTACCTCAAAACTGATGAACACTATCACATAAGGCAGTTAACATAATAAAACTCACCGGTCCAGACTCGGTGCATCTTGTGATCTCCTATACTACGTTGCTCGCCCTAACTACTATCTACATGGAAGCATCTCTCCTGATATTCACAAGTGAGGAGAAAATCACGGTGGCCTACCAATTTGAGTAACGGGTGGATGAAATGGGTGGCTCATGGAAGAAATGGAAGCATTATACGGTTTCAACATGCATAAAAAAAGACTGCCCTATATGATGCATTTGCACATGAAAAATATCCTAATGCCTAAGATTGGGTGGAATGATGCATGCACTAACATCCCGTCTCAAAATTAGATGGATATCTAGCTGAGCTACATCATGTACTTACTCATCTTAAGATGCATGTGAGACTATGTTCCTTTCTCCTTCTTATTCTACTTGCTTCTTAATAACTTTCTTTTTCTTTTTAATTTTTTATAATTTTTTTTCAGGCCCTTATATCTACAAATGACAATGAATAATTTATTGGGCTTACTTTTTCTGCATAACTCAACGATTTGAACTATTTAGAAGGTATGGAACAATTTAATTCATAGAAGAAATGAGGTACATGATATACTCTATGCATAAGAATTATGAATACAACTAAATGACACACACCTAAGGGTAATGTGCATGTATAACTATTCTATTTTTTATGCAAAACATATGAAAGTGGTTACAATGCAAGACCTATCTACATGATATGCAATAAAAAAGGTTAAAACCGTAAAGTACTTCCAATTCTTATGGTGGATTGTGAAAAAAAATTGGGTGGAAAGATCACAAGACTAATTGATTGAACCTTTGAAAAGTATTATGTGTCCCTCCTTACTGACCTGTGTAGTAGTTAAGAGGTTTCTCTCTCTTACTTCAAATTAGAGTCTCATTATCATTTGGTCAGTTTAGGCTCAAACAACCAATTTTTGTCCACTTTTCATGAACCATTAGGAAAGTACAGTTGTGATTTTCTGTTTTAAAGTTGACAAAACCAATCATTTTCTTAAGTTATGTGGTCAAAGTTGACCAACACTCAAACTTGCGAACACTCAAATTTTTTTAATTTTCCCTTAATTCCCATGTACAAGCAAGTGAGATGACACATGACTTAAGACATCCGCAATTACACTAGATAGAACGTGGATCCTACAAACAAACTAAGATTGCAAGAAATAAATGACAAGAACAAACAAAATAAAACTAAAAACTGAGAAAATAAAAGATAGAGCTGTTCCAACTACCCCCTCTAAGCTTGAATTCGACTATAGCCTAATAGTAAAAAACAATCTTAAAGGTTGGAACAGAGATACCGATTTACTCTTCTGGCAGAGGTGGGTACTGTGGAGCCGTAGGGTCCCAGGATGGGTACTCTCCCTGAAAGCTCGGATCAAACTGGGGCATAGGTGGAGGTTGTGGATACCCCCCAAAGTAGTTCTGGCTCCAGTAATTATCATAAAAGGGCTGCTGCTGCATCTCCATGCTATGCAACCTGTCATAAATATTCTGCTGGTTGTCAAAGAGGAGGCACTCATTCTCGAAGATTGCCCTCTGATTGTCAAGTAACCGGTTCGTAGTATCCTGAATACCGGTGTACACTGTAGTGTGATGCTGCTGCGTCTGTGTATCTCTTGTAGCATAGCATACATTCCTTGCATCGAATAGACATCCTCACTTGGCTGCAAGGGCGGTGATGGTGGCGGAGGCTGTGTAGATGAAGACGCACCCGGATGCATGCGAGGACACTTCCTAGGTGCCACTCGTGCCCGAAGAGGAGTGAAGCTCTCCTCGTCCTCTTCCGCCTCGTCATCATTATTGTTGTTGTCGTCGTTGCCGCCGTCTTCATCGGAGTCAGCAATGGCTATGATGGGCCATCAGAAGTGTCACGCACCCTCGATATGGAAGATGAGGTCGGGAAGTGAACACTCCTGATAAGCGTGATTGACGTGGCAATGTGCATATGCCAGTCCATCATGCAAAAGAATAAGGCTGGAGCGGTGAAGATGCTGTAGATTAACCTTGCTTCTGCTGGAGAGAGGAGTCAAGGTTTGGAATTTCAACCCCAGATAGTGGGCCAGTGGTGTGATGAGTCCTCTAAAATGAATTGGAGCCTTCCACATACTCCACTTGACTGCTAACACTCGCTGTAGAAAGAAATCTCCCCAGTTTCACTCTTGGCGCTTGAGTAGCTTGTGCAAGAAGAATAGGTCTGACTCTTGGAATTTGCTAAGGGACAGATCACCCCTAGTAAATAGAGTGGAACTCAGCATCTGGTGGAGAATCCGCACGAACGGATGCTCGAAGTCGGCTACCGCTGCATTGTGGTAGCTCACCGATTTTCCCGGCGGCACCGTCACAAGCTCGGTGAAGATCGCGTCGTAGTCAGTACAGTTGTCTGACCGCCGGTAGTCACTTTGCGAATGATTCCAGTTGTAAATCTCATTGAACTGACGAAGTGTAAGATTGTAGTCATTTTTGTACATCCGGAAAGACACCCGAACCTTGATCCACTCGCGGTCTGTGGCTATGATGTCGTTTGGCACGACACAGACGTCCATCGACGCCATGAATTCTGCCACCAACTCCTTGTAAGTAGGCCATTCATTGAAGAATGGCTGGCCATCGGCATGGTACTCCATCTCGTCGGGCCTTCTTCCCGTGTGTCGGCCCGCCCCTTCAGAACATAGGAAAAATTGGCCTCGAATCCCAAGTTGCGGATCGTTTCATGTTCAACATAACGGGTCGACTTGATTTTCCTCTTCAGAATCTCCTCATAGATCTTCTTGACCTCCGCGGACGGATGAACAATCCACAAACATGGAATCGACACAGTCAGTGGCGGCATGAACTCCGGGATGTCCATCAGGTTGGCGCGCGAAGAAGATGCACCAGCAACATGCACCATGGTTGCGGAAGAAGGAGGAGTAGAGAAAGAGCTCAGTGAAGATCGAAGGAAATCTCCGCTCGATGAAGAACGTGCTCCTGGATGCTCGTCGCCTGGCTCGGATTGCTCTGGAGGACGCTTGACGCAAGTAGAGAAGAATTGCTCTGGGGTTGTGACGTCATATGACGACAATCCTTCTTATATATAGCCGACGCCGGCGCTGCTGTGTGCCTGTCGATACCATCGACGTGGGTCGATGGTATCGACACGCGTAGCACAATCCGTACTGCCGCTGGTATCGACGGTCGTCGATGGCTGGATCTGCGGGGCCTGGATCACTGATGTTTCGATACTATTGACAGGTGTCGATGGTATTGACCCGTCCCACGAATCGACTTTCTGGTTGCAACGATCGCCGTTGATCTCCTCTCACGGATCGGTGACGTGGCGCATCGATACTATTGACGCGAGTCGATAGTATTGATTTCTGTTCAGTGCAACAACCTCGCGAGGCTGGTTGTCCGCCTTCTGCCTGTAACTGTGTCGATACCATCGACATGCCCATCGATGGTATCGACTTTACTGAGATGATTTCTTCTAAAAATCTTCAGAGATCTCGATAGTAGTGACGCCATAGTCAATACTATCGACACCTTGTTGCGATCTGCCTGATGGTGTGTCGATACTATTGATGAGGCCGTCGATGGTATCGACGCAGTGTAATTTCTGCAGTCGTCAACCTGTACCCTTGTCGATACCATCGACCAATGTGTTGATGGTATCGAATCTGCCTCAGTCCTGCACATTACACAAACGACTACGGTACCTTTTTTACACTAAAAAAAATCAAAACAAACCAAACTACGAATGTAAAAGACACTAAACTAAACTACCGATGGCTGGGTTGCCTCCCAACAAGCGCCCTTATTTAACGTCTTAGGCTAGATAACATGAAGCTCATCAATTATCTGTAAGTGCAATGAGTTTAACCTCATTCACTTTTCTTGTGAAATCTTCACCAAAGTACAATTTCAATCATTATCCATTGACCATGAATGTAGTCTCACCATCGCGCACCATGATTGCGCCATGTGGCCTAACCTCCTCAACGGTGAATGTGGGCTCCGATCTCTAAACCACGAATTAATCCCGAGTTAAACACATCGGAAGCAATCGGTAAACAGCGGAAGACAAAAATCACGGGAAATTAAAACTTTTCGAGACAAGAGCCTGAAACCACAAACCTTTTCCATAGAAAAGGATTTAACTGTTTACATCACTGACAATTACTTCTTGAGTAATTATATACAACATGATACAAAATTCTCAAGAATTCATACTCCAAAACACTCCAGGACCTGAGAGTACAGAGGACACATAGGACTTGACTCTAACTACACCATGAAGCAGGCTAGATCTCCACCTGAGATATTTACTGCTCCTGATGCTACTGTTGCTGGGATTGGTCACCAGAGTTCTTGTTCCTCCGTCTTCGACGACCACCTAAAAAGTAGAAGTCTACGGGGTGAGACAATTATACATAATTGCCCCAGCGAGAGTTATAACTCTCCACTAGGCTTTATAAGTAAAGCAAGGAATAACTAAAGCAATAAGAGCCTTCAAGATATTCACTAGCAGTTCTGAAGATAAGCAAGAGTTCAATCAATATTAAAATATGAGAACATCTATGCTATTCAAGGTAACATCAATCAAATAACTCGTAGTTAACTCTAGCAGATATACTACGCTGTTGATTATGTTTTTCAAACATTATTATGCCCTGTGGAGATGAGGCATACCACTCATACTCCAACTGATTGCTAAGAAGTCACATCAGTATCATACATAGGTCATTAAAAGAGCCGGATTCTTATGACCTCATCTTCCTCAGTCAGTTAGAGGATTGATTGTTTGACATCTGGCGGGATGTCTTTATAATAGCTCACCAGGGTACTCTGGTCCTTCGCTATTTTTAGAGTTACAGTGGCATTCTGTACTCTCTTCGCTATCGGAAGATTTCTTGTTTATCTTTCACCGATACGGTATTTGTGTCTTTAAGGGAGTGTAGATATACATCTCACCTTTAGGACTTTATGGTGGGGTCTGATGGACTACTAGAATCTACATCATCCTCTCACCTTTTCTTTTATAGTGAAGGTATGACGGACTACAAGAATCTACATCAAATACCTACACTAGGATGTAAGGTTCTACACATCCATGTACCCCACATACTCAAAAGTATGTGATCCAGGAGTTCCCTGAGGAAAACCTATTTCACCATCATTTAGACTCTGACAATGA
Organism: Alisma plantago-aquatica; assembly: GCA_963693085.1. Classification (NCBI taxonomy): domain Eukaryota; kingdom Viridiplantae; phylum Streptophyta; class Magnoliopsida; order Alismatales; family Alismataceae; genus Alisma; species Alisma plantago-aquatica. The sequence goes on from OY856410.1 coordinate 1,493,623,114, forward strand.
TGGATCTATGATCAGGGCTCTACATTTCACTTGATTAGTTAGGTACATTCAGTATTCATATCATCATACAAAAACATTAGCATCACAGCTATATATGAGAATACTAAAATGTAGCAGGCCTAACTCATTTCAATTACCAGTTCTCAATTATCTCGTCACAAGTCATCTGTCAAGCATGACCTTGATGGTGTTTATGGCTCTTACAGCCCATAAATCACAAAAGATGTCACTTAGCAGTGCATCAAGATGATTCACTATTCATAAAGCTTAAGACATGCTTTCAATGAATATAACATGGTATTTCATACCTGGGTATGACCATTATCTCATAATAACATGCATGGTTAGTTCAACAGATAATAGTAAGCAATTCAACAATTTAGGGTTTACTATTCGTCTTTCAAGTCATCACCCTAAAATTAGGGTTTACTATTCACACCATGGTGAATGGTACTCATTACATCATCATGTAAGAGAAACATCATCATTAAGACTCTTAATTAAGATTAAGATCCATTAGATATCATATTTAGGGTTTCCATGACCTCACATAGGTGGGTCATTCCCTAATCATGCACATTCATGTGTAAATGAAGTATCTCACTAGAGTTTCCTCCTAAAAAGGGTACTTTCTCTCTCTAGGATACTTTCTCTCTCTAGAAATACTTTCTCTCTCCTCTCACTAGTAGATGGTGACAACACCACTCTAGATCAGGTTGAGATAAGTCTCCATTGACTAACATAAGCCAAAACATCATCATCATATGTTTAGGGTTTGATTAGAACAAGGTTTTACCCCTTTAGACCCCTCAAGGGTATTTTGGTAATTTGCCACATGATCACCATCATGGGTTAACTCACTAATCACATAGTCCCTTAATGACCTAGGTTACCATTAGGGTTTAGATTGGATCATCATTGAGCTAATTACACCATCAAATGGTTAAGTACAAACCATCACCAATCTCCAAACAGTTTCAACCTTCAAACGGTTTCAACCACCCAAACGGTCTTGAGACCGTTTGGCCCCAAATGGTCTTGAGACCGTTTGGATCCAAACGGTCTTGAGACCGTTTGGAGGTGAAGACCGTTTGGAAGGGTTGACTTCCAAACCGTTTGGAGCTTCAATCGGTTTGAAACCGTTTGATCAAAATTACTTGAGATTGATTGGACCAAACGATCCTGAGGTCGTTTGAGCCCAAACGGTCTTGAGACCGTTTGGCCCCAAACGGTCTTGAGACCGTTTGGTCTCAAACGGTCTTGAGACCGTTTGGACCTCCAAAGGGGTTCAAAGGTCACCAATGTTCATGGATATGTGTGTTGAAGCCCTCAATCGGTCAAAGCTATGCTAACCACTTATAAATTGAGTCAATTAGGGTTAGCCTTAACCACTTAGACATCAAATTGACCCTCAATTGCAAGTCAATTAGGGTTCAATCCTCCTCAATTAGGGTTTCAAACCGTTTGGTCATCAATGTTCAACAATGTGAATCAATTCAAGGTTGAACCTATCAATTGACCTCCAATTGGGCTCAAACTTGGCCCAAACGGTCTTGAGGTCGTTTGGACATCATCCAAACGGTCTTGAGACCGTTTGCCCAAAGTTTGACCAAAATCCAAGTCGTTTTGACTAAGGTTGAAGTCCAATTAGGTCAAAATCAGCAATTTTCATCAATTCATCAATTTCCTACAATTGGACCCTCAAACCATTAGATTAACTCAACCCTAGACCTTCAAACGGTCTTGGGTTGTGCCCAAACGGTCTTAGGACCGTTGGGAGGAATCCCCAAACGGTCTTGAGACCGTTTGGGTCCTTCAACCCAAAACTCAACAAGATCTATATGTCAAATCAGCACTCTTTCACCCGATTAGGGTTTCATGTTGAAGTGCCTTCAACTCTCACTTGGTTAAGAATTAGACTTTGATTCTTTGCAGAGATGAAATTCAATATGTTAGGAACAGACCCTCAAACGGTCGTCCCTTGGTCAACTCTTTCAAACGGTCTTGAGACCGTTTCAATCCAAACGGTCTTGCAAGACCGTTTGAGAGCAAACGGTTTGAAACCGTTTGAACCCAAACGGTTTGCAACCGTTTGGACCAAAAGGGTCCAAGGTCGTTTGAAAAAGTAACATAGGGAATCACGCCCCTCATCTTCAACCTCTTGCAAGGTCGGTTTCTCTACTGATTTGCTTGCAAACGTGCAAGGAAGAAGGGTGGTAGAAGGAGAATTTACCAAGTAAATTGCAAGAATTGAGCATACATATAAAGCATAAGTTTAGAGTTATAAAACCCGCCTAAAGGTTGATCTTAGAGCTCCAAGCCTTCAAGCTCCAAGCTTTAATGGCGTCCTTGAGCTTCCACAACTTGTTCAGAGGTGAATTCTCCAAGGAAACGTTGCTTTGGTCGGCTAGAACAAGAAGACTAAGTAAGCTAACCATAAAACCAACCTTAGAAAGTGAATTCCTCCATGAATTTGAGCTAGAAGGTGGGGTTTTCTTACCTTGAATAGGTTGGTCGTCCCCCCTTGAGCTCCAGAGCTACCCTTGGTCGTTTGAGCAAGAAAGGAAGAGAAGTGAAGGAAAGAAAGTTCGTTCACTTAATTGCAAGGGAAAAGGGCTTATATACTTTAGCCTCTTTTACACCCTAAGGACCTCACAAGATTGGAAATCACATCTAGGTCCCTCCTTGCTCAAAGGCACGACCAAACCTATCTATCCTTATGCAAATCTCATGAAATCTCAAGATCTAGGGGTAAAGGAATCCAACCTTCAACTAGGGTACATACATGAAAGGGTTTCATACCCATTTTAGGTGATTTCTATCACAAAGATCATTTTTCTCATCTGATTATTAAATGATGTATCCCTTTCATCATTTCTAATCTAAATGATGACAAGAGTCATAAAAGATGTTCTAGATATTAAGAATTACAACTTGGACCCCTCAATTTGGGTAAATTGCACTTTACCCCAAATTAGGGTTTCTAAGCATGGGAATTGCTTCCACAGCTGCACCTTGGTGCTCAAGCTTGGGAAATCCCTCAAACTTTACCATAACCATTCTCATGATGTCTCAACATCAGAGATACATCTTATATTGTGAATTTTACAAGTTCAACCCTTAAACTGGGTAATTTGCACATAGGTCCCTGCATACAACACAATGCTACAACTTTATACAAAAAGGAGCAAAATTGAAAGTAAATGTTCCTGAGGAACTTAATTACATGCCAGGGAGTGTTCACAAGTATATTAATTACATATTTAGGCAAAACTTCCAGGGTTAGGTCATAACCCAGGTCAGGGGTGTTACAAATTCTTTACCCCTTCAAAAGGATTTCGTCCCCGAAATCGATAAAGCATATTATAAGAAAAGAGCAGGATATTTTCTTCTCATTTCATCTTCTAGTTCCCAAGTGGCTTCTTCAACACCACGATGGTTCCAGAGGACTTTTACAAGGCTTATATCCTTCTTCTTTAACTTTTTAGTTCTGTTATCGAGGATTGACACTGGTCCCTCCTCATACGTTATATCTTCATTCAATTCTACTTCCATAGGTTGTAGAACTGACTCGGTATCTGGATGACATTTCCTCAGCATGGAAATGTGAAACACAGGGTGCAGCTTCTGCAACTCCTGAGGTAACTCTAGTCTATAGGCCACCTTTCCAACTTTTTCAACAATTGGATAAGGTCCCATAAATCTAGGAGCTAACTTTCCTTTCTTCCCAAAACGAAGGACTCCTTTCCAAGGTGAGACCTTGAGATACACTCTGTCTCCAACCTGGAATTCTAGGGGTCTACGACGTTTATCGGCATATGATTTCTGTCTATCTTGTGCAGTCTTAAGCTGTTGTTGTATTATTTTAATCTTTTCTGTAGTTTGCTGCACAAGATCAGGGCCTAACAACTGGTGCTCACCAGTTTCATACCAACACAAGGGTGATCTACAACGTCTACCATATAAGGCTTCATATGGTGCCATATCAATGCTATGTTGATAGCTATTGTTATAGGCAAACTCTATCAAGCTTAGATGTAGATCCCAACTCCCGGTAAACTGGAGAACACATGCTCTCAACAGATCTTCTAAGGTCTATATAGTTCTTTCTGACTGTCCATCAGTCTGGGGATGAAAGGCTGTACTAAACCTTAGCTTGGTGCCTAGGGCTCTGTGTAACTGTTCCCAAAAGCGACTTGTAAACTGGGGACCTCTGTCAGAAACTATAGTGACAGGAACTCCGTGCAACCGCACTATCTCTTGAACATATATCTGGGATAACCTTTCAGCAGAATAGGTTGTTTTGATAGGTAAGAAATGCGGTGTCTTTGTCAACCTATCAACAATTACCCAAATGGAATCATGTCCTTTGTTTGTCCTAGGTAGGCCAACAACAAAGTCCATGGTCACATGGTCCCACTTCCACTGTGGTATGGGTAAGGGTTGCATTGTTCCTGCAGGTCTCTGGTGTTCAGCCTTGACCTGCTGACACACAGGACACCTCAGAACAAACTCAGCTACATCCTTCTTCATCCCAGGCCACCAATACATATCCTTCAAGTTTCGATACATCTTGGTGCTCCCTGGATGCATAGCATACATCGAAGAATGAGCTTCTTCCAGGACTAACTTCCTCAGGTTGTCCACATATGGCACTATCATCCTTCCATGATAGCATGTCATCTGGTCATCTGACTCATGAAAACCTTCTCGCTTCTCATCTCCAAACTCAGATCTAATCTACTGTACAAAAACATCTACTTGTTGTGCCTCCTTTATCTGCTCTCTTAAGGTAGGTTTAATCTGCATCTCAGCTAACAGACCAGCTAACAATGATGTCTTCAACTACACATTGTCTTGCCTTAAAGAGATAAGCATATCTCTTCTAGAGCATACTAAGGAACTTAGTTGTGCCCTATCCATGGTTGATGTTGCTGATTTCCTACTCAAGGCATCAGCAACCACATTGGCTTTGCCCGGATGGTAATCAATTGTACAATCATAGTCCTTGATTAACTCCATCCAGCGACGTTGCCTCATATTAAGCTCATGCTGAGTGAAGATGTATTTAAGGTTCTTGTGGTCTGTGAAAATCTGGAAAGTTTCTCCGTAGAGATAATGTCTCCAGATTTTCAAAGCATGGACCACAGGAGCTAACTCTAGATCGTGTGTCGGATAATTCTCCTCGTGTTTCTTAAGCTGTCGGGAAGCAAAAGAAATCACTTGTTTATCCTGCATCAACACACATCCAAGTCCATTCTTGGAGGCATCACAAAAGATTATATATTCCTTTCCTTGCTCAGGTAACACAAGCACAGGTGCACTCGTTAACCTCTCCTTCAACAGCTGAAAAGACTGTTGACACTTATCACTCCAAGCAAAAGGAACATCCTTCCGGGTTAACTTGGTTAAAGGTAAGGCTATAGAACTAAAATTCTTGATAAACCTTCGATAATAGCCAGCTAACCCCAAGAAACTTCTAATCTCCGTCGGTGTCTTTGGTTGTTCCCACTGCAGAATAGATTCTATCTTTGCAGGGTCAACACGAATTCCCGAGGCAGATACCACATGTCCAAGGAAGGATACTTCAGATAACCAGAACTCACACTTGCTAAACTTAGCGTATAGCTTATGTTCCCTTAGCAAGGTCAAAGTCTGGCGAAGGTGCTGCTCATGCTGCTGAGCATCCTTACTATAAATCAGTATGTCATCTATGAAGACAACAACACACTGATCAAGGAAGGGTCGGAAGACTCTATTCATGAGTTCCATGAATGCAGCTGGTGCATTGGTTAGTCCAAACGACATAACTGTGAACTCATAGTGACCATATCTTGTCCTAAAAGCAGACTTGGATATGTCACTGTCCTTAATGCGGAGTTGATGATATCCAGACCTTAAGTCTATCTTAGAGAAGATTGTTGCACCACACAACTGGTCGAAAAGATCATCAATCCTCGGCAAAGGATACTTGTTCTTTATTGTTACTTTATTGAGTTGCCTGTAATCAATGCACAACCGCATCGATCCATCTTTCTTTTTAACAAACAAAACCGGAGCACCCCAAGGTGAGGTACTTGGTCGGATGAAACCCTTATCAAGTAACTCTTGAAGCTGTTTCTTGAGTTCTGCCATCTCAGCAGGCGCCATCCTATACGGAGTCTGGGCTATGGGTTTCGTATCTGGGACCAAATTGATCTCAAAATCAATTTCCCGGGGTGGTGGTATACTAGGAAGTTCTTCGAGAAACACATCCTCAAATTCCCTAACTATTGGAACTTCAGCAGGGTTAGGACTCTCCTTTGTAACATCTACCACATGGGCCAAGAATGCATAACATCCTTGCCTCATCAACTTATCAGCAACCATAGCAGATACAAGACAGGTGGGCAGAATCTTTCTTTCACCTTGAAAGATCCATGTGTTGCTTTCATCAGCAAACACTGCCAACTTGGACTCACAATCCAAGACAACTCGATACCTTTCTAAGGTATCCATCCCTAGGATTATATCAAATCCTTGCATATCAAGCGGTATTAGGTCCACTTGAATGCGATGCTTAGAAAAGAAAAGTACGCAAGGAGAGCATACTTCTTGCAGAACAGCAGACCCACTCAACGGAGTCTCCAACAACAACTTATCTGCCCTATGACTAGTTATCATATTGCAGTTACGAATCACTCTTTGAGTGATGAAAGAGTGCGTAGCACCCGGGTCAATCAAAACAGATACTACACAAGATTTAGACATATCAGAATATAAAAGTTCCATCTGACCTGTCACTACTTGTGGATTGACCACTGCCTCTGGTGGGTTCATAGCATAGAACCTCACTGTAGCCTGTTGTTGAGGTGGTGCTGATGATCCAGCTTGAGACGCTTGTCCGCGTCCTCGACTCGTTCCTTGAGATTGTCCTCCCTGTGATCCCTGTTGTCCTTGTCTCGGAGGCTGTGTCACACTGACAGGCCTAGATCGGCAATCCTTCATCAAATGTCCCACTTTGCCACAGTTGTAGTAGCTTCTTCCTTGTGGTCTTTGTGGTCCAGTGGCGGACATTGATGCAGAACTCTGTGTCTCCCGAGGTGGTTGTCCTCTTCCTCTACCTCTACTAGGAGACCACTGAGTCTGAGGACTAGATCTAGATGGTGGAGGGTTAGGTGCAGAGGATCTAGACTTCTTAAAGTCCATAGATGAAGAACCCTGGAACTGTGGATACCTCTTCTGTGTTTGCCTCTTCTCAACCACAGATCTCTCTATCCTTCGGACTGACTCAACGAAGGTAGAGAATCTCTCTCGGTTCTCTAAGGCAGACACAGGGGTTGAAATATCAGAATTCAGACCCTTCTCGAATCTTCTGATTCTTTCCTCATCCGTAGCAGCCATGTGCGGACAGAACCACAACAACTCCATAAACTTAGCTTCATACTCACTAATGTTCATCATACCCTGCCTTAGTTTCTCAAACTGAGAGATCTTCTCATCTAGGAAAGTCTTTGGAAAATATCTATTGATAAATTTCCGACGAAACTCTTCCCATGAGAACTCTACCCCAGGTCTCTTCTGCTCTTCCATGTTCCACCAGTGACCAGCACTTCCTTTGAGAAGATAGACAGCATGTCTAACCTTCTCAGCTTCAGGGATGTTGAGGATCCTGAAAGCCTTCTCTAGCTCTGTCAACCACAGATCAGCATCTGCGGGGTCAGCAGTCCCATGGTACTCGGTAGCTCCGACACGACGTAGTCGCTCGAATGTCTTCCCGATACCTTGCCCCTCAGGCTGGACAGGTGCCCTAGGTGCAGGCATAGGCAACCTGTCGGTTATGTGTTTCATGGCAGTCATGAACTGCCCAAACATTGTCTGGACTGCTGGATTACCTATGTCAGCTGGGTCAAACTGGGGTGGCTCTCTAGGTTGTTCTGGTACAGGCTGTTCCACCTCTGGCACTCCTGCACCGCCTTGAGGTGCACTGGCACTACTTTCTTCCACATTCTCATCATGTGGCTCTGACATCTTAAGTATCTTCTTCTCCTGAGGAGTAGAAGATTCTATTAGATAAGGAAGGAATACTAAAGATAGACTCGACTTCCTAAGTCCTATGCCTCTGTAGACTCGGCGAACCTAGAGCTCTGATACCACTTAATTGTGGGCTCCGATCTCTAAACCACGAATTAATCCCGAGTTAAACACAGCGGAAGCAATCGGTAAACAGCGGAAGACAAAAATCACGGGAAATTAAAACTTTTCGAGACAAGAGCCTGAAACCACAAACCTTTTCCATAGAAAAGGATTTAACTGTTTACATCACTGACAATTACTTCTTGAGTAATTATATACAACATGATACAAAATTCTCAAGAATTCATACTCCAAAACACTCCAGGACCTGAGAGTACAGAGGACACATAGGACTTGACTCTAACTACACCATGAAGCAGGCTAGATCTCCACCTGAGATATTTACTGCTCCTGATGCTGCTGTTGCTGGGATTGGTCACCAGAGTTCTTGTTCCTCTGTCTTCGACGACCACCTAAAAAGTAGAAGTCTACGGGGTGAGACAATTATACATAATTGCCCCAGCGAGAGTTATAACTCTCCACTAGGCTTTATAAGTAAAGCAAGGAATAACTAAAGCAATAAGAGCCTTCAAGATATTCACTAGCAGTTCTGAAGATAAGCAAGAGTTCAATCAATATTAAAATATGAGAACATCTATGCTATTCAAGGTAACATCAATCAAATCACTCGTAGTTAACTCTAGCAGATATACTACGCTGTTGATTATGTTTTTCAAACATTATTATGCCCTGTGGAGATGAGGCATACCACTCATACTCCAACTGATCGCTAAGAAGTCACATCAGTATCATACATAGGTCATTAAAAGAGCCGGATTCTTATGACCTCATCTTCCTCAGTCAGTTAGAGGATTGATTGTTTGACATCTGGCGGGATGTCTTTATAATAGCTCACCAGGGTACTCTGGTCCTTCGCTATTTTTAGAGTTACAGTGGCATTCTGTACTCTCTTCGCTATCGGAAGATTTCTTGTTTATCTTTCACCGATACGGTATTTGTGTCTTTAAGGGAGTGTAGATATACATCTCACCTTTAGGACTTTATGGTGGGGTCTGATGGACTACTAGAATCTACATCATCCTCTCACCTTTTCTTTTATAGTGAAGCTATGACGGACTACAAGAATCTACATCAAATACCTACACTAGGATGTAAGGTTCTACACATCCATGTACCCCACATACTCAAAAGTATGTGATCCAGGAGTTCCCTGAGGAAAACCTGTTTCACCATCATTTAGACTCTGACAATGATGGATCTATGATCAGGGCTCTACATTTCACTTGATTAGTTAGGTACATTCAGTATTCATATCATCATACAAAAACATTAGCATCACAGCTATATATGAGAATACTAAAATGTAGCAGGCCTAACTCATTTCAATTACCAGTTCTCAATTATCTCGTCACAAGTCATCTGTCAAGCATGACCTTGATGGTGTTTATGGCTCTTACAGCCCATAAATCACAAAAGATGTCACTTAGCAGTGCATCAAGATGATTCACTATTCATAAAGCTTAAGACATGCTTTCAATGAATATAACATGGTATTTCATACCTGGGTATGACCATTATCTCATAATAACCTGCATGGTTAGTTCAACAGATAATAGTAAGCAATTCAACAATTTAGGGTTTACTATTCGTCTTTCAAGTCATCACCCTAAAATTAGGGTTTACTATTCACACCATGGTGAATGGTACTCATTACATCATCATGTAAGAGAAACATCATCATTAAGACTCTTAATTAAGATTAAGATCCATTAGATATCATATTTAGGGTTTCCATGACCTCACATAGGTGGGTCATTCCCTAATCATGCACATTCATGTGTAAATGAAGTATCTCACTAGAGTTTCCTCCTAAAAAGGGTACTTTCTCTCTCTAGGATACTTTCTCTCTCTAGAAATACTTTCTCTCTCCTCTCACTAGTAGATGGTGACAACACCACTCTAGATCAGGTTGAGATAAGTCTCCATTGACTAACATAAGCCAAAACATCATCATCATATGTTTAGGGTTTGATTAGAACAAGGTTTTACCCCTTTAGACCCCTCAAGGGTATTTTGGTAATTTGCCACATGATCACCATCATGGGTTAACTCACTAATCACATAGTCCCTTAATGACATAGGTTACCATTAGGGTTTAGATTGGATCATCATTGAGCTAATTACACCATCAAATGGTTAAGTACAAACCATCACCAATCTCCAAACGGTTTCAACCTTCAAACGGTTTTAACCACCCAAACGGTCTTGAGACCGTTTGGCCCCAAACGGTCTTGAGACCATTTGGATCCAAACGGTCTTGAGACCGTTTGGAGGTGAAGACCGTTTGGAAGGGTTGACTTCCAAACCGTTTGGAGCTTCAATCGGTTTGAAACCGTTTGATCAAAATTACTTGAGATCGATTGGACCAAATGATCCTGAGGTCGTTTGAGCCCAAACGGTCTTGAGACCGTTTGGCCCCAAATGGTCTTGAGACCGTTTGGTCTCAAACGGTCTTGAGACCGTTTGGATCCAAACGGTCTTGAGACCGTTTGGTCCAAATGGGCTCAAACCGTTTGGACCTCCAAAGGGGTTCAAAGGTCACCAATGTTCATGGATATGTGTGTTGAAGCCCTCAATCGGTCAAAGCTATGCTAACCACTTATAAATTGAGTCAATTAGGGTTAGCCTTAACCACTTAGACATCAAATTGACCCTCAATTGCAAGTTAATTAGGGTTCAATCCTCCTCAATTAGGGTTTCAAACCGTTTGGTCATCAATGTTCAACAATGTGAATCAATTCAAGGTTGAACCTATCAATTGACCTCCAATTGGGCTCAAACTTGGCCCAAACTGTCTTGAGGTCGTTTGGACATCATAAAAACGGTCTTGAGACCATTTGCCCAAAGTTTGACCAAAATCCAAGTCGTTTTGACTAAGGTTGAAGTCCAATTAGGTCAAAATCAGCAATTTTCATCAATTCATCAATTTCCTACAATTGGACCCTCAAACCATTAGATTAACTCAACCCTAGACCTTCAAATGGTCTTGGGTTGTGCCCAAACGGCCGTTTGGGTCCTTCAACCCAAAACTCAACAAGATCTATATGTCAAATCAGCACTCTTTCACCCGATTAGGGTTTCATGTTGAAGTGCCTTCAACTCTCACTTGGTTAAGAATTAGACTTTGATTCTTTGCAGAGATGAAATTCAATATGTTAGGAACAGACCCTCAAACGGTCGTCCCTTGGTCAACTCTTTCAAACGGTCTTGAGACCGTTTCAATCCAAACGGTCTTGCAAGACCGTTTGAGAGCAAACGGTTTGAAACCGTTTGAACCCAAACAGTTTGCAACCGTTTGGACCAAAAGGGTCCAAGGTCGTTTGAAAAAGTAACATAGGGAATCACGCCCCTCATCTTCAACCTCTTGCAAGGTCGGTTTCTCTACTGATTTGCTTGCAAACGTGCAAGGAAGAAGGGTGGTAGAAGGAGAATTTACCAAGTAAATTGCAAGAATTGAGCATACATATAAAGCATAAGTTTAGAGTTATAAAACCCGCCTAAAGGTTGATCTTAGAGCTCCAAGCCTTCAAGCTCCAAGCTTTAATGGCGTATTTGAGCTTCCACAACTTGGTCAGAGGTGAATTCTCCAAGGAAATGTTGCTTTGGTCGGCTAGAACAAGAAGACTAAGTAAGCTAACCATAAAACCAACCTTAGAAAGTGAATTCCTCCATGAATTCGAGCTAGAAGGTGGGGTTTTCTTACCTTGAACAGGTTGGTCGTCCCCCCTTGAGCTCCAGAGCTACCCTTGGTCGTTTGAGCAAGAAAGGAAGAGAAGTGAAGGAAAGAAAGTTCGTTCACTTAATTGCAAGGGAAAAGGGCTTATATACTTTAGCCTCTTTTACACCCTAAGGACCTCACAAGATTGGAAATCACATCTAGGTCCCTCCTTGCTCAAAGGCACGACCAAACCTATCTATCCTTATGCAAATCTCATGAAATCTCAAGATCTAGGGGTAAAGGAATCCAACCTTCAACTAGGGTACATACATGAAAGGGTTTCATACCCATTTTAGGTGATTTCTATCACAAAGATCATTTTTCTCATCTGATTATTAAATGATGTATCCCTTTCATCATTTCTACTCTAAATGATGACAAGAGTCATAAAAGATGTTCTATATATTAATAATTACAACTTGGACCCCTCAATTTGGGTAAATTGCACTTTACCCCAAATTAGGGTTTCTAAGCATGGGAATTGCTTCCACAGCTGCACCTTGGTGCTCAAGCTTGGGAAATCCCTCAAACTTTACAAACCATTCTCATGATGTCTCAACATCAGAGGTACATCTTATATTGTGAATTTTGCAAGTTCAACCCTTAAACTGGGTAATTTGCACATATGTCCCTGCATACAACACAATGCTACAACTTTATACAAAAAGGAGCAAAATTGAAAGTAAATGTTCCTGAGGAACTTAATTACATGCCAGGGAGTGTTCACAAGTATATTAATTACATATTTAGGCAAAACTTCCAGGGTTAGGTCATAACCCAGGTCAGGGGTGTTACAGTGAATGGTCCACTCAGTCTGGATTTCAACTTCCCGGGATGCATCTTCAGCCTGGAGTTGAACAATAAGACACAGTCTCCTTTCTTGAAAACGCGCATCTGAATGTGGCAATCATGAATCAACTTTGTGCGCTCCTTGTATATCTGAGAGTTTTCATATGCATTCATTCGCAGCTCATCAAGTTCATTTAGTTCAAGTCACCTCTTCTTTCCCGCTTCATCATAACTCGGGTTCAGCTTCCTTAGCGCCCAATGTGCTTTATGATCTAATTCCACCGGTAAGTGACAGGCCCGACCATAAGCCAACCTAAAAGGCGTGGTGCCTGTAGGTGTCTTGTATGCCGTCCTGTATGCCCACAATGCATCCGGTAGTAGGGCACTCCAATTCTTTCTCATGGAAGCCACAATACGCTCTAAGATCTTCGTAATCTCTCGATTGGAGACCTCCACTTGTCCTTGAGTTTGCGGGTGGTACGGGGTACCAATGTTGTGTTTGACCCCGTATTTTTTCAATAGTGCCGAGAACTTTTGATTCCGGAAGTGTGTACCCCCATCACTAATGATAATTCGGGGCACACCAAACCTGCACAAAATATATTCCTTAACAAACCTACACACTACAGTGGAATCATTAGTCCTTGTGGGTATTGCCTCTACCCACTTCGACACATAATCAATAGCCTAAAGGATATACAAATTAGAATTTGAGGACATAAAGGATCCCATAAAATCTATACCCCATAAGTCAAATACCTCAACCTCCTGGAATACATTAAGGGACATCTCTTATCTCTTCGAAATGTTGTCCGCCCTTTGGCATGAATCACATTGCCTCACAAACTTATAAGCATCCCTAAACAATGTAGGCCAATATAGGCCACTTTCCAGTACTTTGTCTGTCGTACGAGAGCTTGCATGGTGTCCGCCCGTCGGTAGTGTGTGGCAATGACGAAGAACACTCTCGTATTCCACCTCAGGTATACACCTGCGTAAGACACCATCCCTGCATTGCTTCAAGAGAATAGGGTCATCCCAAAAATAATATCGTAGAGAATGGAAAAAATTCTTCTTCTCTTGAGATGTCCAATCATCCAGGATGATTTTGTAGGCAAGATAGTTCACAATATAAGAAAACCACGGATCTTTCGATGTCACTTTCAAAAGCTGTTCATTCGGGAATGTCTCGGTAATGGGTATGTGTAAATCTTTTTCATCTACCCTCTCTAACCTAGACAAATGGTCCGTGACCACATTCTCAATCCCCGCCTTGTCTTTGATTTCTATATCAAATTCCTGTAAAAGCAAGATCCACCTAATCAATCTAGGTTTGGTATCTTTTTTCTCGATCAAATACTTAATGGGGCCATGGTCCGTCCAAACCATGACTTTTGATCCAACTAGATATTGCCGAAATTTTTCAAAAGCGAAAACAACGACAAGCAATTCTTTCTCGGTAGTCGTGTAATTGAGTTGGGCGTCATTCAAAGTTTTAGATGCATAAAAAATCACAGCGGGTTTATTGTCCACCCGCTGTCCCAACACAACCCTGACCGCGAAATCGGATGCGTCACACATTAGTTCAAATGGCTTGGTCCAATCCGGTGTTTGCACAACCGGTGCGGAAATTAATTTTTCCTTAAGCACGTTGAACGCATGTAGACATTTTTCATTGAAGTAAAAAATATCATCCTTTTCTAAAAGCTCAGATAAAGGTTTGGCAATTTTAGAAAAATCTTTTTTAAAATGACGATAGAAACCTACATGACCTAAGAAACTCCACACCCCTTTTACCGAATTTGGTGGGGGCAATTTGGAAATCACTTCGATTTTTACCGGGTCTGCCTCCAAACCTTTGCTAGACACTTAATGTCCTAGCACTATTCCTTCACTCACCATCATGTGACATTTTTCCCAATTGAGGACCAAATGTGTGTCCTCGCAACGTTGTAAAACCTTATCCAGATTGTAAAGGCACTCATCAAAAGATGCACCATAAATAGAGAAATCATCCATAAAAACATCTAGACAACGTTCCACCATATCAGAAGAAATGGTGAGCATACAACGCTGAAAGGTCGCCGGTGCATTACATAACCCAAAAGGCATACGACAGTACGCAAACGTTCCATAAGGACAAGTGAAAGTGGACTTCTCTTGGTCCTTCGGATCTATTGAAATCTGATTGTACCCCAAATAACCATCCAGAAAACAAAAATGTGATCGGCTGGCTAAGCGCTCTAGAATTTGATCAATAAACGGAAGAGGAAAGTGATCCTTTAGCATAGCGGCATTCAATCGTCGGTAATCTATGCAAACACGCCACCCAGTTACCAAGCGGGTGGTGACATGTTCATTTAAAAGATTATGGGTAACAGTGATTCCCCCCTTTTTAGGGACTACCTGCATAGGACTCACCCACGTAGAATCAGAAATAGCATAGATGATACATGCAGAAAGAAGTTTAATCACCTCCTTCTTAACAACCTCCATCATGCTCGGATTTAGTCGACGTTGTGGTTGAATCACCAGCTTGGCTCCCCCTCGAGCCGAATCTTGTGCTGGCACAAAGTAGGGGAGATCCCCTTGATATCTGCAACAGACCACCCAAATGCTCCCCGGTGGTTCTTCAGCACTATCAGCAACTGGTACTCCTCCTCAGCACTCAGATAAGCAGATATAATCATAGGCAACGTTTCTTCCTCAGCTAGAAATGCGTACTTGAGGTGCGGTGGCAACGGCTTCAACTCCAATTCCGGCGGGCTGATTAAGGATGATTGCAGCGGTGGTGGGAGTTTACCTAAATCTTCATAGTACCTCACATAGAAGCACGACAACATCTACAACATCTTGGCATACTCCTGCAGTGATTACTTCTCATCCAATCATGAGTGATATTAACTAAGCAGGCCTCAAGTGGTAATTCTGGATATGCGTCAAAAACTGAATTTTCTATAGCCTCATCTTCAGCAGAGGGAGGAATGTCCTCCTCCTCATCGTTTGGAAAACCTACAGCCTTGCTAAGGGATACCACCTTGGCCTGCTCCATGATGTCCACAGCCAAAGTCCCTTTTTCCACCTTGGTTATTACATGAGCCATATCTAAAAATGGCTTCCCTAGACAAAGTGAGATATTGTGATCAAAATGCTTTACCATGTGGCATTGCTCCTTGGCTTTAGGTGAAGTGGTGCTAGAAGGCATGACCATCTCGAATCGATCATCAGCTATACCTAAGGTCAAACGACCTCTCCCCATCTCAAGTATCATGTAAGCTATAGCTTGGAAAGGTCGTCCGAGTAGTAGCTCATTGCCTCATTCATCTTGCATCTCCATGACGACAAAATCTACTGGAAATACAAATCGATCTACTTTCACTAGCACATCTTCACAAATACCGTATGGCTTTACCACTGAATTGTCTGCCAATTGGATTGTCATGTTGCTCGGCCGTGACTCTTTTAATCCTAGCTTCTTGAATGTAGATAGGGGCATCAAGTTAATGCTCGCCCCTGAGTCACATAGCACTTCGCCAAACTTAACTTTCCCTATGTAACATGAGATGTTGAAACAACTCGGATCCTGCCTCTTTGGCGGCAATGTGCCCATGATGAAGGCACTCACCTGCTCCTTGAGCACAACAACCTCCGTGTCTGGGATTTTTTTCTTCTTGGTAATGATGTCTTTCAGAAATTTGCCATAAGAAGGGATTTGCTCAATTGCTTCCAATAATGGGATGTTAACTGAAAGCTTTCTGAAACTGTCTAGAAACTTTTTAAATTGGGCATCCACTTTCCTTGCCTTTGCACTGTTCGGATATGGGATCGGGACAACCTGTGCCCTTTGATGTGGTGGAACATAAGGTGTCCTTTTCTGCGTCTCCTCCTCATCTGCAATAGGATCATCAGTAGCATCCACTGCTATATCCGCAATTGGTTCTGTAACCGGTATGGGCAGCTCCTCAGTGGCATCTCTTTCAATTTCTGCTTGGGGTTTGCTTGGTTCATCGACTCTGGGGTTTAACAGTTTCTTGCCACTCCTAAGCATGATGGCCTTCGCCTGCTGGTTTCCTCCTGGAATATTAGTGTTACCCAAAAAACCTTGGTGCGCTGGCTTCTTTAAATTGGCTATATCCGCTGCCATTTGCGCCATGGACGTCTCTATTGTCCTCATTTGAGCCCCATGGCTCTGCAGTGTCTGCCCGAACTGGTTCATAAACTCCCCTTGTTGCTTTATCTGCTAGCCAAAAGTAGTCATTAATTCTTGATTTTGCTTTATCACTTGATTGAGCAACTCTGTGCTCTTATCCTCCGCTACTGGCTGGGGTTTTGCATCTGGATCCTGTAAGAAGTTGTTTGGATCCTTCCAAGAGAACTTCTTGTCCTTCCTCCATGAGTAATCATTATTTCTGTAACCTTGCTGCTGCCTCATGAATTTGACTTATGCCTCGTCCTCAGATTCATTATCCTCCTTTCCTAGCAGTTTCTTAGCGAGAAGGTCCATCTTCTCATTCAACTCCTTGATTGCTTTATACTCCCCTGCTACTCGAACATGCTCAACAACGTCCCTGTCGCCCCACGATTGCTTCTTGGCCATGTTCTTAAGGATTTCCCAACACCTGGTGTCTGTGTTGTTCAAGAAGAATCCTGAGCCTGCTGAATTGAGGTTACTTCTATCATGCTCGGAGAGAGCAAAATATAAGATCTTGACCTATGTCTCCTTGTCAAGCCTGTGATGCAGGCACCGCCTAAGAATGATCTGAAACCTTTCCCAGGTCTCAGAGTAGGTCTCTCCTGCTTTCTGGGTGAAGTTGTGGATCCTCCTGATCATTTCATTGGTCTTCTTGGGTGGGAAGAACCTTTCAAAGAAAACCTCCACCATGTGGTCTCAGGATTCCACATATTCATCGTCCAGGTTATGCAACCACTCTCGTGTGTTTCCCGCTAGAGAGCTCGAGAAGAGATTCAAGTAGAGAACATCTTGTGGAAATCTGTCTATTTTTATCATATCACAATTCTCCACAAATTGACTTATATGCGCGACTGGGTCTTCATTCTTAAGCCCATGGAATGCATTAGACTTCACCAAGTTGATTAATGCAGGATCAATCTTATATGTCAGAATATTAACCACATGCTTCTTGATCGGCCCTTTGGAAGCGGATGAAGAAGAAGCTTTGATCTTCTCCCATATTGTCTGTGGCTCTGCCATCTCTTCTTGTTTGTGTTCAGAACCTATATCCTCCAGATGGTATTGATTATAATCCTCCTCGTCTTCCGGTCCTGGCAATGGAACCTCTGGTGCCTCTCGTGTGTAGTCGGTGCTACGCGTCTGCACCATACACAATACCTGCAAAGTGAAAATTTAAGTTCAGTATCGTGCTTGACGATTACAAAATTTAGAAAATAGACTATGAATTTCTAAAATGATAAAAAAATATAAAAAATAAAAATGTGGCCTAGAGTGGCCGCTTGCAGCACTCGTAGTGCCGAAAACTTGCTGTGTCCCCGACAACGGCGCCAAAAACTTGACACGCTTTTTACATGCGTAGAAACGCAAGTGTACGTGTCAATGTAATATAGGCCTTTGTGAGGCCCGATTCGAACCCAGGGACACATGAATTATCGAAGACTACTACTAACTACTCGCGATCAGCTAGACTGATTAAAGAGTTGGAAGTTGTTGTTAAAAAAATAAAAAAATAGAATAAAAAACAAAGCAATCGATTAAATGTTTGGCTTAATCAATTCAAGATGAGATCTTTAGGATTGCGGTTTTACCGCGGGTTTTCATTGTATTAAATTCTATTCAGTCATTCAAATTTATCTCTCAATCTGGGTAGTGACATGATATCAAAATTGTCCACTATCGTGGTACAATTCACTACATATGTCTAGGTCAGTTCCACCGTCATAGTAACCTATACCCTAAACTAGGTGCATTAAAAATGATTTCTCGGTGTCCACCATTAACCTTACACCATCTTATTCAAGGGATTTGTCAATTAATGTAAATTTCATCTCTTTTCAACCATTAATTCTTCTTTCAAAGCAATTAAGGGCATTAGATTATTATTATGGTGATCAAGCATAACAATATAATTGAGAAAATGAAATTATACCACGGATTTAAGAGATAAAATATGAATCACTATGATAAAATTGTCATACAATGAATTCCCGGGCTACTCCCGGTCCTAAAGACAAAGAGGATTAGCCCCACATGTTTATCTCAAAGCAAAACATGGTAGAGAAAAGGGGAAACATGGAAAAACGTGATTTCAGTGGTGAAACCCCTGAACGGAAAAGATCCAAGCACTCCGTGGTGTAGAATACACGTTCTCCCGCCTTTCGGTGGTGGAAATCGTCTTCTTCAGTGTCCGGATCGGCTGGGGCGTGCTTCTGGGCTCCGTTCTTCTCTTCCCCACCTTCTCGGGATGTGTGCAGTGGCTAATGATGTGATAGCTTGCTCTTGGCTGCCGTCATGAGGTATAATTTCTGAGTCAATTCACCAAATAATCACAGTCATCAGATTTAGATCGATCTAAAGCAAACTTGTATCTGGCGGTGTCGATACCATCGACGCGAGTCAATGGTATCGACCTTGTGCGGTATCGGCTGGTCTTCTTTTCTTTTGTCTTTGCGCCTGATGCTATCTCGATACCATCGACGAGGGTCGATGGTATCGACAAACCTGTAGCAACGGTTTTGTCTTTTTGTGTCACTGTAGCTCCCCTTGTCGATAGTATCAACTGATGTGTTGATAGTATCGACTCACTTCTCGCCAACAACCTGATGGTAAATCGATACCATCGACTCTCCTGTCGCTAGTATCGACTTTCTTCTACTCCTTGCGGCTGGCAACCTATGGTCCGGTCGATGGTATTGACCACTGTCGATGGTATCGACAGAAGCAGATACTTGTTTTTCCTAAAATTACAACACGAAACCACATAAGCCTACACAAAATGTATTCTTTTGATAATTTATACTCAAAATACTGAAATAAGGGAGATTTGACATATAGAAGTATCATAGACCAAAGTAGATGAATTATGCAACATTAACCACAACAATGACTAATAAATGCATAAAACACATATAAAACAAGTCTATAAATGTGACTCAAAATCATCGCATCACTCATTCAAGAAGAAGGGAGAAAAAGCTTATAAAGCTGCGTGGGATGAGTCAAGTGATAGTGAAAGTGGAGAAGAGAATAATGTGGAGTGTCTCATGGAAAAAGAAGATGATAATGACAACTCCCAAGAGGTAAGCTATCTTGATTTGCCAAAAGAAGATCTAATTGTTAGTCTACAAGAAACTCATGACAAATATGTTGACTGCAAAAAGAAACTAAAGAAGGTCACTAAAACTAATGAGGATCTATATGCCAAATTGAATGATCTTTCTTATGAAAAGAACCATATTACTTCTGAAAATTTGACCTTGAAATCATCTTTAAATGATAGCAATATGAAGTTACTTACTTTAGAAATGAATCATGATCTTATTTCTCGTGAAAAGGTTGATTTTCTTGCTAAACTAAACAATTTTCAGACTCAACCTATTTTATGTAATCATCTAGATTATGATAATGTTGTTAAAGAAAGAAACTCCTTACTATCTGATTTAGATCAAGCAAGGATAGATATAAATAAAAAGATGGATGAGATTGCTAAGCTACAGAGAGAAATTAATATCTTAAGGGGGAATGACGTTCTTGATGATATTCTGAAATATTCTTCTAGCTACAATGGAAGAAGAGGCTTAGGATATGTTCCAAAAGGAAATCAACCTAAGATAGCTCAAGAATCCAAGACCAAGAACATGTTTGTACCTAAGAACACAATTCCAAATCCTAGAAAGAGAAATGAGATTGACTCTATTTCTTATCACTTTTGCCTACGTCTTGGACATTACTCTTTTTCATGCCCTTATAAGAAGAAAGATTCTGAGTTAGTTTGGGTCCCCAAACCTCAAACTTAGAAGACTTGAATGTTATTTAGTTGAGATATGACCTAATCCTTGTTTTGAATATCAAAATGTCTTATCTCAACTAAGCAAATAGCTTCATATATAGTTTTAAATTCAGAACTGATATAAACAAATTACTGCAACAGACAGAAACATTTTTGGTCAACAAATAGTTCGACTGATCTATTCTCAGTCGAGAAAATATTCGACCGAGACAATGTCTGTGACAAACCAAAATCTACAGCAGAAATCTCAGTAAAACAACAACTATTCCGGTCGAGAAATGATCGATCGGAGCAAAAATCGATCGAAAAATGGTCGATCGAACAGACTTCTGTTTCTGCTCAGTTTTAACCTGTAAAACAGTAACTTTCTCAATCGACAAATTGGTCGACCGAGACACCTATCGGTCAAACTTTTGTCGACCGAATGAAGTTCTGTTTAGTTTTATTTGTTAAACCATGCTCAATTTGTTATTTAATGTACCTAACCATAATGGACCATCACATGGGTACCAAAACCTATATCTTAATGCAGGATTGGGTGGTCGACAGTGGATGTTCCAAACATATGACCGGAAACAAGGAGGCATTTCAAACCTTTGAGGAAAAGAAAAGTGGAACAATCACTTTTGGAGACAATGGTAAAGGTAAAATTGTTGGAATATGTAATATTGGTACAAACCTTGAAATAAAGAATGTTCTACTTGTCGATGGTTTGCACCATAATTTAATAAGTGTTAGTCAATTATGTGATAGTCGATATGATGTTTTATTCAACAAAAATTGCTGTAAGTTACTAATAGAAAATACTACAAATGTTGTTTATGAAGGAAAAAGAGTTGGAAATCTTTATATTCTTAGACCTAACTCTATGCAATATGTAGTTGGAAAATGCTTACTTGCAAATGAAAATTCTTTACAACTATGGCATAGAAAGTTAGGCCATGCTAGTTCACATGTTATCAAAAAGCTAGTTAAATATGATCTTGTTCGTGGCTTGCCTAAATTATCTTTTGATGAATTTGAAAATTGTGAACCATGTACTTTGGGTAAACGAACTAAAACCTCTTTTAAACCCAAAAATGTACTTAGAACCTGTAGATCACTAGAACTCATTCATATGGATTTATTCGGACCTATGCGGACATAATCTATTGGCAGGAAAAGATATTGTTTTGTTATTGTTGATGACTATAGTAGATATACATGGGTACACTTTCTTGCAAACGAAGATGATACTATTCAAGTTTTTATACAATTTTGTTCCAAGATTGAAAATCTACTACAAAACAAAATATGTACAATTAGGAGTGATCATGGTGGAGAATTTGAGAACCATTTATTTGAAGAATTTTGTACATCTCAAGGCTACACTCACAATTTTTCTGCTGCACGCACTCCACAACAAAATGGCAAAGTTGAAAGAAAAATCGATCACTACAAGAAATGGATAGGACTATGATGCTCGAACATAATACACCTAAAACATTTTGGACTGAAGTGGTAAACACAACTTGCTATGTGTTAAATAGAGTAACCGTTCACTCTTATTTGAAGAAAACACCATATGAAATCATATATACTAAGAAACCCAAGGTTGACTATTTTCATACTTTCGGATCAACATGCTATATCTTGAACACAAAAGAATTAGAGACAAGTTTGACTCTAAATCGCAACAAGCCTTTTTCTTGGGATATTCCACCTCTAGCAAAGCATTTAGAGTTTACAACACTATTTCTAGAAAAGTTGAGGAATCCATTCACATTACCTTTCATGAAGAGCTACAATCTGAAAATCTTGAATAAGTTGATCTCACTCATCAATTAGAAAATTTATCCATACCAAATGATGGTGACAAAAATACTACTAATGATCACCAAGTTGAGACACAACAACCGGTTCCTAGACTCATTAAGGATCATCATCAAGAACCACTACTAAAAAAAGGTCTTTAACTATAAAAAAAATTGTAGCGAAAACCCCATATTTTGTAGCGAAAGGCTTTGACTACATATTTCTTTACACATACAAATTGTAGTATATGCTCGTATAGCTAAAGCCTTTAACTATATTTTTCAAATATGTAGTTAGATAATCCATTCGCTACAAATTCATATGTATCCAGAAGCGTAGCTAGATATTGTCCTTACATATTTAAATATAGGTATAATTATAGCTAAATGTATGCCTACAATTGTATATATAGTCAGTATGTAGCAAAAACATGATGTTAATACAAATTATATGTAGTCAATGTGTAGGGAAAGGCAGCATCTACTGCACACATATATATGTAGTTGGATTACGCACTAGTTACATATGTAGTGCCACATATACATATATGTATAGTTTGATTATTCATGTATTGTGTAATTAGTCCAGAAGCTCTTTTAGTAACAAACTTGTAGTAGTTAGACCAAGTTATGATCTTTATGCCAACAAACTTAATTTCATTTATACTGAAACGTCTAATGTACATGGGGAGGACGTATACCTTGCCCCTATTACATAATGTGTACAAAGAAAAGGATATACATATATTAATAAATTCAGTGAGGTCTACACACATCTTGTAAAACGAGTATGTATCTTTCTGAACCAGTTTTAGAATCATTCTTGTCTTCTCCTTTTGTTCAATGAGTTGGCAATAGCATGAGTTCTTGTGTTGCACAAAGTTGTGACCTTGTGAAACGTTGGCCCTTCATCCGATTTCCTTGATGAGTGGGTCGATTTTTTTGAATGAAAGAAGTCTTGATTTGAAGATTGTAGTATCGCCCCTCATAGTGAAATCTTTCTATTACAACTTGGACCATCCATAGATATTCTAGGAATCTTCTTTGTACTCTATTTTGTTGGACTTGATCTAGACCCAAAGAGGGATTCTTGTTTAGCAATAAGTTGACATTGAGGCCTTTTTTTATCCTGCATCATATATGTATCAAAATTACAGTCATTGAATAGAATAATTATTTCATTCATTTTTAAGCTTCACCTTACTCGCAATCTCCATCATTCCTTCTCTTCCCTCAAAATAGTACAATCTTTAAGCATGGATAGAATCTGAACCTACAATAGTTAATCACATAAAGAAAGGTAGATGACAAGAGATGATTAGTGTAGATTTTTTACCATTTTAGGACTTGGTCTGGTCCACCATCACCATCTGTGTCAATTATACATAGGAGCAAAGTGGTAAAGAAGTTATCTGACATCTCAAACAATATCTGAATTCTGAATTTGCATCATACTTATAGGAACCTAGAGAAGCAAAGAATATATAGATCAATGACCAAATATTGCATATATCTACGCCATTTGATAATCAAGTCATACATTTTTCAATATACAATGGTGTATTATGTAAAAAAATCCCAACAATTTTTTACCATTTTTATCTCATCATGCGACGAGGTGGATGACCGTCCAAGTCCATGCAGAGGCCTAGTTCATATCTAGAAGTTCATGGAAAAGAATTTAATTATATTCATCTATGATAAGATAGTAACATAACGGTTCTACCAAATCTTAGCCAGAACCTCATAGAAACAAAATGAAACATAAGCATCAGGCAAAAGAAGGCACAAAGAGTTATTCCCTTTTCTAGAGGCAAAACAATCATTTGAAAAAATGAAATCAAGGTTGTCAAGGAAGCAAGGCTATCCTAGGCCTTGGTTTAGTGCCTAGGTGTGCCACATCTAGGCTCGAATAAGAAGAACAAAAATATAATCTACTATGTTTTCAAACTGGCTACTTTCCAAAAGGACACCTTTGTTAGTTCCCCTACCTTATAATAGAAGAATTGAGAGAGGATTCATGCACAAGATGATGATCTTCTCTTAGATCAGATATTAAGCACATTTTTATACCTACATAGATTAAACAAAAAATTAGTTGAAAGAGCAGTTTACTGAACCAGAATTCTTTGACTAAATTCTTGCGATGGGGATGCATACAAATTCATTATGTAACTGTCACATAGATATTGATTATAGCAGATGGTTCTCCCTCTACTGCAGAGGATGTTCTTCCTAAGAAAAGCCACATATGCATGAAGCACATGTAATCACAAGAGTAGCAGTTGCATCTGAAGTAACCGATATAAATGTTAAGCTGTATAACTATGAATAAAAAGAACCAGATGCAAGGAACTAGACAATCACATAGAGAAAGCTTAAAAATAGCAAAAAATCACATGTCATCAATTTAGAAGTCAAATTCTTTAAAGTTGCAGCATATCAAGTTCTCAAGTTGGCAAAATGTTTGATAAAATGGAGAAAATCTCACAACATATGCCACATTGATTTTCTTTCAAGTTGCATGGATTTTATGATAGCAAAGAGGTCTACTGAAATTCACTTGACTTCTTTGCGCATGCAGCACTATGCTGCTGCAAATTTATCACTGCTTTAGTGAGGCACCATCAATTCTGCTAATTTTAATGGATGCATTACTGCCCCAAATAACTAGTTTGAGCAGGATAAAGGGCCTATTAAGGTGAGTATCTAGAGTTGGAAAAAAGTCTTACGTATAGACTGTCAAGTGTTTTGCAATTAGATAAAAATTTAACTTCTGAAACATAGAAGAAATATATGGAAACTTTGCATGAGCATAAAACTAAATTGTTCAACACAATTATGTGCATCTATTAATATGCATTCTACAATATACACATTTTCTTATTTTTGTGAATAAGGTAAGGAATTTCATGTTATACTTAGTAAAGAAGCAATGTTTTTCTAACCTACTCTTTTGATTTCATTTAACAAAACAAACTACAGGCAGCCTGCTAAGCAAGCCACATTGAGACTTAGATGGATGAAGAGTAAAAAATAGCCCAAACACCCTAATTATCTACTCAAGACTTTCTTCGATCATGGTGTTGATACAGATCTTAACTGGAAATGTATCTCACACACTTAGGATTGGGTGAGGTGATGTTGTAGTGGTAGACTGGTGCATGTTCTTTTCTACGGAAACATGGTGAGGCATGTGCCTCACCTGGACCTAATGTCGCTCTTCGCCACTATTTGTCACCCTATATCTATCCATCACCAACCAACATTGTAATCTTGCCATCATTCATAAAGGAGTATCTATGGTATCGCTAATCATGTGAACATTGCTTAGAATCAGTAGCAAGCCATCATTGCTAATCAACATATCAGTTTGGGTCCAATCCCGAGAACCCTTACTGAATTAACAGTCCACATGTCACTGATGATGATCATGGAGTTAATAGTTAACATTAGCATGGTTGTGAGCGTAATGGTGAATAGACACCAACACCAACATTGTCATTCATCCATCTATTAGAAATCAGGAAAATTTTGACCACAGTTGCTACAGTTGTAGGTACAAAACAAATATTTTCTGAATAAAATACCTACCCCTTCCCTTTAATATACTATTCATAGGCTTGCACATTTATGTATAAGTCAAAGTTTTCAAGTACCAAAATCATAGAAAAACCTATCAAAAAAAAAAAGCTAACCTGCTGGTATTCTAGATTGTATAATGTGCTCAGATATACACTCTCCTAAAACTTTTACTGACCTATTTAATCTTCAACATAACTGAAAAATTTGATCTATGGGATCCGCTCCTTGAATGAGAGCAATGCCTCTGTCTTTCCTCCCTGTCTCAGTGTCTGTGGAGAAGAAAATTTTCTCAATTGCAGTTAGCTATTTAAGCAAGAATGATAATCCATGTGCTAAACTTTGAACCAATAGACAGAGATACTATAGAAGAGAAAATGGACCGGAGTGACATATCCATTGCAGGGGCATCAAGTTCAGTTCAAAAATAAATGGTATATAAAATAGAATATAGCCAATAACGTTGATCAAAACATACGGTAACTATTACCCTAGTCAGAATTTAATATTGTGAGGGAGGGAGGTTCTTGGAAAGCTCCGGCCCTTCAATTGTCATAACCTGTTAACATGGTGCAAGTTGTTGCAAATATCAATTCTGAAGAAAATAGGTAAATAACCATGCTACATGGGAGAGCTAAGACATGCTTTTAGATTCAATCTTATGGACATATATAGAGAACTTGAACCCAACAAGCAAATACCATAGGAAGTAGGTAAAAAAGTTCATTTTTTATAACAAAGTTCAAATATTGAAATCCAGTATAAATCTTGAGCTGGAAACAAATAGAAAAGTAGGATGCAAGACAGGGAACCAAGCCTCCATGCACGCAATAAAGAATTCCATGACATGGACAGTCTGAAAGAAGAAGTTCACGCCTGC
Source organism: Alisma plantago-aquatica (assembly GCA_963693085.1). Taxonomy (NCBI): domain Eukaryota; kingdom Viridiplantae; phylum Streptophyta; class Magnoliopsida; order Alismatales; family Alismataceae; genus Alisma; species Alisma plantago-aquatica. The sequence continues at coordinate 1,493,649,994 of OY856410.1, forward strand.
TATAGCTGCTTCTCCCGTGGATCCATCACAGGGATAGTGGGTGGACATGCAGTGCAGAGAGCCTATGCTTACAATATACTTCTAAAATGACACTATACTTCTCCCGTGGATCCATCGACATAAAGTTGTATACTTTATGTCATGGAATTCTTTATTGCGCGCATGGAGGCTTGGTTCCCTGTCTTGCATCCTGCTTTTCTATTGTTTCCTACTGATCGTGGAAATAAAAAGCAGTAGTAGCATATTCTGAAATACAAAATATAGAGGAAGGAAAAATAGGTCAGTGAAAATAAATGGAAACATGCAAACACCAATATATGTGAGAGGAGATAGGAGGAAGAAATTAGAAAAAGAAGAAGAAATATATGCAAATAGTAGTAGTAGATTTGTTTGCAGGAGATATAGGACAAATTTGAAATAAGACACATGTACATACTCACACAGAATTAGGAGGGAATATAGGAGGAATAATTCACAAGAAAAACGTAGCAGTAGTAGGATTCAAGAATAAAATGCAGAGAAAGGATAAAAAAAGAAAAGAATAAGAAGCAAGAACAACAAACATAGAGGAAGTAGAAACTGTTTAAACAAAACTATGAAGACTTACCAATTTGGCCCAAATGAGACATGTTTTCTTCCATATTAGACCTAATTTGCCAAAATTTGACCTGAATTGGTCTAATCAGACCTATTTCAACCATAAAATGACTCAAGGTGATTTGATTTGACCAAATCTAAACTCGGTTCATGCTAATTTAGCCTTTTAATGGCTTAATTTGGGCCTAATTGGCCTTAGACGCCCACTCCATGTACTTGATAGACTGGGCACCTAGTTTGAGGCACCTTGCCTAGCGCCTAGATGGGCACCTTGATAACTAAGGGAACATGTCCCTTTCTCCCTATAATGCTATTTATTTAAACTTAGCATGCTCCAATGTCAGTTGTCCTTAAAATTTTCCTAGACATCAATCAATATTAAGTTAATCTAGTCAATGATAAAACTAAAAGGATAAGTTATATAACCCACATTAACAAGTCAAAACCTCATTCATCTCAAAGAACAATAGTGTCAAACAAAATGATAGTCGAACCTAAAATTGAATACCCATTTATAATATAAACAAGGACTCACAGAGTGAGTTCTAAATTTCGAAAATCTTAATTATAAACCATTGTTTCCAAATCAAGAGGATTAAGTTTTTGGATTCTTAATAGGTACTTTACAGAGCAGTTTGCAACATGACAACATTGTAAACATTTTGGGAGCACTAGTGTGACTCGAATATATTGAGTGACCATAGTAGTAAACATATAACACTATGATCCTAAACAACCTAATTAAATCAAATAATAGTGTCAAATAACAAGTTAAAAACCAGTAAGTGGGCCAGGGCGTGTTGGGGATGTTTTAGATTCTGAAATGTGCATATTATTCATCCAGGAACCACATATCACATAAACCCGACCAATATTGGCTACCTGGGCTGGTTCTACCAGTTAACTCATTGGACCGACCCGTTTGATGGTTCTGGATGGTATTTTGTCTCTTTCTGGATTTGAGGGCTAACTGGATCGGTAGTGTGACCGGTTCCTAGTCCGACTGGCCTGTCCAACCCGATTGCGACAAGTCAACACTACTTTTCAGGCAAACTGAACTGCATACTAGGATACACCTAAGATATCTATAGTAACCAACTATTTAATTATTTAATACTTGACTACTAAACAAGGGATCAATATAGCACCAAAAAAGTAATACTAACATGTAGTACCGATCAGTAATTAATGAAAGCAGTAAGGAAATAAGTAAAACTAATCATCCATTAGAAGTAAAATTGAGTAATATGATATTTACTTGGATATGTTACAACAGTACCCTATTATTACAGCTTACATACAAAGTATGCATTCTAAATTAGGACTAGGTATATTATAGAACATTTAATGTATGCAAGTTTCATTTATTATAACAATACTACTTGGAACAATTAATTAATTAATGTTACATGCTTAAAGTAGTATTTTTTTAAAAAGTGGGTGAAGCGGGCAAAAAGCGGCTAATTTTCTTTAAACTACTTAAGTGGATGCTTAGCGTCTGAATTAAGCGGATGAGGGTCTTGGCCGCTTAGGCGGCCGCTCAGGCCGATTTTTAATCTAGTGATATATCCACAATTTGTGTTCCACTTAGTTGCAGCTTTATTGTGATCTAGCAAAAGAGAATAAACTTCATAGTTAAGGTTGGTTTTGTTTTGAAATTGATCTGCATTTATTGGGTTCTTTATCATAAGAAATTGTGTTCGCAAAACAGTGGTGGCTTAACAAAAGTTTCACAACCTTTGCTGATTTTGGTCTTAACTTCTATCATATAATGGAAACAAGATATGTTGATTCTTTTTCAAATGTGAATCCTTCAATTTTTATGGCAGCTTTTCTTAGTTCACTCTTAAAAAAATCAAACTAAACGTAGTATAGCTAATTAGCTAATCTTAAAAACTGAAACAAAAAGATTTCCTGACTTGACATGTGTAGACTGCACAATGAGAGCATGCTGCTATTGCAAGGGTAATTTATGAAATGCTTCGGCTTGCTGTCCGGCAGACATTCACTTTTTCTTTGAGAAAGCTGACAAATATTAATTTGTTTTCATTCACTGTCATTCTATGTGTCTTTAAACAGAGAAATTACAGTTTGAAACCAGTGGGAGTGTTTGAATAGTTCTTACAGGTGACATATCATTTGCAGGGTGTCAGTTCAACATCTAAGTTGGTCCAATCGATTCACCACAAGAAATTTTCACCAATTGTCTTTTATGGTTCTCCTCATGGCCTCCCGATGAAAAAACCATTGAAGCTACTTACACGAGATTCACATTGATCTTACTGAACAAAAAGTATTACACTAAAAGGTAGGTGTTTCTTTCATGCATGTCTGATATGGTATGACACTATACATAGTATACTAGTGATTTATATAATCGGTAAGATAGAGTATTTGTCGATGTTATTTATTGTTGTTCACATGTGTCATGTTTTTATATTCTCCATAGTGTTCTCGAAGCAATATGTTTTATTTCTTAATTTTAGGAAGGAGTTATGGGCCACTTTTCCCAGGCAAGAGGAGGCTGTGAAGTTTGCTAGAACACATTTCCAAGTTTTTGTTTTCAGTTATCAAGATTATCTAAATGGACAAAGAAGATTTCTTGCATCCACCTACGATGAGTTCTGGAGAAGGTATGACTATGCATTACACTATTTCCAGTTTGTATCGTGCATGGAATACTAACAAGTAGTTTTTTCCCCACCTGTTTTACTTCTCCCCAACTCATGTTTGTTGTGGACTTGGGGATTACAGATACAAAAATATGAATCCCAGAGCCAGGCACCATTATTAAGTCATTCAGGAGGTATTGCTTTCAGCAACTTGAAATACAATGCATTTGATATTTATATTTCTTCTGTTTGGTCATTTCCATTTCATCAAACAGTATTATCATTAGTAATTTTCTGGAAGTATTCAACTTGCTCTGAGTGGCTATATTGGGGAATAACATTCTTGTACGCTTTGGTGATGCTGAACTATTGACAATCCTTGTGACCTTTTAGGGGTTTCCCTGCCACCTTTATTTTGATCTTGAGTTCGATAAGAGAGTGAACCCAAACAGAGATGTGGATGAAATGGTAGATATCTAAGTGAATATCATTTTCGAATCTCTGCATGAAAAATATTCTATTAAAGGAAGTACTAGATGGGTTATAGAGCTTGAATCTTCTACTACAGGTACTCTTTATTTTTTTCATCATTTCTTTTTCTTTCAACTACACATTTTCTTTTCTGATTTAACATTTGTCATTGCTGAGTAGTTGAAAAATATATATCCAAGATCACACACAACATTTTGACTTTCTTTCTCTCATATAACCAAATATTAGTGGAAATGAATTATAGGTTCTCTGTTATAACTACGACAAGAATTGAACTGTTGAAGATCTAACTTTTGAAGACCTAACTTTCTTGATAGTGCTGCGACTCACAGAAGTTTATAGTCACATTGACCGATACCCTGCACAGCTGTACTCAACTTCTGAGTAACCTTACAACCACAAGTTGTTTCCTAGCAATCTAGGTTACCCAGGTTGTCTCAACAGAAATGCAATAGCTAATAGTATCACTTGCTGTCAATGTGACTTCCAACATAGTAAGAATCAGAAAATATTAACGTGCCCATTTCTTATGCGAACCCTTTCCAGGAGATCATTTAGATAACAAGGCCTTGTTTGCATGCAGTGGCCCTTTCTTGGTTCTTTTAGGTAGCAATTATTAAGCCACTGGTTGACAATGGATTGGAGTTCTAGAATCCAGATTTAGTTGGTTCGATTGATGGGACACAATCTGGATTGTGATATATTGTTGTTTGGTAACAAAGTTGCTTTCAATTTGGTTCTAGTCAGAATATTGTGTCACATCTATACTTGTCAAGGTGTCTAGGCGGTGAGTTTAAGATAAGGGGCACCTAGCCGACTAGGCGCCTAGACTTTTGTGGGCATTTTTAAAACCTTTTTTTCCTGTTACATATTTAAATGTTTGTACACATGATACTATATGTGATAATGTAATTTTATTCATTAAATGTTATTATAAGTCTAAATTGATTGACAACTATAGGAGAATTAGGGGCAAGATAATTGGTAGGAAGAAAAAGAAACAACAGTAAGAGGAAGAAAACTAGGAACTGGAGAGATGGGATGAAAAGGAGCATGCAAATGGTAAGAGTTGCACAGGAAAAAGTCAGAATGAGACAAACACAAGGGAAGTAAAAGGAGATTGAAAGAGGAGGAAGGATTCAACAAAACAAAATAAAAAATAGCAGTAGCAGGTGCTGGAATAGAAAATATAGAGGAAAGAAGAATAGGTCAGTGAAGCTGAATGGAAACACGCACACAATAGTAGCTGTGAAAGGAGATTTAGGAGGAAGAAATTAGAAAAAGAAGAACAAATATATGCAAATCGCAGTAATAGATTTGGGAGAAGGAGATATAGGATAAATCTGAAATAAGAAATATGCAAATACTCACATGGTAGTAGGAGGGGATATAGGAGGAACAACTCAAAAAAAATGCAACAGCAGTAGAATTTTGGAATAAGATGCAAGAGAAAGGATAAAAAAAGATAAGAAAAAGCAACAAGAACCATGGTTCAGGAAAGCGGTATGCGGTGTACGGGCGGAGAGGGTACTGCATAGAGTATATGCGGTATGCGGGAGTATATACTGGAGTATATGCGGTTTTGGATTTATTTTATTTCAATAAACTAATTATATATAAAATAATATAGCGAGATCATAAATTAAAATATATAGAGTAGGCACATACATCTATTTACTTATAAACATATTAATATGCATGTATGATGTATGATATGCTTATATATGTATATATGTCTATATATAGAATGTGTTTGTAATATATGTACAAATACTAAAATGTAGGTAAATCGATGTACAAATATATGTATAGTGTGTATAAATGTGAATAAATCAAAATGTATATATACATGCACAAATATGTGATTGTATATTTAGGTATATTATATATGTATCTATAGATGTTAATATATCAAATGGTATTCGAATAAATGTACAAATGCGTGTGGAAATTTTTTATATGTATTACAATGTATACATATAATTCAATGACTATATCTCAATTTATATATATAATGGAATGTGTGTATATATATGCATGTATGTACGAAATGCATGAACATTAGTTGTGGGCTTTTTGAAAAGCGGAGTTTAATCGGCCGCTTAATCGGCCAAGCAGGAGTATATGCGGCCCATGACCGCTTAGTGGACCGATTAGTAATATGCGGTGCGGTAGGGTGACTGAATAGGTATATGCGGGAGTATATGTGGCCGTGCGGACCGATTTCCCGAACAGTGACAAGAACAATAGACATATGAAGAAGTAGAAACATTTTAACAAACAACACTATGAGGACTTACCAATTTGGCCCAACTTAGACCTAATTTCCCCAAATGCCTGTTTTCTCCCAGATCAGGCCTAATTTGCCAAAATTTGACATGATTTGGCTTAAATCAGATATACTTCAACTATAAAATGACTCAAGATGATTTAATTTGACCAAATCTAGACTCAATTCATGCTAATTTAGCCTTTAAATGGCTTATTTTGGGCTTAAAAGGCCTTAGACGCCCACTCCATGCACTTAATAGGCTAGGTGCCTAGGGCGTCGAGGTGCGTCTAGGAGGACGCTTGATAATTAAGGTCACATCAATGTCATAACAGAATTGTCAATCTAGACCGGACTACAAAATCATGGAAAAAGTTGGATTTCATAATCTGGGTTGGATCCCGAACGAGGGATTGAAACTAGATTAACAAACCTCATTAGTCCAGTTTCAACCCAGTTTCCAATATGTGTTGCCAAACGGCCCAAGCAGTCACGTTACAGTCATATCATTGCATTTATTTACAAAAGACAGACCCAAAATTAGTTTTAATCTGGGTGCGGCCATCTGGCAAACAAGGGCTAAACCATCATCAAATGTAATGTATGAAAATCATGTAAACAAGATTTCCTACTACCCTCTTATACCTTTGTATGTCTGGAAAGTTAGGATATTTATCTTCATCCCGTGGCCATTTGAATCGATAGGAGGATCTACAAGTTAATTTGACCAAATCTAGACTCAATTCATGCTAATTTAGCCTTTAAATGGCTTATTTTGGGCTTAAAAGGCCTTAGACGCCCACTCCATGCACTTAATAGGCTAGGTGCCTAGGGCACCGAGGTGTGTCTAGGCGAACGCTTGATAATTAAGGTCACACCAATGTCATAACAGAATTGTCAATCTAGACCGGACTACAAAATCATGGGAAAAGCTGGATTTCATAATCTGGGTTGGATCCCGAACGGGGGATTGAAACTAGATTAACAAACCTCGTTAGTCCAGTTTCAACCCAGTTTCCAATATGTGTTGCCAAACGAACCAAGCAGTCACGTTACAGTCATATCATTGCATTTATTTACAAAAGACAGACCCACAATTAGTTTTAATATGAGTGCGGCCATCTAGCAAACAAGGGCTAAACCATCATCAAATGTAATGTATGAAAATCATGTAAACAAGTTTTCCTACTACCCTCTTGTACCTTTGTATGTCTAGAAAGTTAGGATATTTATCTTCATCCCGTGGCCATTAGAATCGATACCTTTGTATGTCTGGAAAGTTAGGATATTTATCTTCATCCCGTGGCCATTAGAATCGATAGGAGGATCTACATGTTTACCCCCCCCCCTTCTGACATACCTATTTCTTCAAGCATATCTAATTCTTCCTTGAGAAGATGCAAACAACATTAGTGCATGTCACCTTAGAATCTAGTAAGTATATGAGCTGATCTTGATCTTTGGTTATAACATGCTTGGGCTGGATAGCCTAGATTCCATTCACATTATCGCTAGAAATAATAATGTTATTGGCATAAACAATGAGAATAGCAACAATAGTCCTTTTCTTTGTAAGACTGAATAGTAATAAATGATGATAATATTTGTAGTTGTGCAAAAGCGAGACAATACAGCAATTTGTTAGACCATCTATGAAAACTTTATAAAGGCCATAAATAGCCTTCTTGAGCCTGCATACTCTAACTCCATATGAAGCTCTCCCTATAAATTACTATATAAGAATCCATTATTGATGGACAAACCCTGTACTGGTCAGATGGAGTCTGCCATTCAGATTCTTCGATATCTCAGAAGAGTCCACACAAAGGTATACGATACTCAAATCATGGAAAGTATATGGATTCTCAGATGCCGATTCGGCATGATGTGTTAATGATTGTATGTCTATGCAAGGATGCTATGTATTTGTGGGAGGAAATCTAGTGTCATGGAAAAGCAAAAAGCAAACTGTATTTGCTCGATTCAGTACGGAATCGGAGTACCGAGCCATGGCTCATGCGACCAATGATCTCTTACGGACCAAGAACATCCTAGAAGAACTTGGATACAATCAGTCTGAGGCAATTGAACTCCATTGTGTTAACCAAGTTGCTGTCCACATTGTGTCCAACCCAATTTTTCATGAAAGAACTAAAAATATTGAGGTGGATTGTCACTTCATTCGAGAAAAGATACAAGACTAGCAAATCATGCTTGCTCCAGTTAGTCAGAAGATCAAATAGTAGATCTGTTTACTAAATCCATTAATGGTCGTCAAGTTCAACTCTTATGTAACAAGCTTGGTGCCTATGATATCTACGCACCAACTTGAGGGGAGTGTTAGAATAATAAGTATTTATAATTTTTTCTTTATTCTATTTCTTTGTATATGAGGGATTAGTCCCATACTGTGTGATTGGGTTATTGGCCTCCGCTCAAGGCCATATATATAGGTGTGCCCTGTTAATACAAAGTCAAGTTGCTCTACTTCATAATCTCCTATTAATAATGTTGATTGGGGATAACTTATCCCTGCCTTGCTATGGTGGAGATATGTTAGGAGTTGTTGCTCTACTATGTGACATGACATGTCATAATTGACACAAAATGTGGCCAATGTTTTTGCTTGAGATTTGATATATTTTAAGTTATGACCTCGGATGTTCTACATTCCATCGTACCTTCCACTATTATATTAGAGACAATTTCTCTCATTCTTCATGTATATTTAATTCTTCGTTGATTTTGTTGGCGATGCTTTTAGTTTAATTATAACTCTATTTTCCTAGTGATAAATTCTAGAACATGTTAGTGCCTTGGGAAATCAATCAAACCACGGGGATTATTTACATACTTAGTAGGTAAATTTGAACGAAACATAACTCAATAAAGTTGCCTTTGCAAGAAAACGTGTCAATGCAAATTGGCACTTTTCAGATTTAATGATGGTAAAGGTAGTTAGGACCAATTTTTGCTTCAACAGGAAATTGCTGGGTTAATTACAATGAATATATATTTACAACTGCAAACAAGTGGGCAAGTAGTACGGGTGTAGGATGGACTCCACATGTTTTCTGCATAACTTTTTAGAGTTTCTGCGTTTTTATCACCTACTGAAATATTTATTTATGATGTTCTTGTATTACACATCCATTCGAAACATGTCTACAGATTCCCTACTTTGTGAATTATTAGGTACCTGTTCCATCTTGCTCCTATCGGTTAACCAAAATCACATAATACAGATTATTCTTGGAGTAGTTTTGTAGTGTTGATCTAGATCTACATAGAGAATAACTACCATGTTTCTTATTGGTATTCCACATAGATCTTATTATATAATTCTTTTTATTTAGTTCTCTTCTATTTGTAGTGTTCTTTTTCTTATTTGTTTCCCCCATAAACAATTTGGTTCATGAATCAACATGGTTACACAATAATCCCTGATTCAACTCAAAGAATATTGTTAAAAACTTAATGCCAAACACAATGTCGTGTATAGTTATCTCTTCATATAAAAACAAGAAAAATATGTGCACACTACAAGATAACCAACGAACAAAAATAACACAACTTTACACTACTATGCCGGTCAAATCATTGAATATCATCATCCAAAAGAAATGATTAATGAAAAACATTGAATAAAGTGGGATTGAATGGTGTATATACAATTAGGCATCTCCCCTTGTAGGAAATGATAAAAAGATGACCAAAAGGTGACCTACCTGACAATGCTCTGGAGGGAAGAAGTTTTGAGGATGCCTGTGAGGGATGAGGAATCAACTAGCTGTAATTTTGGAAAGAGCAGTGTTAAATGGCCAGTAGGCAGCGTGTTACATGCCCAGACCATAACCAAGGAGGGACCTAATTAGAATAGGATGACCCATGCGCCCTATCCTTCCTTGCCTCATACAAAACCCACATTCCACTGAGAGTTCTCCCTCCAACAGCTCACCATCCGAGAATTTTCCGTCTGCCTCCAACTCCTTGTTCCACTAGTTTGACGGTGTAACTGGGCCTGCAAACGACGGCCATCTGGCCCTCCAAAGGATCCAACTTAGAATGTGACAGTTCTTGATCAGGTTTGGGGAGGGGAGAAGAGGGCTTATACCTAGAGCCAAGTGACGACAGTAGAGGGTAATGAGAGAAGAAGTTTGTACCCAGAGCCAAGCGATGAAAGTAGAGGGTAGGGAGAGAAGAGAGTGCCATTTAGAGGAGAAGAGGGTGAGTCGATCGGATGGAGAGATACACCTACGGGGAGGGAGAGGGCGAAAATGTGTGGGGGAGAGAAGTTTGAAGGTGGGCGGAAACATCAGAGTGCGCTAAAGAATTTTGGCAAATATATTAGCATGCAGGTGTGCGATGGAGGAGAGCCTGGAGAGGGGTGATTTTTTTTTGTTTTGAATTGCAAAAAGAGTCTATCAAACTGCATCTATGGATTTGGCTATATTTATATTGGTTACATTTTTAAAATTTGTAAATAATAGTTTTTTTAACTACATATATGGTATATGTAATTAAGTTAATTGTAGTTAAATCATCATTTTTATGTAGTGAACTGATCATTGGAAATCCTAATGATAGAATCAAAACCCGTTCATCTTTTAGAGATGTTGCAAATATGGCATTTGTTTCTATAATTGAACCTAAGAAGGTGACTGAAGCTCTAAATGATGACTATTGGATAATGTCAATGCACGAAGAATTAAACCAATTCAATAAAAATGATGTATGGGACTTAGTTCCTAAACTACAAGATAAAACCATTATTGGAACTAAATGGGTTTTTAGGAATAAATTAAATGAAGCAGGGGAAGTAGTAAGAAATAAATCTAGGTTAGTAGCACAAGGATATAATCAACAAGAAGGAATAGACTTTGATGAAACTTATGCACCAGTAGCAAGACTTGAAGCTATTAGAATGCTACTAGCTATAGCTGCACACAAAAACATAAAACTTTTCCAAATGGATGTCAAAAGTGCGTTTCTCAATGGAATAATCTAAGAAGAAGTATATGTTGCCCAACCACCTGGTTTTGAAATACCAGAAAAAGGTGACTATGTATACAAACTTAAGAAAGCACTTTATGGTTTAAAACAAGCACCTAGGAATTGGTATGAAAGGCTCAAGAACTATCTATTTGATAACGATTTTTCTATTGGAAATTTTGATTCTACTTTATTTTTCAAAACATATGCATCTGATTTTCTAGATGTTCAAATATATGTTGATGATATTATCTTTGGTGCCTCAAATGAATCATTATGCAAACAATTTAGTGATATTATGCAACAAGAATTTGAAATGAGCCTCATGGGTGAATTGACTTTCTTTCTTGGTTTTCAAATCAAACAAACACCCGCTGGGATTTTTATAAGCCAAGAAAAGTATACCAATGAACTTTTAAAACGTTTGGGATGGACCAGTGCAAACATGCTACCACTCCAATGACTACCTCTACTCAAATTGATAAGGATGAAAATGGGGAACCTATTAATGATTCCTTATATAGAGCCATGATTGGTAGTTTGCTCTACTTAACCGCTTCTAGACTGGACATCATTTTTTCAGTTGGTCTTTGTGCTTGATTTCAATCACAACCTATGCAAACCCATTTTCAAGCCGTCAAACGGATTTTATGATATTTATCTGACACTACATGTTATGGTCTATGGTATCCTAAAGAACAATCTTTGGACTTTAAAGCTTATATCGATGCCGATTACGCTGGTTGTCAAATTGATCGCAAGTGGTAGTTGTTTCTTATTAGGAAGAGCCTTAGTATCTTGGTTTAGCAAGAAACAAAATACGGTTACCCTCTCTACAACTGAAGCTGAATATATGGCAACCGGATCTTGTTGTGCTCAAGTGCTTTATATGCAACAAGTGTTAAATAATTATGACTTTACTTTTTCATCCACGCCTATCTTGTGTGACCATACAAGTGCTATAAAGTTAGCACATAATCCTATTTTACACAGCCGTGCCAAACATATTGAAATCCGTCATCATTTTTTAAGGGATCATATCTCTAAAAATCATGTATCCCTTCATCATGTTGATACAGAAGATCAATTGGCTGACATTTTCACAAAACCGCTTCCACTAGACCAATTTAATAAAATAAGGAAGCAACTACTCATCACTCCCTTAGAAGATGTTTTCTTTGGTATTTGTGCTTCTTAAAACGGTTTTAATCGTGTCACTTTTGGCTTCCAAATGGACATCTTTTTCAAAAGATTTGATGATTATCTTTTTAAGGGGAAACAAATTAAGGGGGAGTTTTTCTACATTCATTTTTAAAGGATATCTTTTTGAAATGACAAAAGGGGAGAAATAAATGTAAATCTTAAACAATGGTAACTCTTAAAAACTCAATCAATGAGTTTCATAATCTCTTGGCTTTACATTAAAAGTTGCTATATTCCCTAAGAATTGGATTTTAAGTTCCATACTTCTTTGGGAATAATAAGCACACATTTCATAAACAAGAGAAGGAATTCACAAAGTAAATCTCATGTATGAAACTCAACTCATTTTAAAGACAAGTTTATTTATATTTTGGAAATGTTTGTCATCTTCAAAAAGGGGGAGATTGTTGGCTAAATGGACATCATGTAAATCCCTTTGTTTTGAAAATGACAAACATTTCATTCTTGTGGATCTAACGTGCTACTTGAGTGTTGCAAGAATTAGGTGGATGACAAACAACTTGGAAGATCTATATGCTCGAATTGCTTTAATTCATGATTGTAATCAAATGTAAAAACTTGTACAAGTATATAATGTGCAAGTACTTAGATATTATGTAAATCAAGCATTTAGATCTTCCCTAGTCAATCACAACACTTAGATAGGTCATCCCCTATAATAGTGTCACAACTGCATACTCATACACACACTTAGTACTTAGTTTAAAACATTGAAACAGAGTCATTCTCGGTCGAAAAACTTCTCGACCGAGACACTCTCGGTCGACAAACTCTTCGACCGAGAATGACCCAGGTAGCCGTTAGACACAGCAGACAAGGTAGTTGGGAGTTGGATCAGAACATTACATACACTTGCTCCAGACAGTCCCTCGGTCGACAAAGACCTCGACCGACTGGGATCTCAGTCGACAATTCCTCGACCGAGAACGTCTCTGTCTGCAATTTTTAGGATTAATTAACTAGTCATTGTTAAAGCAACTAATGGATACCTAACGACTAGTTGAGCACTAAGAACCCCCTAAAAAGTGTCTAGAACATCCTTAAGCATTCATAGGCCATTCCTATAAATAGGACAAGCCTTAGGACACCATATACACACTTGTGTAATACTTGAGCTTACATACTTGCAATTGGCAATATGTTTTGAGCAATTGAGCAACTCTAGTACTTGCTACTCATTTCCTTTGCTCCAAATTCGTGTCCTATAGGCTAGCATCTCCTACCCACTAAACCTACACTTCCATACTCATTAGTTAGGAGATCAATACGCTTGATATAGGAAATCAAACCTTGTGCTTCAAGTAGTAATTGTAATTTCTATTTCCCTTCTTGTTCTTTCTTATTGCTTGTATTCTCCTTGCTACTCCTAGGGTTGGAGGCTACGAATTGGAGAGAGTTTTGATCTTCTTGGTGGAGAAGGAGATCTTTGGACTACTTCTAGAAGGCTGTCTCAACGGGAAGATACTTCAAGAGGAAGGCTACTTCAAGGGGGAGCTTGAAGTTACTTCAAGGAAGGCTGCTTCAAGGTTGGTGAGACTAATTCAAGGTGAAGGCTGTCCGAAGGATGTTGAAAGTGTTGTAATTTTATGTAATATCCCTGCGAGGTAATAAAATTAAATACTTTCAAAATCTCGGTTGGGTAAGCAACCTGGTAGTGGATTGACTGTCTTAGTATTTGTTAAGGTTGGAACCACTCTAAATACCTTGTCTCCTTCGTATTATCTCAATTGTGGTTGTTTGAGTTAAATTATTTTAAAATATCCATAAAACCCTATTCACCCCCCTCTAGTGGTTTTTCATGGTTATGTCAAGGATTGTGGTATATGAATGACTATGAGTCAAATTTTATTGAGTTGTTGAGGTTATGTCCTAATATGTCAGTCACAGATAAGGAGAGGATGAGGAGGTTTGAGAAGTGCATAAATGCCAAGTTGATAAAGATGACATAATCTTTGGAGTCTTGTGAGAAGTTTTCCACCTTCATGGAGTCTGTGAGGAGGATAAAGAGGATATATTTGGAGCAGTAAGAAGCTAGTGCAAGAAAGAGATCAACCCAATTACAAGGACAATTATTTGACAGCTTTAAGAAGTAGAGATTTCTACCCAACAGTATCAATAGTCACCATAGAAATTGGAAGTATCTCAACCAAGGACATTAGTACAGTCACAATGGTCTCCTAGCAAGGGGAGAGGTTGTAGTTTTCCTCCAATTGGAGCAAATAGTTTGGGTTTGATGTCTATGACAGGGTCATCTAGGCCACAGTATGACATGAGGATGTGCTTCAAGTGTAGGTTGCGCATGTGAGATGGTCTTGCCCCATGAAGAGCCAGGTTGTAACATAGTAGCCAAGGCAGAGCTAATAGAGCTCATAGTAGAAGTACAATTGCAGTGTCATATGATGATGTGTTAAGACATTAAAACTAGGGTCTTTAGGACCAACAAGCAGAGGTTGAGGATGACAGTAGGCAATGGCTACATTCTATGGTATGAGTCAGTCGGAAGGAGTGGTCAATCCACAAGTTGTGATAGGTCAGATGAAACTTTTCCATTCTGACTTATCTACTTCTACCTTTGCATCTAGTTTTGTTGATCCAGTTGTGATACTTTTTTATCACTAGAGTGGTGATAAATAGTTATAACTTGTCTATTTATAGTAGATATGATAATCTTTTACTAGAAACCCCTTTGGTTGGTTCCTCCGTGTTGTGGGTAGTGTGTCCATCTTTTGTTATTTCTTTCTTAGGACACATCATTCACGTAAATTTCATATCAGTTGATATGCATGGATTCAATGTGATCTTTAGAATGGGTAGCTTGAAGAGGTATAAAGTTGTTTTGGACTGTGGTTCCAAAGTCACGATAGTTTTTGATGGTGATCTCTCTTGGACTTTCCAAGGAAATAGGATAATTCTTCCTACATGTCTAGTGTCAGTTGTGATAGTAGAGAAGTTGATGAGACAATGTTGTAAATATTTCTTATCCCATGTGGTGAATACCAAGGTGAGAGTCCTAGCATCAAAGATGTACCTTTAGTGCATGAGTTTGAGGATGTCTATTCTGATGAGTTTCCAAGTCTTCCACCTTCGATAGAGATTGATTTTAAAATCAATCTAGTTCTTGGTTCACAACCCATAGCTCAAGCACCTTATAGAATAGCTCCAATTGACATGAAGGAGTTCAAGAAGTAGTTGCAGGAGTTGTTGGAGAAGGGATTTATACAGAAAAGCACGTCCCCATGAGGAGCTCTGATGAATGCATATTCATCATTTGTTTGTGCATCATTTAAATATTTAATTAAGATTTTTTTTGGTAATTTTAGTTTAATTCAGAAATAAATTGTACTTTCATCCTCTCAATATTCCATTTCTGAATTATTATGATATTTCTCTCAATTTTCAGGAATCATTGAAGATAATAAGAGATGTAGGTATGATGCATTTTAGTTTTTCTGCAGTGCTGATTTAAATATATATCTTGCACCAAAATTTGAATAACTCTCACATCCTAAGGCGGAATTTAATGTTCAAATATGTTTTGGAAAGGAAATTCAAAGGCCTATAGAAAAATAATACTTTTGGGTGTACTTTAAATCTCTGGTTGGCAGGAATTTGCTCAAAATTATTACTGCAAGAATCTGAATTAAAGAGAGTTACATTGTTAAGATAATTAAAGACAATCAACAGTCTATTGACTAGATCAAAAAAAAATTCAAACTTCTGGTCCCCCCATTTCCCCCCTCTTTTGAGGGAAGCCTACCCCCTCCTTCTTCTATAAAAGGAGGGAGATTCTCCATCTTTCATCATCAGATTTTGTACAAAGAAAACTCTGAGCGGTTGTTCTTTCTTGTATTTGCATTCAGATTTCAGCAATAAAGTTTTTTGTTCTTGAAGTTAAGTTTTTCCTTTAGACTGCTCTTCAAATCTCTTTTTATTTCCATTGCTTGTTTAGATCTAGATCTCCTTCTTCTCCCCCTTTCTATAATTCTGGAGCAAGGGATTAAAAGTACATCCATTTGACAGTCTCTAGCATATTGTTTTTTTAAAGCTAGACTATGGCTAGTATCCTTTCTTCCTCCGTCTCCCTCTACTCCACTATCATGAGTGAGTAGTTTTCTTACTGAGGCGAGGGGAGTACCCCCCTAGCCATTTCATGATTAGATTGAAGTTTTATATGACTTTTTAGACAAATGGTTTTTGGTTTGAATATTGACAATTTTAATAAAATGGTCTCTCGTTTTCATCACTTGTTAATCTTGGCGGATGCGACTGTGGAACCCAAGATTTAGAAAAACCAAATTGATTGCATGGGGGTTTGGATGAGATCTCAGAAAAGTCTCCATTAGGATGATTGAATTAGGATCCGTGACTGCCAGAACCAATGGGTTCACAAGAAGTTCATCTTTTGTGAAACATTTATGAATGTTTCACATACCTTCATTTATCTTTCATATCATGTAATTTATCCAATTTCACTTTACATTAGCTATGGTGGTGAAATCCCTTAGATCCAATATTTCTTTCTTTTGATTAGCTCATTTTTAATCCAATATCTTATTTTTTTTTTCTATTTTAGTTTTAATAAACTCTCAAAATGGATTTTACATTCTTGTTCTAGCAAATAAATTTTAAACTCAAACATCTTCATTTCCGTCTCTAGGGATCCATAACACTCTATACTTAGAAGGTTAAACTCTAGGATAACTTGTCCTAGTGATTGTTGTGTGCTACAATGACGCACATTAATTTGGCACCATTGCTGGGGATGACACAGTTGTTTTTTAGATCTGGTTGCATGTATATCTTATATAATCCTTGTCATATTCTCTAACTTGCATAACTTTAGTATTTTTTATAATTCCTTTTAGATTTTTGTAATTTCTTTTTGCCTTTTGAGAATAATTCTAAAAGTGTATCTCCTCTCTACTGAGTTTCCATTCCAACAGTATTGGTTTCTAGTTACTTTTTTATATAATTTTAGTTTATTACATATTTTCTTAGATTTATAGTTTTTAGTTCTCTTTGTAATTTTTGACTAACCTCTTATCTCATAATATTTCTTCTATTATTCGTTGATTGATATATCTTTCAGGAACTTTTCTTTTCAGATGAAGTGGGCATCCCAATATCCCCAACAATTTTATTATAGTGGTCTTTACCACCATGCATCTCTTGCTTGCCCGACTCTACCCCATGCTTATGATATCACCCTTTTTAATTGCAAGCCCTTTCATCCTGGTGGGTACAATGTGAATCCAAATTTTTCTTAGAACCATTATGGGGAGCCTTGCTATCCACATTCTAATGGGGGATATGATCAACAAAATTTTGTGGGGTGTAACCAACAAAACCTTGGGGGTTATGAATATGTTTATGAAACCCAATGTAATCCTCAATAAGAAGAGAGACTTAGGGCCCTAGAGAAGATAGCAGTAGAAGGAGAAACAAAACTAGAAACCATCCAATCCTTCTTAACCGCCTTGCTAGAATCCCAAACCCAAAATATATATTTTTCAAATTTTTTTCCTCATGACTTGGTGACACCTTGTAATATTGAATCTTCCTACCAAGATGGACACAATACAAATTACAATCCACCATCTTCTATAGATTATTATGAGGAGCAATGCCAACCAAAACAATATGAGGGGTACTATGGATAAGGACACTATGGGGAGAGTGGCGAGGATGGACAAAATTTTGGGGTGTATGAATCTAATTATGAAACCAAATTTAAAGAGAGACTTTTGGCCCTAGAAAAGATGGTAGTGGAATGACAAGCAAAACTAGAAACCAACCAAGCCATGTTAGATACCTTACTATATGCCCAAGCACAGAATCCCCCTGTAGAACTTGAGCAACCCAAGATGGTTCTTCCCAGCGATGACGACTATGATCCTATTTTTGTATCATATATGTAGGATCATGAAGAAATAGCACAAACAATAGATCCACATTTTGCATGCGGTGAGGGCGTGGGTATCCCTATCTTTCCTTTACAAACTTTACTACTTGAATATGAAAAGTTGAAGCAGGAGAGTCAATTTTAAAATCCAACAACTCCCTCCACCACTTACAACAATCCAATTGACATTGAAGACCAATACCCTTATTTTGAGTCTATTTTGGATAATATGCATCCAACCCCCTTTGACAAAATGATTCCTCACATTCTGTCACAACCAATTACCATTCCATGCACAACTAATTTAGAAAAATAGACACAACCCTGGGAAGAAGTCTACATACCCCTTTCCACTGGCTATAAGGAATATGTCCCTATTTTTATCCCTCATGAACCCTTGGGAACTCCTTGCATAGAGGAACTAGAGTTACATGCTATATGAACCATGAATCCCATCTTTCCCAAGGTTGATTGCATGAATTTTGAGTAGAGCAAAAATACTTATCATGCTGATTTAAATGTAGTTGTCCCTTTCATATCACCACCAATTCTCCTATATGAAGGTCAATATGATCGGGGGAAACCCTAGCCATATCCTCCGCCTGACTTTGCACACCTGGCACTACAAGTGTTACCAGTCGGGTACCCACCAACCTCCCCCAATCCACATCCATCTTCAACACTTCCTTCGCTATCGATGGAAGATCTGTGGATCCTATTAGAGGGACTATAAGGTGAAAGAAAATATGAACAACCCATTGAGATTCCACAACTACCCTATCATAGGGTACGCTATGAAGCTCCAACAGTCAAGGTCCAAGTCCTCATACTTCCCCTTCAGCTAGACGTTTTTGAGCTACCAGGGCCACCTGAACGCCCTCTTATTCCCTCCATCTTGGATTTAGCAAAATTTTAAGTTCGAGGTGGAGGTGGGTGGTATGTACTCCTTCCACCCACTCTATCTAACTTTTTTGAAAATTTTCATCATGTTATGTAGTCTAGTTTTAGTTTCTTGAAGTTGCAAAAAATTTCAGTTTTTTTAGTTTGGCCTTTATCTGGTCGGCCAGTTTGAATAGATGTTTATCATTTTACCCCCTTGAATTTAGTAAAACTTTTTGCAAAATCTATTACAAATTTCCATGTTTGAAACCATTTTTTCACCTACGACCCCTAAATAACATCACTCCTTAGAATAGTTGGCAAGTCATAAGGAATTGATCAGAACCAAGTATAATTTTCCCTATATTTAAACAATGGATTATCTTGTTATAAAACTTGTATGATGTTATTTACAAGAATATTCTAACTAAAGAAATGTCACTCTCTAAAAAAATATGAAAAAAGGAAAAAATGTAGAATTTATAAGCACAAGAACATCTATTCCTTCCCTTTATTTTTCTTCTAAAAAAGAGAAGCAAAGAATCACCATCGGATAAAACTCAAGTCCGGGGTGGCATGCTTCCCAAAATAAAAACTCTATACCCGACAAAGGGGCGCACCGTCAAAAGATGTCAAAAGTGCACATAAAAAATTGTGACCAATGTAGCCACAACTCCACAAATTCATATCCCGAGCCGAATAGAGGAGGGATCAATATTTTTTCATCACTCCCTTTTCTGATTTCGCACCCCCCAATTTCATCTTGTTCTTGTGTAACAACTTATAAAAATAAAATAAAAATTGAGAGTGTCAAAGTGAAAGTAAGAGGAAGCCTATTTTTCTATAAAATCTCATTTTTGAATCAAGATGTGATAATTATTTTGACAGGGAATATAGAAATTTATGCTACGTGGTTCTAGGAGATTGGGTCACTTGGCCAAAAATTGGAGGTAAGGAATATAGTGATCTTACAAGAGTGGGGAATGACATATTGGGAGCATAAATTGGACTTTATTTGTAATTTAATTTATTTGAGGTCAAGCAAAGCTTAAAATCTGGGGTATTTTTATGAATGCATATTCATCATTTAGATAATTAATTAAGACTTTTTTTTTGGTAAATTTAGTTTAATTTAGAAATCAATTGCACTTTCATCCTCTCAGTATTACTTTTATGAATTCTTATGGGAATTCTCTCAATTTTCAGGAATTATTGAAGATAATAAGAGATATAGGTAGGATGCATTTCAGTTTTCCCGCAGTGCTGATTTAAATATATATATATATATATATATATATATATATATATATATATATAGTGTCAGGCTAGGATACACTCGAGTGTACGGATCGCACGAATACACTCAAGTGTGTTTTCATATCAAGACTAGTTTTTGCAAAATGTAAACCGTTGATCTTCACCTTCATACTATAACTAGGCTACATACAAATTTTGAGCTCATTTGGATGAGTGTAAGTCACTCATCCAAGGGCAACAAAATCGACGCGCGAAACTAATTTGAAATGCATAATTTTTGTTGTCTTCATAACATGAGCTATACATATCCTAATGAGCTAAAATTTTGCGTATGAGTTGTTCACGAGATGTTTAAGAAGATAAATGGATTAGATTTTAAAAAAAAATATTACATCATTAAAAAAAACTTGAGTGTATTCCGCTCCGGATACACTTGAGTGTATTCTAGCCTGACTCTATATATATATCTCACACCAAAATTGGAATAACTCTCACATCCCAAGGCAGAATTTAATGTTCAAATATGATTTAGAAAGGAAATTCAAAGGACTACATGAAAATCATACTTTAGGGTGTACTTTAAATTATCTAGACATTGAGAATTTGCTCAAAATCACTGCTTTGAGAATCTACATTAAAGAGAGTTACATGGTCAAGATAATGAAAGACAATCAAGAGTCTATTGACTAGATCCAAAAAAAAACTCAAACTTGTGGTCCCACTCTTTTGAGGAAAGTCTACCCCATTATTCTAATATAAAAGGAGGAGGATTCTCCATCTTTCATCATCAGATTTTATAAAGAGAAAACTCTGAGCGGTTGTTCTTTCTTGTATTTGCATTTAGATTTCAGCAATAAAGCCTTTTGTTCTTGAAGTTAAGTTTTTCTTTTAGATTGCTCTTCAAATCTCTTTTTATTTCTATTGCTTCTTTAGATCTAGATCTCCTTCTCCCCCCTACTATAATTCTGGAGCAAGGGATTAATGGTACAACCATTTGATAGTCTCTAGCATAAGGATTCATTTCCTTTTTAAGTCTAGAGTATGGCTAGTATCCTTTCTTCCTCCGTCTCCCTCTACTCCACTATCATGAGTGAGTAGTTTTCTTACCGAGGTGAGGGGAGTATCCCCCCAGCCGTGTGATGATTAGATTGAAGTTTTACACGTCTTTTTAGATAAATGGTTTTTAGTTTGAATATTGACAATTTTAACGAAATGGTATCTCGTTTTCATCGCTTGTTAATCATGGAGAATGCGACTGTAGGACCCAAGATTTAGAACAATCAAATCAGTTACATGAGAATTTGGATGAGACATTGGAAAGTCCCCATTAGGATGATTGAATTAGGATCCGTGAGCACCAGGACCAATGGATTCACGAGGAGTTCATCTTTTGTGAATCGTTTACAAATGTTTCACATACCTTCATTTATCTTTCTTATTATGTAATTTCTTCACTTTCACTTTACATTGGCTAGGGTAGATTCCTTAGCTCCAGTATTTCTTTATTTTGATAAGTTCTTTTTAATTCAGTATCTTTTTTTTGTTTTAGTTTTAACAAATTCTCAAAATGGATTTTACATTCTTGTTCTATCAATCAGATTTTAAACTCAACCATCTTCATCACCGTCTCTAGGGATCGATACCTTTCTATTCTTAGAAGGTAAAACTCTAGGATAACTTATCTTAGTGATTGTTGTGTGTTATAACGACACACATCAAGCTCCAATACTGTTTTTGAAGACAAATGATGGTTCTATGAGGCTTTTCATAGACTATCTATAGTTGAAAAAGGTCACAATGAAGAAAAGGTACCTGATGTGGAGGATAGATGATCTATTTGTCTGATTGAGAGGTACTACAGTGTTTTCCAAAATAGATCTAAGGTCAGGTTATCACCAATTGAGAACCAATACAGATAACATACCTAAGAGATTCTTTTCAGTTGTTGAAGGAGAAGTTGACAAGTGATCTAGTGGTGGTGCTTCCAGAGTGTGGACTATGTCATTTGCTTCTCAACAAGAACTGGATTTCTTTTGCTTCTTGACAACTAAAAAAACATGAGGAGAACTGCTAAACTCATGATCTGGAGTTAGAAATCATGCTTTGAAGATTTAAAGGAACTACTTGTATGGAGATAAGTGTAAAATCTTCACATATCACAAGAATCTTCAGTACATCTTCTCAAAGTAGGAGATAAACATGAGGAAAAGGAGACCGATGGAGATGATGAATGACTATGATTGTGGCATACAACTCATGAAAACATAATTAACTAATGCGGAAGCGATCACTAAGCAGCGGATTACCAAAAATCACTAAAAATTAAAACCTTTTTATCAAAAGATCCATCAAGTAAAAACTTTCTCACATAGAACAAAAGTAACACATTTACATTCTATTTTTCAAAAGTACATAACTTGTATCATCTCTATCTATGAGTTACTAGCATAAACTGTACTTTCAAGCTAAACACAGGCAGTAAAAAATCTCGAGGCACTGAGCCAAAATTCCAAAAGAACTAACAACTACTCTGAGGACCTGAGAGTACAGAGACGACACATAGGACTCTATCTACATCTATAAAAGGCATAACAACCAGTGTCTCCACCTGAGACTTCACTGCTGTCCCTGCTGCTGCTGCTGTCCTTCACCTACTGAAGGATTCCTTCCTCCTCGTCCGCGTCCACCTAAAAATGTGATTCCCACGGGGGCGAGACAATTGTAAATTTCCCAAGCGAGAGATATAACTCTCCTCCAGAAACATTATTATTGCATCTTAAGAATATAGATATGAATAGAGGAGTCATATTTATTTGAAAAAAGATATTTTAATGTCTAACAGATTAGACCATTATTCTTATAAAAAACATTGCAGCTATAACCTGATAGAACAATATGTCATTTATCCTTTAAGGAATATGAAGAACTTGTATAACATTTATTCACTACATAATCATTATCACAACATTAACTCTCTTCAGTCTTAGATCATATATCTAATGCCTGGCATTGTCATTGGGGAGTCATGGCCTGTATCCATACTCTTTTCACAAAGTGTTGGGATCTTAGTCCCTCATCTCATCAAGTACATTTCCACTTCTTAACAAGTTCATTATCATGATTATAGAATTTGAGTATTTGAACCCATAACTCACCATAGAACACTTAATTCCACTATTAGGTAACTTCATACCTTCATATCATCTGACCCAAGGACATTATAATTCTTTCTATACAAAGCATTGCACATAGTTTAGAAAGCTCATAAACAATATAAGATAATTAGCACATCATGTAACACACATGACTTATTCATTATAGGTTATCTCTCACTAAGCAACAAAGCATATGAAGGCTTATAAGGCCTATAGAACATTTTCAGTATACAGAACATTATAGCTCATGCCTGGCTATGCTCATCATCTCAACATATCTGCATAATTAGTAATCATGATACCATTACATATCAGTACTATGAAAATAAGGGTTATCTTATTGCATGCATAACCCATTAGTCTGTATTTGAGCTTCACATAGGATTATTCTATGTTAGGACTTCACATAAAATCACTTTGTATTAGGGTTTCACGTAGCAGTACCCTGTATTAGGTTTTCACATAGCATTACCCTATATTAGGGTTTCACATAGCATTACCCTATATTAGGGTTCACATAGCAAGGAATCAATATGGATAACATAAGTATTCAATCATACTTATTTATTCTCATCATTCATCATTGAATGTATTATTAATCACAAAGTATGAGTTTCTCTCTCATCTTTTCTAGAATATGATTGCATCATAGTTTATAGGTTTGGATTAATCTTTTCATAAGGCAGGTTACCCTACAACCATCAAGGTGCATTACATGTCAATGTAACAATTGACATGACACATTTCATGTGTCATCCATTCCAATTATAATGAACTTAGAACACATCATGGTATATCAGAATTGGGGTGTTGGATGTGATGTCTATCATACCTTGATGTATCACTTCCCTCAACACCTTCATCTTACCTGAGTTATTCACTTAGCTTGTATTAGGGTATCACTCATCCTAATACTTATGCACTAGATCATCACATTCATTATGCTATATATTGGTCATGTTTCATCTATTTTAGAACACACAACCATTGCCAAAGATATGGACTCACCCTTGAGTCAGGGACAATTCATACAAGGATATTCATAATCAACCCCTCTAGGTATTTCATTTGTCAAGACATTAATCACTATCCCATCAATAGGAATAGGATTTCCATAATTATAATTTGAGGTTTACTTAGCATCTCACAAACATATATATATTTCACCCAGAATCACTCATCATTAAAGTTTCACATAACATTCTTCTATATCAGGGTTTCACCTAGCATTATGTGAAATTAAGATTTCACAACACATCACCCAGTGCTAGGTCTTCACATAGGATTAGTAGCACAACCCTATATTAGGGTTTCATATACCTTTATCCCATTTTAGGGATTAGGGTTTATCATTCACATCTAAGTGGGGTTTCTCTTTCCTCATACCCAAATTAGGGTTAGGATATACAATTCCCATTAAATTAGGGTTTCCTTCATTGTTACACTAAGTTAGGATTACATCATCACCCTGGATTTATGATAACACTCAGCTTTGTCCTAGATTAGGGTTTCACACATAGCATTGCTCTAATTAGGGTTAGGGCTCATTGATTAGGGATTCATGATCTCATTATTATGAATCAACCCTTATCACATAGTTTACTTATAATGAGAGAATTAGGGATTAATTATATAAGCATTCATCTATCTCATTCCCTCTTTCATCCTATTTAGGATGTTAACTATACCAAGATTAATCTAGGTCAACTCTTCACTTGAGTACACATAGCTAGGGTTAACCATTGAAATCTTCAATTACATTAAGTATCCAAATAGGTTGACCATATTGGAACTTCAATTACATAAGATATTCAAATGGATTAACCATGTTGATCTTCACATAGTTGATTACTTAGACCCTCAATGATCTTAGTTCTCATACATCAATTGGTTGAAAACCATTTGAACAAGTTGTACTTGAAATCAATTAGACAAAGTAGGTATTGAAACCGTTTGCACTTTGGGTCTCCAAATGGTCTTGAGACTGTTTGGTCCAAACCTCCTCAAAATCGCATGGACCAATATGGTCTCAACCAATTGAATTGGATTAGGATTTCCAATGTTGATTCCTTCAATCATTGAATTCATGGAACCAATCATCAATTGGACCTATCCTCATTCTTCAATTGAGTTTAATAGGTCAACCTTCAACTGATTTGACCCTCAATTGACCCTCAATTGATTATCAATTAGGGTTTGAATCAATTGAATTAGGGTTTGGAATCGATGATCCTTCAACACTATTCAATGCAAGATTAGTTACTTTGAAACCATTGAACCATCATCCAAATTGAACATGACCTGACCCCAAACGGTCTTGAGGTCATTTCGATGACCACCAAACGGTCTTGAGACCGTTTGCCCATCATATCATCAAAATCCAAGTCAACCCATTAGGATTTGGATCATTGAATTGATCACCAAATCAGCATTTGATTACACTTTAACTTAGTATCATTGGATCATCAATTGCTTAACCATACTCACCCCTAGACCTCCAAACGGTCTTGGGTGATCTCCAAATCAGCACTTAATTCCAAAGTGATTTGGTACCTTTAGACCTTCAATTTGTCAACCATGCTTAACCCCAGACCTTAAAACGGTCTTGGGTGATCCCCAAACGGTCTTGAGACCGTTTGGGTGATCCCCAAATGGTTTTGAAACCGTTTGGGTCAATCAACCCAAAACATCAACTCATTTCAATGTAAAATCAGCACTTAGCCAATTAGGGTTAACACCATATCTTTTATCCTTCAAACACTTAAACATATCCACCCCTAAACCTCCAAACGGTCTTGGGTGACCCCGAAATGGTATTGAGACCGTTTGGGTGATTCCCAAACGGTTATGAAACCGTTTGGGATAATTAACCTAAAAAGTCAAATCAATCAAGTTGAAACTCAGCACTTAATCCAATTAGGGTTTGCCTATTTGATTAGCCTTAAACTCATGATTCCTTTGGAATTAATCCATAAAATTTTGTGAGTCATTAACCAACATGAATAGGAACACGAATCTTAAATGGTCAACCCTTGGTCAACCCTCTCAAACGGTTTTGAAACTGTTTTCCCGAAAAGTTAAAATACTCAAGTTGAAAATCAGCACTTAATCCAATTAGGTTTGCCTAATTGATTAGCCTTCAACTCACGATTCCTTTGGAATTAATCCATAAAATGTGGTGGGTTATCAACCAACATAATTAGGAACATGAATCTCAAACGGTCAACCCTTGGTCAACCCTCTCAAACGGTTTTGATCCCATTACCCAATCGGTTTTGAGCCCATTACCCATTCAGTTTTGGACTAAATTACCCAATCGATCTTGAAGTTGAAACCCATTGGGTTTTGAGGTGAATTATCCATTAGATCTTGGGTAGAATTACCCATGCGGTCTTGAGTAATTACACATGCGGTCTTGGGTGTATTACCCATACGTTTTTGAGTGAATTACCCATGCAGTCTTGGAGTCCAAATACTCCAAATGGTTTTGAACTCAAAAGTGTCCATTCGGTTTTGCAACTAACTAAATCATGCGGGTTTGAAAACTGTTTGCTCATTCCCTTGGATAAGGTGTGTGCTTGTGATGATGTCATCATTATCAACCTGCAAACCTTCGAAATCTACTGCCATCTTCATGGCAATTGCATCAGCTAATCAAGGGTATTACAAAAAGAGCAATTGAATCAATTGAATTGAGAAATTGAGTTCAATAACAATGAATATGGGTTCAAGTTATAAAACCCACCTCCAATTGAGCTCCAAAGCTCCAAGATCACGGCAAAAATGGTGGATGCAACTCATTTCACTATTCCAAGGGTCGTCCTCAAGCTTTGAGTGAAAAGAATTGGTTAGAATTGAAAAGGGGATCGAGTTATGAAGAATTCATGCATTGATTTTTTATTTTCACCATGGATTCAAGGTGAAAGGAGCTCAAGAACCTTACCAACAGGTTGGGAGTCGTCCTCCTGCTCCTCCACAGCTCCTTGGTCGTTTTACAAGCAAGGGGAAAGAAAGAAATCCGAAAAAGCTTTTGTTTTGGCTTAGAAAGGGTACTTTTATAAGAAAATTGATGAGAGAGAAGATACTTTATAAAAGTCTTTTAATTCCAAAATTGTTGCCACCACTTACCCCTTGGTTTCTTTCATGCAAGGGCATCTCTATCCCCACCTAACTCCCTTCCATTATCCATGAATTAAGGGAAAAGAAATTAAACACCTTAACCCTTATAATAAGAATATCCATATTTGAGTGGAAATTCTTTTTCTTATTATAATGGTGAGTGGAATTTCACCTCCTTAGGATATGCTCATTCCTTTGCAAGGCTTTCGGCTTATCCAAACACATATGAATCCAACCATTTTAATTTTGATTGAAGGCCCTTTAATTAATACATTTATTTTTGCCCTAAATCAAATTAGGGTTTCAATTAGGCATTAATCTTGATTATTTTAATATCAAGTTTCTCTCTCCTCCAACTTAATTCAAATGAGGCACCCCTCTCATTTTATTTGCTCTAAATGATGCCAAGAAACATTAGGGACCTTATTGAAGTGGTAATTTGCATATTGAATCCTAGATTTTGGGTAAATTGCACTTTACACCAAAACAAGTTTTAATGCACAAGGATTGCTTTACAAGCTTAATCTTGGTGCCCACGTTTGTGAAAACCATATTCCTACATCATATTCATTCTTATGATGTCTCAACATCAGAGGGACATATTATAATGCAACATTTGCAATTTAACCCTTCAACTTGGGTAATTTGCACTCTAGTCCAAAATAAGCAAACATTGCTTCAACATTGCTCAATCAGGACCAAAATTAAAACATAAATTTCGCATGAGCCCTAATTACTTTTCCCAAGATAAGATTAAGAATATACTCAACCTTATTAGGCAAAACATATAGGGTTAACACATAACCCAGGTCAGGGATGTTACAAATTATAAACCCCTAACAAGGATTTTGTCCCCGAAATCCCAAGAAAAGGAGGGACAAATTTATTCAGTTATCATACCCTCAAGTCTCCACATAAAATCTTAATATCATGGAGATATCCTGGATTATGTAATCCAAACAAAGTTCCTTTCATAGATTCAACCTTATCAATGTTTATTGTCTATGCAAAGCATAAACCCCTAACATATGATGTACATATTATTAAAAGGAAGAAGCATAAAAGAGCATACATCTATCATCACCTAAGAATATTTATCAAAGGGAAAAACATATATATTTAACAAAGATAATTTACTCAACAATCCTTTATTCATTTAGGAAAGTTCACTTAGCAAACTCTATGTAATTGGGAATGTTCACATAGCTTTTCCCTATTAGTTGGGGATGTCCACATATCTCTCCCCTATTAGTTGGGAATGTCCACATAGCTTTTCCCTTATTAGTTGGGAATGTCCACATAGCTTTTCCCTTTAAGTTGGGGATGTCCACATAGCTCTCCCCTATTAGTTGAGAATGTCCACATAGGTTTTCCCTTATTAGTTGGGAATGTCCACATAGCTTTTCCCTTTAAGTTGGGGATATCCACATAGCTCTCCCCTATTAGTTGGGAATGTCCACATAGATTTTCCCTTTAAGTTGGGGATGTCCACATAGCTCTCCCCTATTAGTTGGGAATGTCCACATAGCTTTTCCCTTTAAGTTGGGGATGTCCACATAGCTCTCCCCTATTAGTTGGGAATGTCCACATAGATTTTCCCTTTAAGTTGGGGATGTCCACATAGCTATACCCTATTAGTTGGGGATGTCCACATAGCTTTTCCCTTTAAGTTGGGGATGTCCACATAGCTCTCCCCTATTAGTTGGGAATATCCACATAGCTTTTCCCTTTAAGTTGGGGATGTCCACATAGCTCTCCCCTATTAGTTGGGAATGTCCACATAGCTTTTCCCTTTAAGTTAGGGATGTCCACATAGCTCTCCCCTATTAGTTGGGAATGTCCACATAGCTTTTCCCTTTAAGTTGGGGATGTCCACATCACTCTCCCCTATTAGTTGGGAATGTCCACATAGCTTTTCCCTTTAAGTTGGGGATGTCCACATAGCTCTCCCCTATTAGTTTCTTTATACTCTCTAGATTGTTTCAAAATGACTACTTGATCAGAGTAATAAAAAAGATAACAATCTAAGAGTTACATACTTGCCTTATCTTCAATAACCATATACCTGGCCAGGGTATACAAGTATTAAAATTAGGTAGTATGCACTTTATTTACTATTATATTCCTCACTTTTCATACCATTATACACACAGGATTTTCCATTCCTAAATTTCCTCCAGGCATCATTTCTAAATCTCATCTTTCAACATATAGATAAGGGAGATTATAAAACATTTTAAGGAACACTAAGTAAGATATAAGTTCTCATCTCCCTTGTGTCCTTATAGGACTAGTCAAAGGAATTAAAAAAACAATTACTTTCATATCTTTAACACATAGAATGATAATATGAAGTATCAGATTGAATATATTTCATTTAAATATTACCCCTCAAGGTCACCTATTACATTAGGTTGTTTTTAACACATAGTGTCCAGTTATCTCATGTTGCTGCTTTTGCCTTCTCTTAGTGGCTACTGCCCTGGTGCACTAAGCATCTATTGCACTGGTGACACCAAAAACTTTGGCTTTTCAGAATATTTAGGCAAATGTCTCTAAAATTATAAAGACCTCACCTTAATTCTCAGCTTATTGCCCCTCCTTGGGCACTACCATCACATATGTACTATTTGTCCAAACTTTTGACAGAATCTATTTTCTCACCATATATTAATCTTTCCCACATTTCCACTGTTCCAACATGACCATGTCACTCAGGAATCCTTTCAAAGTCCAAAGTGTATGCATTAAAGACTGGTAACTTAGATTGTAATACTAGTATCCAGTCTTCTATATGCATCACTATTGTCCGATCCTGCACTTTAAGAGCATAACATAGGCTTCTCTATCCTGATTAGGTCAAGATGGAAATTCTCAGACACTTGTTCTCCTCTTGCTTGGTCCCATGCACCCTCTCCTGGTGCACAACATTGTCCTTAGCAATGTGTTTCTCATGTTCTCCAGTCATTTTCAAGTTCTTCTCCTACTATGTGAGTAGAAGATACTATCAGATAAACTGGAAGACACTTAGAACAGACTCTACAACCTTAGTCCTATGTCTCTATAGACTTAGCAAACCTAGAGCTCCGATACCACTTAATTGTGGCATACAACTCATGAAAATATAATTAACTAATGCAGAAGAGATCACTAAGCAGCGGATTACCAAAAATCACAAAAAACTAAAAGCTTTTTATCAAAATATCCATCAAGTAAAAACTTTCTCACATAGAACAAAAGTAACACATTTACATTCTATTTTTCAAAAGTACATAACTTGTATCATCTCTATCTGTGAGTTACAAGCATTAACTGTCCTGTCAATCTAAACACAGGCAGTATAAAATCTCTAGGCACTGAGCCAAAATTCCAAAATCACTAACTACTACTCTGAGGACCTGAGAGTACATAGACGACACATATGACTCTATCTACATCTATACAAGGCATAACAGCCAGTGTCTCCACCTGAGACTTCACTGTTGTCCCAGCTGCTGCTTCTGCTGTCCTTCACCTACTGAAGGATTCTTGCCTCCACTTCCACGTCCACCTAAAAATGTGATTCCCACGTGGGTGAGACAATTGTAAATTGCCCCAGAGAGAGATATAACTCTCCACCAAAAACATTATTATTGCAGCTTAAGAAGATAGATATGAATAGAGGAGTCATATTTATTTGACAATAGATATTTTAATGTCTAACAGATTAGAACATTATTCTTATCAAAAACATTGCAGTTATATAATGATAGAACAATATGTCATTTATCCTTTAAGGAAGATGAAGAACATGTATAACATTTATTCACTACAGAATCATTATCACATCATTAACTCTCTTCAATCTTAGATCATATATCTAATGCTTCGCATTGTCATTGGGGAGTCATGGCCTGTAGCCATACTCTTTTCACAAAGTGTTGGGATCTTAGTCCCTCATCTCATCAAGTACATTTCCACTTCTTAACAAGTTCATTATCATGATTATAGAATCTGGGTATTTGAACCCATAACTCACCATAGAACACTTATTTCCACTATTAGGTAACTTCATACCTTCATATCATCTAACCCAAGGACATTATAATTCTTTCTACACAAGCATTGCACATAGTTCACAAAGCTCATAAACAATCTAAGATAAATAGCACATCATGTAACGCACAAGACTTATTAATTGTAGGTTACCTCTCACTAAGAAACAAAGCATATGAAGGCTTATAAGGCCTATAGAACATTTTCAGTATACAGAACATCATAGCTCATACCTGATTATGCTCATCATCTCAACATATCTGCATAATTAGTAATCATGATACCATTACATATCAGTACTATGCAAATAAGGGTTATCTTATTACATTCATAACCCATTAGTCTCTATTTGAGCTTCACATAGGATTATTCTGTGTTAGGACTTCACATAGTATCACTTTGTATTAGGGTTTCACATAGCAGTACCCTGTATTAGGTTTTCACATAGCATTACCCTATATTAGGGTTTCACATAGCATTACCCTATAATAGGGTTCACATAGCAAGGAATCAATATGGATAACATAAGTATTCAATCATACTTATTTATTCTCATCATTCATCATTGAATGTATTATTAATCACAAAGTATGAGTTTCTCTCTCATCTTTGCCAGAATATTATTGCATCATAGTTTATAGGTTTGGAATAACCTTTTCATAAGGCAAGTTAGCCTACTACCATCAAGGTGCATTACATCTCAATGTAACAATTGACATGACACATTTCATGTGTCATCCATTCCAATTATAATGAACTTAGAACACATCATGGTATATCAGAATTGGGGTGTTGGATGTGATGTCTATCATACCTTGATGTATCACTTCCCTCAACACCTTCATCTTACCTGAGTTATTCACTTAGCTTGTATTAGGGTATCACTCATCCTAATACTTATGCACTAGATCATCACATTCATTATGCTATGTATTGGTCATGTTTCATCTATTTTAGAGCACACAACCATTGCCAAAGATATGGACTCACCCTTGAGTCAGGGACAATTCATACAAGGATATTCATAATCAACCCCTCTATGTATTTCATTTGTCAAGACATTAATCACGATTCCATCAATAGGAATAGGATTTCCATAATTATAATTTGAGGTTCACTTAGCATCTCACAAACATATATAGATTTCACCCAGAATCACTCATCATTAAAGTTTCACATAACATTCTTCTATATCAGGGTTTCACCTAGAATTATGTGAAATTAAGATTTCACAACACATCACCCAGTGCTAGGTCTTCACATAGGATTAGTAGCACAACCCTATATTAGGGTTTCATATACCTTTATCCCATTTTAGGGATTAGGGTTTATCATTCACATCTAAGTGGGGTTTCTCTTTTCTCATACCCAAATTAGGGTTAGGATATACAATTCCCATTAAATTTCATTGTTACACTAAGTTAGGATTACATCATCACCCTGGATTTATGATAACACTCATCTTTGCCCTAGATTAGGGTTTCACACATAGCATTGCTCTAATTAGGGTTAGGGCTCATTGATTAGGGTTTCATGATCTCATTATTATGAATCAACCCTTATCACATAGTTTACTTATAATGAGAGAATTAGGGCTTAATTATATAAGCATTCATCTCTCTCATTCCGTCTTTCATCCTATTTAGGATGTTAACTATACCAAGATTAATCTAGGTCAACTCTTCACTTGAGTACACATAGATAGGGTTAACCATTGAAATCTTCAATTACATTAAGTATCCAAATAGGTTGACCATATTGGAACTTCAATTACATAAGATATTCAAATGGATTAACCATGTTGATCTTCACATAGTTGATTACTTAGACCCTCAATGATCTTAGTTCTCATACATCAATTGGTTGAAAACCATTTGAACAAGTTGTACTTGAAATCAATTAGAAAAAGTAGGTATTGAAACCGTTTGCACTTTGGGTCTCCAAACGGTCTTGAGACTGTTTGGTCAAAACCTCCTCAAAACCGCATGGACCAATATGGTCTCAACCAATTGAATTGGATTAGGATTTCCAATGTTGATTCCTTCAATCATTGAATTCATGGAACCAATCATCAATTGGACCTATCCTCATTCTTCAATTGAGTTTAATAGGTCAACCTTCAACTGATTTGACCCTCAATTGACCCTCAATTGATTATCAATTAGGGTTTGAATCAATTGAATTAGGGTTTGGAATCGATGATCCTTCAACACTATTCAATGCAAGATTAGTTACTTTGAAACCATTGAACCATCATCCAAATTGAACATGACCTGACCCCAAACGGTCTTGAGGTCATTTCGATGACCACCAAATGGTCTTGAGACCGTTTGCCCATCATATCATCAAAATCCAAGTCAACCCATTAGGATTTGGATCATTGAATTGATCACCAAATCAGCAATTGATTACACTTTAACTTAGTATCATTGGATCATCAATTGCTTAACCATACTCACCCCTAGAACTCCAAACGGTCTTGGGTGACCTCCAAACGGTCTTGAGACCGTTTGGATGAGCTCCAAACGGTCTTGAGACCGTTTGGCTCATCCAATCCTTGGATTCTAGTGAAAAATCATTAGGGTTTGAGCTATTGAGTTGATCATAAAATCAGCACTTAATTGCAAAGTGATTTGGTACCTTTAGACCTTCAATTGGTCAAAAATTCTTAACCCTAGACTTTCAAATGGTCCTAGGTGATCCCCAAACGGTTTTGAAACTGTTTGGGTCAATCAACCCAAAACATCAATTCATTTCAATCCAAAATCAGCACTTAGCCGATTAGGGTTAACACCATATCTTTTGTCCTTCAAACACTTAACCATATCCACCCCTAGACCTCCAAATGGTCTTGGGTGACCCCCAAACGGTCTTGAGACCGTTTGGGTGATTCCCAAATGGTTTTGAAACCGTTTGGGCTAATTAACCCAAAAAGTCAAATCAATCAAGTTGAAAATCAGCACATAATCCAATTAGGGTTTGCCTAATTGATTAGCCTTAAACTCATGATTCCTTTAGATTTAATCCATAAAATTTGGTGAGTCATTAACCAACATGAATAGGAACAGGAATCTCAAACGGTCAATCCTTTGTCAACCCTCTCAAACGGTTTTGAAACCATTTTCCCAAAAAGTGAAAATACTCAAGTTGAAAATCAGCACTTAATCCAATTAGGTTTGCCTAATTGATTAGCCTTCAACTCACGATTACTTTGGAATTAATCCATAAAATTTGGTGGGATATCAACCAACATAATTAGGAACAGGAATATCAAACGGTAAACCCTTGGTCAACCATCTCAAACGGTTTTGAGCCCATTACCCATTCGGTTTTGGACTAAATTAACCAATCAATCTTGAAGTTGAAACCCATTCAGTTTTAAGGTGAAGTATCCATTGGATCTTTAGTAAAATTACCCATGCGGTATTGAGTAATTACCCATGCGGTCTTGGGTGTATTACCCATACGTTTTTGAGTGAATTACCCATGCGGTCTTGGAGTCCAAATACTCCAAACGGTTTTGAACTCAAAAGTGTCCATTCGGTTTTGCAACTAACTAAATCATGCGGTTTTGAAAACCGTTTGCTCATTCCCTTGGATAAGGTGTGTGCTTGTGATGATGTCATCATCATCAACCTGCAAACCTTAGAAATCTACTGCCATCTTCATGGCAATTGCATCAACTAATCAAGGGTATTACAGAAAGAGCAATTGAATCAATTGAATTGAGAAATTGAGTTCAATAACAATGAATATGGGTTCAAGTTATAAAACCCGCCTCCAATTGAGTTCCAAAGATCCAATCTCACGGAAATAATGGTGGATGAAACTCCTTTCACTATTGCAAGGGTCGTCCTCAAGCTTTGAGTGAAAAAAATTGGTTAGAATTAAAGAGGGGATCGAGTTATGAAGAATTCAGGCATTGATTTTTGATTTTCACCATGGATTCAAGGTGAAAGGAGCTCAAGAACCTTACCAACAGGTTGGGGGTCGTCCTCCTGCTCCTCCACAGATCCTTGGTCATTTTACAAGCAAGGGGAAAGAAATAAATCCGAAAAAGCCTTTGTTTTGGCGTAGAAAGGGTACTTTTATAAGAAAATTGATGAGAGAGAAGATACTTTATAAAAGTCTTTTAATTCCAAAATTGTTGCCACCACTTCCCCTTGGTTTCTTACATGAAAGGGAATCTCTATACCCACCGAACTACCTTCCATTATCCATGAATTAAGGGAAAAGAAATTAAGCACCTTAACCCTTATAATAAGAATATCCATATTTGAGTGGAAATTCTTTTTCTTATTATAATGGTGAGTGGAATTTCACCTCCTTAGGATATGCTCGTGCCTTTGCAAGGATTTAGGATTATCCACACACATCTCAATCCAACCATTTTAATTTTGGTTGAAATACCTTTAATTAATACATTTATTTTTGCCCTAAATCAAATTAGGGTTTCAATTAGGCATTAATCTTGATTATTTTAATATCAAGATTCTCTCTCCTCCAACTTAATTCAAATGAGGCGACCCTATCATTTTCCTTGCTCTTAATGATGCCAAGAAACATTAGGGACCTTATTGAAGTGGTAATTTGCATATTGAATCCTAGATTTTGGGTAAATTGCACTTTACAACAAAATAGGTTTTAATGCACAAGGATTGCTTTACAAGCTTAATCTTGGTGCCCAAGTTTGTGAAAAACATATCACTACATCATATTCATTCTTATGATGTCTCAACATCAGAGGGACATCTTATCATGCAACATTTGCAATTCAACCCTTCAACTTGGGTAATTTGCACTTTAGTCCAAAATAAGCAAACATTGCTTCAACATTGCTCAATCAGGACCAAAATTAAAACATAAGTTTCCCATGAGCTTTACTTTTCCCAAGATAAGATTAAGAATCTTCTCAACCTTATTAGGAAAAACATCTTGGGTTAACACATAACCCAATTCAGGGATGTTACAATCATTATATGAAAGACTATCATACATGATAGGAAAATATAGTGGTTGATGAGTTGAGTAGAAAGTCATCTGCATCATTGTCTTCTAATGAACCACATTTGTATTCTATCATTTTTCATAAGTGGGACATGTTGGTGTCTCTTCAACATTTGAATGTATAATTGAAAGTCTCCTTGTTTACAAGTTTTCAGACACATTTAATGCTCAAGCAGAAATTAATACAACATATCAAAGAAGCCTAGAAAGATGATACTATGATACATAATATCAAGTCATAGTTTGGTAGTGGAAAGCATGATGGCTTTCATGAGACAAACGGAGGGACAATGTGCATTCACAATCAAAAGATGGTTCATGACGTTGATGGTTTGATGGAAATGATACTTGAGGAGACTCATTCCTCTATATACACTACACATCATGGTAATACAAAGATGTAATATAGTCTTAAAGAATTATATGGTGGCTAGGTTTGAATCCTTCTGTCGCAAAGTTTGTTGCTAAATGTCTAGTTTGTCAGTACAAGATTTGCAGCCTTTTCCAGTTGTCCAGTGGAAACATGATCACACAATCATTGAGTTTTTGATCGGTCTTCCAAGGAAAACTTAAGGTCATGATTCTTTCAGGGTAGTCATTAATTTATTTACAAAGTCGGCTCTCATTTTTCTGGTTAAGACCATCTACACTGTAGACAAGTTGGCATAGATCTAAATTGATGAGATTGTTTCTCTGCACATCATACCGGTTATCATAGTATAAGATGGAAGCCCTCAGTTCACGAGTAGCATCTGGGACCATCTTCAAGCAACCTTGAGAACACAAATTGAAATTCAGTATAGATTTTTATCCGTAGACAGATGGTCAGTTAGAAAGGATCTTAAAAATGTTAGAGGATTTTTTGAGGGCATGTGTGGTTCAATTTTTGGGAAGTTGTGATATTCACCTGAGCCAAATTGAGTTTGCCTACAACAACAACTATCAGAAGAATATATAGATGGCACCATACAAGGCGTTATACATGAGATGTTGTAGGTGGTCTCTTTGTTAATACGAGGCATGTGATATCAATTGTTGGTTCCTGAACTGGTCTAGCAGACTATAGATAAGATTAAGGCGATCCATCTATAGTTGAAGGTAACATATGATAGGTAGAAGTCAGATACAGATAATCGACATAGACCATTAGAATTCCAAGTTGGAGACCATGTATATCTCAAAGTCTCTCATTGGATGGGCATCCTGAGGTTTGGGAAGAAGGGTAAGCTAGTTCCTATATTTATGGGACCTTAGCTATCATAAGCTTAACTTGGGAAGGTGTCTTATAGGTTGGTGTTACTGCCAGAGTTACATCGGATGCATGATGTCTTCCACATTTCAATGTGTAGGAAATTCCAACCATACACAGAGCAGACATACAACTAGTAGAGGTGGAGTTAGATAATGTTGTTTCATATGTTGAGTGTAAGGACCCTGACCTTCATTTTGGGCTTACCCTGTTTGCTTTGCCTAAACCTTGTGTTTAGATGTTTGCTAATCACCTGAAGTTGTGGTTAGGGTTTGTTTGTGCTTTGTTGAGAGGTTAGACACAACTCACAATTAACCCAAGTTTTAGGGTTAGTGTGCAAGTTTGTCACCTTGAGAGATGTCTTTCTCTCTCTTTGCATCCTATAGAGTTAATAGGATGAGTTGGGCACCTTGCTTGAGTTGTTTTCGGCCTCTCTTGAGGTTGTTGTAACCTAGACTTGTTGTTGGGCTTTCTTCGGCCTTGTTGAGGCTTGATATCGGGTGAGACCTTGGTGTATCAGCCAGGAGGAGTGCTTCATTGTATCGGGCACAATGTGTATCATCCATGGTGTGTTAAATTGCCATGTTGGGTGACACACACCCTTCACCTAGCCTCGTTTGTGTCACCTTCTTTGGACATGTGGCAGTTGCTTTGCTAAGTGGGTGGCAAGTCGTGGACAAGTGGTGTTAGCATGTGGCCTGACCATTGGACAAGTTTTCTAGGTTCAGGTGCCACCTTGCCATGCTTTCTCCCTTCACCCCTTAGTATATAAGCAACCCTCCTTGCTTGCTAAGCCTCTTTAGTACCCTTAGTTGCTCTCTTTCCTTTGGTGGCCGAGATAGGAGTGGAGAAGAGGAAGTGGTGGCCTATACAGCTGGTGTATTGGCCGATACATCTTGCCCCCTTCCTCCTTTCCTTCTCTCATGGTGAGTATCCTTCTCTCTTTCCTTGGCACCTTCACTTTCTTGCTTGTTTTTCGGCCATGGTGGTTATGAGTTGTTCTTCTCTTCTTGAAGTGGACAAAGGTGGTGCCTTGGAGGTTGGAGCTTGGTGTTTGGGGCTTTAGAGCTTGAGGAGTGTGCTTGAGGTGGGTTACATAACTACTAACCCTAACTATACTACCTTCTTTCTATGTTGCTTTGTTATATGTTTTCTTGATCGACCATACATATCTTGTTAGTGACATTCTTGATCTAGTATGTAGACCTTATTGGATATGATGATATGGTTGTTCTT
The DNA here is from genome assembly GCA_963693085.1 of Alisma plantago-aquatica. Classification (NCBI taxonomy): domain Eukaryota; kingdom Viridiplantae; phylum Streptophyta; class Magnoliopsida; order Alismatales; family Alismataceae; genus Alisma; species Alisma plantago-aquatica. Next base: position 1,493,689,019 of record OY856410.1, read on the forward strand.
GTGTTGGCTGGACCTTTATATTAGAGTTCCTTGGGCAACACCCCTTTCTCTCTATGGTCTTGAGAGGCGAGCTTAAGCTCTAGTTATATAGACAAAACCCCTCTCTCCCTTAGTTGTGGAGAGGTGAGTCTATACTCTAGTTGCTTGAGCAACACCCCTCTCTTACCATGGGTTTGAGAGGTGAGCCTTAGGTGGGACGTTGACCTAGTTGTTGGTTGGTTGTCCGATATGGTGAGGATCTATCTTGTTTCCCGATATGTGATAGAGGTTGTGCAAGACTCCTCGCACTTAGTTGTTGAGAGGTGAGCCAACTCTCTCTTGATCTTTTAGGGTTCAGTGGTTGTCTTGAGGTCGAAGGCGACCAACCCGATGTGACCTTTGGACTCTTACCCGATATCCCTCCACTAGGGTTGAGCTTGGGAAATATGTTAAATGGATGTTGACCTCTTTGATCGATATGGGTCCTTACCCAAGATGTGTTGTTGGACGATATGCTCTTGGGTGATATATTTTTGCCCTATATGCCCTCTTGAGTACCCTGGATGACATGGATAGTCCATGCCTTGATGATGAGTGTTGAGAAACACCCCTCCTTCGTTGAGTTGTGAGGTGAGCTCTAGAACTTGGTCGATATGATGTTGGGTATGTTAGTTGGACAATATGGGTCTCTCAAACCCTAGCTGTTGGGTGATATGTCCCTTGGCAATTAGGGAGCCCTAACCCTAGATGGGTGATTTACTTGTGCATTGAACGATATGGAAGCTCTTGAGCGATATGGTGTGATGACCAAGGTGTTGGTTGATGACCGACAAGGATGGTGCTTTGACTGATAGGGAAACCCTAACCTTAGATGTACGACATGGTAGTTTTGCCAACTTGGATGTGTCTTGGGTGATAAAGACATGGTGGTTGGGCAAAATGGAAACCCTAACTCTAGCTTGGGTGACATGGGGTCTTGGCCGACATGGTATGCTGCCCGATACCATCTTGTATAGAGTTGCCTGATATGGTGGATGCCCGACATGTGTATTGGTGCCCTAGGGTTTGGTAGTGGCCGATACCTTTGGGTGAAGGATAGTTCCCTACCCGATATCCTTTTAGTGAGGGTTGTGCTCTACCTGATATAGTTATGATGAGGAATATGATACCTTTAGTGAGGGACGATGTGCTTTTGGTGAGGGTTATCCCTTACATGACATAATTAGGGTAATTGTTATGTTAATACTTTCTTTGGTCACATGAGAATGCTTTGTATTGATACACTTACCTATGTTGCATGGTTGTTTCTCATAATGGAGTAAAGGGTTATAGATGTTCCTTGTACAAGTACCATTGTTTCTCTATAATTATGCTAACCATGCCAGTTCCATGTGTATGGATATGAAATCAGGTAATAGCCATGGTGATGGTATGATAGTGATATGATATGGAACATCAAGGGTTATGATGAACCCAGTGATATATGATGGGTGTTACTCATGGAATGGAAATATGTGCCTTGATGATGGGATTGAGTCCCTATGATGTTGATCCTTGAGATGGATCTTGATGATTGGGAAGAGGCCAAGTGGTAACATGTAATGTTGATCCCTGTGATGGATGAGGATGATGTTGATGGCTTTGAGAATAAGAATGACAATGTAAAACATGATAATGAGATCTATGTTGTTTACATTTGTTTACATATTACATAACATGGTGAATCTTGCAATCCACTTAAAATATGTTAATTAATTATAGATGAATCTTTCATGTAGTTTGCCTTGGCCATAGATCCATCATCGTTAGGAGCTGTTGATGGTGAAATGGTTTCTCCTGTGGGTTAACCCGGAGCACATATTGTTGAATATGTGGGGTTTCTCCTAGCCGAAAGAAGGAGGTATAGAGTACAACTTTGGTTGTAGACTCAGATGGGTATAAGAGCATGGTGAACAGACTCATGGCTCAGTATGATAGAGCATGAATGTGTTCATGGCTCAGGAGAACGGTGAATAGGCCCATGGATCAAGGTATGCTAGCGCTTACCGAGGCGGGCTAGAGGAAAGGGTGGCCTGCGGGAGCTGACTATGTGACCGAGGTCACTTAAGAAAGAGATTGTGGTCCTGATTTGGATATCATACACTGACCACGAAGAGGATGAGGTTGTGGAGTCCGACTCTTCTATTGACCTTATATGGTACGAACTTTGGGTTTTGCAACCAAAGGTTGGACTTGAGCGGTACAACTCACTTCCTCAGGGCATAATAAATCGTAATCTAGCCGTATAGTATATTTGCTTAGGGAAAACACAGAACATTGGTTGAGGCCTTGTTTGTATAGTTTCCCTAGTTATATCTTGCATCTAATTACATGTTCCTCATATGTTATGATAAGATCCTATAAGAATTGTCTTGTCAATCATGTTCCATATATTATCTGTTTATATTCCTCGTAGATATCCTGGTAAGATGTTATAGAGTTAGTTCTGCTCAGTATGTTGCATATATGATCTGCTTATATTAGTTACCTACTTTATCTGTTCTAGCTCTCCTGAGGTTTTATAGTTTCGACGGGGGTTATGTTTCTCGCTGGGACTGTGTGTCTCACCCCTTTGGTTTAAAACCTTTAAGGTGGACGTGCTAGACGTGGTGGTGATCGTGGTATTGTAGCTGAGCAGCAAGAAGAACTGCAGAAGGAAAGAGATGGATATGCTGCTGTTTTTGGTTGTTTTGTAGTAGAGTCCTAGAGTCATCCCTATACTCTCAGGTCCTTGGAGGTGTTTTGATGAGGTTTCACGATGTATATTTGATATGGCTTTCTTATCCTATTGTTGACCTGGCTAGGTCTGTTATGTACATAAATAGGTGGTGAACTCTTGTGCGTATGGGACAGCTAGATCCTATGAGCTGTGGACATGTATCAAGTTTATGTATATATATAACATGTTTCTTTGTAGGATGTGGATTTGGTTGTAATAGTTCCTTTCTTATATGCTTTTCGCAATTGGTTTTAATTAACCCGTGTTTTTGGTAATACGATGTTTATAATGATTCCACACGTTTTCGCATGGTTTTTCGCTATCTTTGTGATGGCGAGATGTCACAAGTAAGTTGGTATCAGAGCTCTAGGTTCGCTGAATCTACATGGATCTAGGACTAGGTTTGTGTCTGTTCTTGTGTTTTTCTCTAGATTTTCTCATAATGACCTTCTTCTCCCAGTAGAAGATAAAGCTAAAAGATGTCTGGAAATCACAAAGAGCATGCTTCCGAGAGCAGTGCCACTACATCCGTTGATGGAGAGAGTGTGTAGACACATGAAGATTGGGTGCCTGAGGTCCCCCAAATCAACCCAGCCATTCTTGAGAATCCTGTCTACCAGCACCTCATGAGACAAGTAATGGCAACGATGAATCTCATGGTGGAGATATTACCTGTGCCTCCACCAAGGGCACCGGTTCTACGTGAGGAATCATCGGGTATTGGGAAGACCTTTGAGTGGCTTTGCTGAGTCGGAGCTTCAGATTATACTAGAACGAATGATCCAGCAGATGGAGATCTGTGGCTGATAGGTTTTGAGAAGGCCTTCCAGATCCTTGACAACCCCAAAGCAGACAAAGTCAAGCACACTGTCTACCTTCTGAAAGGGAGTGCAAGCCACTAGTGGGCCATCGAAGAGGAGAAGCGACCTGGTGAGGTGATCTGTTGGTACGTCTTCTGGCAGGAGTTTGTGAGTCGATACTTCTTGAAGACATATCTGGATGAGAAGATCGTCAGTTTGAGTGTCTATGCCAAGGATCTATAAACATCACCGAGTATGAAGCCAAGTTATGGAGCTGCTGAGGTTTTGTCCTCACATGGCGACAACGGATGAGGAGAGGATCAGACGGTTTGAGAAAGGTTTGACTGTCGAGCTGTCAACACCTGTTGCTTCTTTAGAGAACCGGGAGCAGTTTGCCACATTTGTGGAGTCTGTCCGAAAGATTGAACGGTCATTCAAGGAGAAGAGAGATGCCATGTCTAAGAAAAGGCTTGCTCAGTTTCAGAAATAGAGGTTTGACAACCACAAGAAGCCGATCTTTTCTGCACCTTATGTGATGCAAGGTTCTAGTGTACCATCTCAGTGGTCACCAAGTAAAGGAAGAGGGTGTGGTTATTTGCCATCCAGAGCCTACAATACAGCTTCAGTAGCAATGAAAGGGCCATCTAAGCCGTAGTTAGAGGACATGTCATGCTATCTTTATGAGAAGACAAGGTATATGAAATCGAATTTCCCAAGGAGAGATGTCAAAGTGACGCAACAACTAAGATAGAGTCAACAAGGTTCAGATAAACATCAGTTTAGTGGTGCTAGAGGGCGAGTACGCAGCCAAGCGTCACAAGATGGATCATATGCTCAAGGAAGCAGAGGTCATGGAGGTCATCTAGCAACAACTCAATTCTATGCTATGAGTCATCCTGAGATGATAGTCAACCTGTGAGTGGTGGCAGGTCAGATGGAGTTATTTCATTCTGATTTGTCTTCTTCTTACTTTGTATCTATTTTGGTTGACCCGGGTGCTGCACACTCTTTTATCACTCATAGTATGCTTGATAGCTGTCTTATACCTGTTAGTTGTAAGAAAGATAGCTTATTGTTAGAAACCCCTCTTGATGGTTCCTCGATGCTTCGAGAGGTGTGTCCATCTTGTATTCTATCCTTTTCGAGACACAATGTACAAGTGGATCGCATACCACTTAATATGCATGGATTTGATGTAATCCTTGGAATGGATACCTTAGAGAGGTATAAGGTTGTGCTGGACTGTGGTTCCAAGCAAGCGGTGTTCGCTGATGATGGTGAGAAGTGGATCTTCCAGGGAGATAGGAAGATTCTTTTGATGTGTTTGGTATCAATTTTGTTGGCAGAGAAGTTGTTGCGGCAAGGTTGTAGAGCGTTCTTGGCTCATGTTGTGGATACCGAGGCTAGAGGTCTGAGTCATCAGGACATGACAGTTATCAGAGAGTTTGAGGATGTGTTTCCCGATGAGTTTCCCAGTGTTCCCCCACCTCAAGAGATTGACTTTGAGATCAATCTAATTCCAGGGACACAACCAGTTGCTCAGACACCGTACATGGTGGCTCCAGCTGAGATGGAAGAGCTAAAAAAAGCAATTATAGGAGTTGCTGGATAAAGGTTTCATCAAACCTAGCACATCACAGTGGGGTGCTCAAGTTCTATTTGTAAAGAAGAAGGATGGATCGATGCATCTGTGCATAGATTACCGGCAGTTGAACAAAGTTACAATAAAAAATAAGTATCCTTTGCCAAGGATAGACGATCTGTTTGATTAGTTTCTTGGTGCTACAGTGTTCTTAAAGATCGATCTACGGTCTGGATATCATCAGTTGAGGATCAAGGATGAGGACATACCAAATTCATCTTTCAGGATGAGGTATGGTCACTTTGAGTTTGTGGTTATGCCATTTGGGCTAACCAATGCACATGTTGCTTTCATGGATCTGATGAATAGGGTGTTCCATCTGTTTTTAGATCAGTTTGTTGTGGTTTTCATAGATGACATCTTGATCTATAGATGGGACAATCAATAGCATGAACAACATCTTCAATAAGCGTTGACTCTCCTTTGCCAACATCAGTTGTATGCCAAGTTCAGTAAGTGTGAGTTCTCGATGAAGGAAGTGACTTTCTTGGGACATGTGATATCAGCAGAAGGAGTCAGAGTGGATCCCAAGAAGGTGGAGTCAGTTATAGAGTGGGAGCAACTGAAGACGCCGACTGAATTTTGTAGTTTTCTGGGTTTAGCACAATACTACCGGAGGCTTATAAAGAACTTTAGTGTGATCACGTTGCCGTTGACGAAGTTGACCAGGAAGGATGTACCTTTTGTTTGGGATGATCGTTGTCAGCGAGATTTTCAGATATTGAAGGAGAAGCTGACTAGTGCTCCAATGTTGGTGCTGCCAGAGCCTGGGAAAGGCTATGTTGTTTTCTGTGATGCTTCTAAGAAAGGATTAGGATGTGTGCTGATGTAGGAAAATCATGTGGTTTCTTTTGCTTCATGACAGCTTAAGAAACATAAGGAGAGTTATCTGACATATGATTTGGAACTAGTAGCGGTGGTCCATGCATTAAAGATTTGGAGACACTATCTTTATGGGGAGGTGTGTCAGATCTTTACGGATCATAAGAACCCGAAGTATATCTTCTCGATGAGTGAGCTGAACATGCGACAACGTCGCTGGATGGAGCTGATCAGTGATTATGATTGCACCATTGCATATCATCCGGGTAAGGTGAATGTGGTAACTGATGCGCTTAGCAGGAAGTCTTCTTCTCTTCCTACAAAGAAGGCACAGTTGAGTTCTTTGATATGCCATAGGCGGGATATAATTGTCTCTTTGCGACAGATGAATGTACAATTGGAAGTATCCTTGTTGGCATAGATGCAAGTGAAGCCTACATTGAGGCAGCAGATCAAAGAAGCACAGCATGCAGATGCTACAGTTCAGTTGATCAGGATAGAATTTGGTAGCGAGAAGTGTGATGGATTCCATGAGTCCGAGGATGGACTGGTTTGCTATCATAATAGGATGATGGTTCCCGATGTTTATGATCTAAGAAAATTAGTGCTCAAGGAAGTGCACACATTGATGCATGCTATGCATCCAGGTGTAACCAAGATGTATCATAATCTAAAGGACCTGTATTGGTGGCCTGGATTGAAGAGATATGGCCTGGATTGAAGAGAGATGTGGCTGAGTTTGTGGCTAAGTATACGATATGCCAGTAGGTTAAGGCTGAGCATCAAAAGTCGGCAGGTACGTTGCAACCCATGTCAATACCACAGTGGAAATGGGATCATGTAACCATGGATATCGTAGTTGGTCTTCCGAGGATAGCTAGAAATTATGATTCCATTTGGGTGATAGTGGACAAATTGACAAAGTCTTCCCATTTCATACCTATGAAAATGACATATACAACATAGTTGCTGGCTTAGGTGTATGTGGATGAGATAGTGCATTTTCACGGTGTGCCCACAACGATAGTTTCTGACAGAGGTCCTCAGTTCATGAGACGTTTTTAGGAACAGTTGCACAGAGCGTTGGGAACACAGTTGAGTTTCAGTATCGTTTTCCACCCACAGACCGATGGAAAGTCTGAAAGGACTATTCAGACTTTGGAGGATCTTCTCAGAGCTTGTGTTTTGTAGTTCCTAGGTAGTTGGGACATACATCTTAGTTTGATAGAGTTCACCTACAACAACAGTTACTAATGGAGTATTGATATGGCACCTTATGAGGCTTTATATGGCAGGAAGTGCAGATCTCCTTTATGTTGGTATGAGTCCGGCGAGTATCAGCTTTTGGGTCCTAAGTTAGTGCAACAGATGACTGAGAAGATCAAGGTGATACAACGATAGTTGAAAGTGGCACAGGATAGATAGAAGTTGTATGTAGATAATCGTCGACGACCTCTAGAGTTCCAGGTGGGAGACAATGTGTATCTCAAGGTCTCTCCATGAAAAGGTGTGCTGAGGTTTGGCCAGAAAGGCAAGTTGTCTCCCAGGTATATGGGGCCATATCCGGTGATAGCACGTGTTGGCAAAGTGGCTTACAAGTTAGAGCTACCGCTAGAGTTGCATAGGTTGCATCCACTGTTCCATGTCAATATGCTGAAGAAAAGTCATCTAGGCACAGAGACAGTGATATAACCGGTTGAGGTTGAGATCGATGAAGATGTGACCTACGAGGAAGGTCCAATGTTGATCCTTGACTGAAGAGTGAAGAAGCTGAAGAGGAAGGACCTGGTCTTGTGAAGGTTCTTTGGCATCATCGTTGCATTGAGGAAGCCACATGGGAGCTTGAGGAAGAGATGAGGAGGAAGTATCCCTCACTTTTCTCTTCGGATTTTGGGGGTGAAATCCTTTTGTAGGGGTTTATGGCTTGTAAGGACCTTGACCTTCGTTTTGGGCTTACCGTGTTTGCTTTGCCTAAACCTTGTGTTTAGATGTTTGCAAATCACCTGAAGTTGTGGTTAGGGTTTGTTTATGCTTTGTTGAGAGGTTGAGGTGCAACTTGCAATTTACCCAAGTTTTAGGGTTAGTGTGCAAGTTTGTCACCTTGAGAGATGTCTTTCCCTCTCTTTGCATCCTCTAGGGTTAAGAGGATGAGTTGGGCGCCTTGCTTGAGTTGTTTTGGGCCTCGCTTGAGGCTATTGAAATCCAGGCTTGTTGTTGGGCTTTCTTGGGCCTTGTTGAGGCTTGATATCGGGTTAGACCTTGGTTGTATCAGCCAGGAGGAGTGCTTGGTTGTATCACGAAAGATATGTATCAGGCATGGTGTGTTAAATTGCCATGTTGGGCGACACACACCCTTCACCAAGCCTCGTTTGTGTGACCTTCTTTGGACATGTAGCAGTTGCTTTGCTAAGTGGGTGGTAAGTCGTGGACAAGTGGTTTTGGGGGTGTTACCATGTGGCATGACCCTTGGATAAGTTTACTAGGGTCGGGTGCCACCTTGCCATGCTCTCTCCCTTCACCCCTTAGTATATAAGCAACCCTCCTTGCTTGCTAAGCCTCTTTAGTACCCTTAGTTGCTCTCTTTCCTTTGGTGGTCGAGCTTGGAGTGGAGAAGAGGAAGTGGTGGCCGATATAGCTGGTGTCTTAGCCGATACATCTTTCTCCCTTGCTCCTTTCCTTCTCTCGTGGTGACTATCCTTCTCTCTTTCCTTGGAACCTTCTCTTTCTTGCTTGTTTTTCGGCCATGGTGGTTATGAGTTGTTCTTCTCTTCTTGAGGTGGCCGAAGGTGGTGCCTTGGATCTTGGAGCTTGGTGCTTGGGGCTTTAGAGCTTGAGGAGTGTACTTGAGGCAGGTTACATAACTCCTAACCCTAACTATACTACCTTCTTTCTATGTTGCTTTGTTATATGTTTTCTTGATCGGCCATACATATCTTGTTAGTGACGTTCTTTCTCTAGTATGTACCCTAAACCTTGTTGGATATGATGACATAGTTGTTCTTGTGTTGGCCGAACATTTAGATTAGAGTTCTTTGGGCTACACCCCTTTCTCTCTATGGTCTTGAGAGGTGAGCTTAAGCTCTAGTTGTGTAGACAAAATCTCTCTCTCCCTTAGTTGTGGAGAGGTGAGTCTATACTCTAGTTGCTTGAGCAACACCTCTCTCTTACCATGGGCTTGAGAGGTGAGCCTTGGGTGGGACATTGACCTTGTTTTTGGTTGGTTGGCTGATATGGTGAGGATCTATCTTGGTGCCCGATATGTGATAGAGGTTGTAAAAGACCCCTATCACTTAATTTTTGAGAGGTGAGCCAACTCTCTTGATCTTTTAGGGTTCGATGGTTGTCTTGAGGTCGAAGGTGACCAACCCGATGTGACCTTTGGACTCTTGCCCAATATGACTCCTTTAGGGTTGAGCTTGGGCGATATGTTAGGTGGATGTTGACCTCTTTGACCGATATGCGTCCGTACCCAAGAAGTGTTGTTGGACGATATACTCTTGGGTGATATAGTGTTTGCCCGATATGCCCTCTTGAGTACCCTGTATGACATGGATAGGCCATGCCTTGATGATGAGTGTTGAGCAACACCCCTCCTTCCTTGAGTTGTGAGGTGAGATCTAGTAATTGGTTGATATGATGATGGGTATGTTAGTTGGATGATATGGGTCTCTCAAACCCTAGTTGTTGGGCAATATGTCCCTTGGTCGATAGGGATCCCTAACCCTAGATGGGTGATATACTGGTGCCTTGAATGATATGTAAGCTCTTGATCGATATGGTGTGATGACCAATGTGTTGGTTGATGATCGACAAGGATGGTGCTTTGACTGATAGGGAAACTCTAACCTTAGATGTCTGACATGGTAGTTTGGTCGATAGGGATTTGTCTTGGGCAATAAAGACATGGTGGTTGGGCAACATGGAAACTCTAACTCTAGCTTGGGCGACATGGGGTCTTTGCCGACATGGTGTGCTTCCTGATACCATCTTGTATAGAGTTTCCCGATATGGTGGATGCCCTACATGGGGCTTGGCACCCTAGGGTTTGGTAGTGGCAGATACCTTTGGGTGAAGGATAATGCTCTACCCGATTTAGTGAGGGTTGTGCTCTATCCGATATACCTATGATGAGGAATATGATACCTTTAGTGAGGGATGATGTGATTTTGGTGAGGGTTATCCCTTACCCGACATACTTAGGGTAATTGTTATGTTAATACTTGCTTTGGTTACATGAGAATTCTTTGTATTGATACGCTTACCTATGTTTCATGGTTGTTTCTCATAATGGAGTAAAGGGTTATAGATGTTCCTTGTACAAGTACCATTTTTTCTCTATGATTATGCTAACCATGTAGGTTCCATGTGTATGGATATGAAATCAGGTAATAGCCATGGTGATGGTATGATAGTGATATGATATGGAACATCAAGGGTTATGATGAACCCGATGATATATGATGGGTGTTACCAATAGAATGGCAATGTGTGCCTTGATGATGGGATTGAGTCCCTGTGATGTTGATCCTTGAGATGGATCTTGATGATTGGCAAGAGGCCAAGTGGTAACATGTAATGTTGATCCTTGTGATGGATCATGATGATGTTGATGGCTCCTCAGTTGAGGGGTTATATAACCCCATCTCATTAGCAGCCGCTAATCAATATAGCGACAAAGAATGGCCGCAACTGAGCTCACCGGACTAGACTCCAACTGAGCTCACTGTGAGGGGTTATATAACCCCATCTCATTAGCAGCCGCTAATCAATATAGCGACAATGAATGGCCGCAACCACTGCTACTTTTGATTGCCATTGCTGCTATTGACAGAATGACAAGAGCCAAGGAAGAAAGGAGAAAGAAGGGAAAGGAAAGAGGGTGACACCACTATGGTTCTCTTCTCTAGTCTATACCAAGTTCTTAATCACAGCCAAAATTCTTGTTCCACCAGGGTATTTTCTACAAAAGGGTGTTGTTCCGGGAGGCCTTTTGGTGTGGTGGCGTACCGCTTCAGTATTATCTGTATCTCTTTCTTTTGCTTTATATTCCTAAAGTTTTGGGTCAAAATTTGAGATGAACTTTGTAATCTATTGATTAGTAGATTTCTCTATCGGGCTTTGACCTCGTGGTTTTTCCCTCACACATTGTGGGGGTTTTCCACACAAATCTTGGTGTTCATGTAGTTGCTTGTTTTCTATATTATTTTGCATAGCTAGTCCATACGTGCAGGTTATTCCACATTTTTTTGGCCTACATCAACCCCTTCAAGTTGTATGTTACACCCCCGATCTCATAGTTACCACTAATCATGAGATTAGGGCATAAATTGAGGATTTAACGTAACACAAAGATCACCCTTAACTTTTTTCTTTCATTTTGTTTCTCACATGCAATCACATAAACTAACTTTACAAGAGAATCTAAACATTGATTTCTCTAATCTGATTTCAACAGTAAAAATGCATGTATAAACATTCAATATGTTTCTCATACTTTTAAACACATAAGACTTGCTGATTCACATATATTACTGAAAGAGGAATAATGTTATACATAATCATTTACAACTCTCTCTTATTTCTTTACAAGGACCTAGAGTGACAAGGATCGACTAAACTTAACTATACTCAGACTTAACTCTTGTGGCAGATCCACCCTAATGCAATGATATCTTCAATCCCCACAGTTTCCCTAAAAATTATGAGTAGAGGAGTGAGCCTACTCGCTCAATGAATGAGTAAAACAATAATGCAGTCTAAAGCAATGAATCATACATTTATCATTCTTGGATAATTGAAATAAAACAAGATAGTAATTCAAACTAAAAGACTAGATATTCAAAAACTTACTAATAACATTGCAGCCTACATCATTAGAAATAAACAAGTATGGAAATATAATCCTCACTATATTCAATAGTATATTTAAAGAACAACTGCTACGAAGCTAAAATCAAATCTTTCTAAACTCTTCTTACTTATAAGAAACTCTTAAAACTTATATTATCATATTTTAGCTTATGCCCTGATCATATGCAGTGTACTCTACATATGAAGATTCATAGCGAACTACGATCTCACCATACAAGACTTAGTTTAAAACCCGGGAAGCTAAGCCTAGAACTGAATTCGTGTCTGCTTGACTTGAACCGTCATGTCTGACTAAGGTGGCTAAACACCTGGCCTTTAACTGGACCTCTCCTTCTAGGTTGAGTACATAGGAGGAGGGTCTGAGACGCTCTGTAGGCCTCATCTTGGTATGCTTTGTGGGTACCTATGGGTTACCACCGGGATCTCCGGTTCATGTTGGGTAACCTATCTTCTCTTAGGAGACTTCCTCAAGGGTTTCGTCTCCCCACATGCTCTGTGGGTGCGTTCCAATCCCCGTATACTGGTCGCTGCCAGGGTGGATCATTTCCTCCCTATAGTGCAGGCATCCGTAGGGAATCTACGATGTTTAGGGAACCTATGTCTATTATTTTATTATTCTTGGAAAGCTCTTACTATATTGTATCTCTCTATTACTTATTCTTGACTCTGGTATCTCTATGGTACCGAGTCTATTCATTTGAAGCTTATAAATACGACATGTACTTTCTTACTTAACTTGGCAAAGCAGTATATTAAACCACACTGTAATATACTAAAAATTCAATTGGTTATGTAGGCAAGCAGACTGAAATACTTAACCATACAGAGTACATGTCAACTGGCACTAATATTTACTCGAATCATGCAATAAAACTACTGATTATACTGATCAGGACTATTAAATTGAAATCACTGATGATACTGAACTAAATGCTTAACATATTGTTTACCCATTTCTTTGGGGTTCTCCTTACTCATGCACATATAGAACTTCTCATGTGTTCAAACATATATCATGTCTACTAATATAAATATTCTCATTCAACATTTCTCACATTTATGCATGGCATCAATAACATACCTATCTAGGGCATGTCATATCTCTCCACTTGCAATAGAATAACAACATATGCATTTCATGACAAGTATTTAAGTTAGAAAATCCAAATCTCATAAACAAAGCATACATGCATATAAGATAATATTCAGCTAAAATCTCAAAATATCACATGAATCATTTCAATCAGTCATTTACTACTAAATTAGACATGTATACTTGTAAAAGCATACTAGATTGGGTTTCCATCCTTGATTACTTGCTATTCACAGGATATGTATTGTGAAAATCAAAAACTCTATTTGTCCATACATCAAATAAAAGGGATCAAATATGTAGAATTATATACACTGGGAACATAAGTAAGATCATATAAACATAAATACAAATTTCAGTTGTTGTTCAAGCACCCGAATAACTTGAAAATTCAAATCTTCAGAAGATTCTCAATAAACTTCTTAATTTTGTAGTATTCAAGATACATGGATATATATATCCATGTCAATATATAAATGTTTTCAGATCATAGTTGGAACATAAATTGAAGTATTCTATAAACTAAATTCAAGAACACTTCTTTCCGTTTATTGTCTTCTAGGGAGAAATCGAGAATATAAATTAAAATCATCTAATTGAGTAAAATTGACTGAAATATTTTTTTACCCACTCACCCTAAGCTGTAAAACAGCTTAAAAATGTATCCCATATATGAAAATCTCGATCTCATATCAAATCCCTAGCAATTCACCCGATTCTTCTTCCTTTAAACTCGAAAACCCTAGAAATGGGGGATTATGAAGAAAGAGTGAGAAAAGGGGAAGTTTTGATACCATTTTGGATCAAATCAGAGGAGGGATGGAATCTTGACATGAGAGAGAAGATTCACCATTAAAGTCTATGCAAAGAAGCTAAACTTACTTGATTTCATCATTCCTCGGACCGCAAAACCCTAGATCAACATCTCCATCATTTTCTCCTCTCAAATCCTAACTCTCCCTCTCTCTTTAGAATTTCATTTCTTAGGATCGAATCACGAATTATGAGAGTTCCTTGTGTGTTAGGTTGACCTTTATAGAGCAATTGAGCTGCTTGGGTCAGTTGCACATTTACCCCTCACTATACTTTCTCTTATTTCAGCTGAATTTTCAGTCCTAGAAATGTTACTATAATTCGTCTACTGGTAAGGTCTAAATGCATCCAAAAATTATGAAAATTTAACATGTTATTTATGATTGAGTTTAAGATCTCCAGTAAAAATTTACGATCATTTGGAGTTATTATTAAATAACTAAAAATAAAATAGTTCACTATTATATCAATCTGAAAATATGATCGGTCGAGTTTGAAACTCGACCAACAAATAGGTCAGAACATTCTTATATTTTTCAATAGTGTTCCCATTTGAGATATCCAAATTATATCCAAATTTGAATTCAATCAGAATTACACATAAAATACTAATAATCATTTAGTGAGACACTAATGAAATTCTGTATTCATATGTCATCAAAACCCTAATTTGGGTCGATTAGGGTTTCCAAATCTTAAACCCTAATTATGTGAATCAAAGTATGATTAAATCTTCTCATTATATTTAAAACATAAAAACTTAACAACCATCACTAATCAAGCTTTAAAAATGATCAACTTATTCAAGCATATAATCATTTAAGTAAACCCTAGTTTACCAATTAAGCTCAGATGCGGTCATAACAATTCCCCCCCCCCCAAAAAAAAAAGGTTTCGCCCCCGAAACATAAATATGCAAGCAAGTACTTTCAAGGTTTATTTTAAGCTTCTGATATCGTACATGTCATTATATTCTTATATTTCATACTTGAATATATCTTTCAACATTATGTCCTTTATTTCTTTTCTAATCACAACATGTCTAATAGTTCCCAATGATATCCAACGAATTCTCTATGCCACAATCAATCATAGGATAGAGAGAGAAACAACCATTTCAATATTTTCATACTCTTGAGGTGTTACCTCAACATTGATAATCTGATCCAAATATCTCAATTCATACAACTCAATATGTACTATTGTTATGTGTTACCTCTAAGTCACAAAAGAGAGTTCACCATGTTGTTTTGAATTTTACTATTGTGCTACTCAAATAGCAAAACAGTCTTAAGTTGGAAGACTAGATTCAACAACAATTGTATAATACTACTCACGACATCCCCATTGCATCATGGATGCATAAGGTGAAACATCACCATCACAACTCATACTATTCTCAAGTATGAACCCACACATAATTCAAGGTTTAACCATCAAGTTATAGCATATCAGGGTTTCAAAAATAGTAATAGAGTACTCCATGATTGTATTAGTCATTAAAGGACTATTCATACCCAATTACCATCTCTTAGTTATATTAAAGCTAGGTATAACAAGCTATACCTCATTAGGGTTACATATCAATACAATATGGTTATCATCCCTTCTATTCATATGAGTGAATAGGTAAGACTACTATATTCAAGGTAACCCTCCATTTATTCCATCATCATTCAACCCATATCACCATACTACAATTGTGCAATACTAAGATGGATTACTGGTATGAGTGACTACAACTATCAGACACCTTTAATTAACATATTGCTTGCACAAATACACTGAAATCATATGTAGAACCAACTTACATCCCTCATTATACGTTCAACAAATTACACTTCTAAAAACAAATTCACATATTACTGAAAGTCATTGTTTTCTCTTATCTCCTCATTCATTACTACTTACTTCTTGTTACTTATCCTTCTCATTTTGATCATATAGAATAAACATCCCTAAAATTGAAACGTATGAGGTAAGAATAGATTATTCATCATTCTTGCTATCACTGCAAGAATTTATTTCATATCGCACTTCACTCATATTGTATTTCTCCTTTTATTCAAAACACACCTCTTATATTTCAAATCAATTTCTTATACTTTGCTCTAAATCATTTCCATATTGTTTATCTACCTTTCAGATTAGCTACCTTTCAACCCTAGATTACTATCAGTGATAGTTTACTTATCATAGTGAAAATCTCATGATCTTGTTTTATAGATGTGGCGACCGTCTCGCGAAAACATGATTAACTAATGTGGAAGCGAATTATTTGCAACGGATTAATGAAAATCACTGAAAATTAAAACTTTTTAAAGAGATCCATTCACAAGAAAACTCTTTAACCAAGAACCAAAGTATTTCAAATTCATCCTGGTTCACAAGTACACAACCTGTACCATTCATCCTCAAAGATTACAACATCAACTGTCTTATAAACATTATATACAGATAGTATACAAATCTCGAGGAATCAAGCCAAAACCTCAGATTGATTCATAAGACACTGACTAAAAACTCCGAAGACCTGAGTGTACAGAGACGACACATATGACTACTATTTATATGACTAGACAACCAATATCTCCACCTGAGATCTTATTGGTGTCCCTGCTATTACTATTATTTTTTCTCTTTCCTTGTTCTAGGATTTCTGCTTTGCCTCCCATGCATACCTAAAAATGTTTCCCACGGGGGTGAGACAATTGAAAATTGCCCCAGCGAGAGATATAACTCTCTGCCCAAAACATTGTTATTGCAGTTTATTAAATTAAAACTGAGCAGGGGTTACTTTTACATTATTAGGCAGAATTATTCATCGTAAAACAGAATAAGATAATCTCCATTCTCAAGGAGGTCATTGTATCTACCCATGGTAGATAAGTAATTCATTTGTCTACCTTGCGGAGAATATAAAGAAACATAATTAACATTTATCTACTAAGGAATGCACAAAGAAATGAAACATCAGCCAATGAATCTCCATATTCAATCCTTAAGAAAACATGCTATACGGCTGATTGCATTTTACAATCACACTTATGCCCTGAGGAGGTGAGCCGTACCGCTCAAATCCAACCTTCGGTTGTGAAACCCAAAGCCGGTGCCATACAAGGTCCATGGAAGAGCCGGACTCCATGACCTCCCATGTCTCGGTCAGTGCAAGACCACAAGCAGGACCGCAGTCTCTTGCTTAAGTGACCTCATTCACAGGGTTAGCTCCCATAGGCTACCCTTTCTCTAGCCCGCCTTGGTACATGTCTCGGCGCTAGTATATCTGAGCCACGTGCCAATTCACCGTGCTCCCTGATCCATGAACGCATTCATGCTCTTTCACACTAAGCCATGGGCATGTTCACCATGCTCCTATACACATCTTGAGTCTACAACCAAAGTTGCACTCTAATCCTCCTATTTTTGGCTAGGAGAAACCCCGCATATTCAACAATATACGCTCCGGATTAACCCACAGGAAAACCCGTTTCACCATCACCAGTTACTGACAATGATGGATCTATGGCCAGGGCACTACATGATGAAATTCCACATGATTAGTTAAGTGCATTACCATATCTTTTAGCATCATCCATGTTTCAAACAAGAATTATTATAACAGATGCTACAAAGAAAGATACAATACATCCATCACATACTTTTCAAATCTTTAAAACACATGATACTTGGGATCTAAGTCCTTTATCACATTACTGGGAATTCTCATCCCTTCACATTATCATCATCATGATTACTTGATCTGGGTAGTTAAACCCTTAGATCATAACATTGTTATCTCTGTAATAGATAACCATTACCTCTAGGTCCTCAGACCAAGGTATTCATTTTACTTGTGTGCAAGTATTCACATGGCTCACCAGGCCATTACACATCTAGTCACCTCTCACTAGGCAACAACTTATTCACATGGCTCACAAGGCCATTACACATCTTTTCACCTTTCACTAGGCAACAACTTATTCACATGGCTTACAAGGCCATTGTTCATTATACTTGTTATACAAGTATTTAACATGCCTTATAAGGATTATGCAATAAAAGAAATACAACCTTCCCATCATTAGGGTTAAGGTTTTCCATTATTAACCATTTAGGTTTTCAAGGTCATATTATCAATGATCAAACCCTAATTCATTGCTCCACACATCTAGGAGTAACGATTGATATCATAAGTATTCAATCATACTTATTTATTCTCATCATTTTTCATTAAATGAATCATCAATTCAAGGTATGAGTTCATTTCTCATCCTCATCATGGTATGATTACATCATACACATCATTTGGGCTTAATCCCATTCTCAAGGTACATTACTTAACACTCATCAAGGTGCAACAACTCATTACATTTCATTGTAATAGTTGCATAACACACTTCATATGTTTCTTACCCAATTATATTGAATTTGGAGTACATCAAGGCATATAAACCCTGAAGTGTTGAACATGATAACTATCATATTTTGATGTATGACTTTCTCATCTCTTCAGACTCTCCTGAATTAGCCATCTTATCTTGTATTAAGGTATTTCCCTTCTTAATACATTCCATCACTAATCATTTACCTATAGCATATAATGCATAGGCCACACATTAGAGTTGTCCAACTATCTTTAATGATATGGACTTGTCTAATGGTAAAAACATTGCTTACAATTAGGTTGCATATATTCAACCACATGAAATGTTTCACCTTTATAAGGCCATTCCTTCTATCTCATCATTAGGGTTTCTTTATACCCTTACTTAAGATTATAATTATGATTTATTGTCATATTATCCAAGATTAGGGCTATATGTATCATGACTCCTCATTAGAGTCTCACATGCCTTCATTCTTCTTAGGGCCTCTTATCACAACATAACATTAGTACGCCATGTGGTGTTAATACTTAGTTAAGGTTTCTCATGGAATCACCCTCAACTAGGGTTTCCACCATAGTTTCCCTTCTTTTTTAGTCTACTATTCATCTCTATTAGGATTTCATTCAATTATCCATAATTCGAGATTCACTATTCATCCCAAATAGGGATTTACATCTCTTTTCCCTAAATTAGAGTTTCACTTATGATTACCCTAGATTAGGGCTACATCCTTACCCTGGATTAGGGTTTCATTTAGAATTGCCCTCAATGAGGGTTAGAATTCAATAAACCTATCAATTAGGGTTTATGTTCATGATTAGGGTTTCATGATCTCTTTACTTAAGGATCATACCCTTAATCACCACATGAATCATATTCATGCTATGAATTCATGCTAACATCATCTCAACTTGATAAGATCATATCATCCCTTCAATCAAGTACATACAACTATGAATGACATAGTGTACCAAGTCATTGATCCTATAAGCAATTAGGATTCATCCCTTAATTGGCACTAATCACTTAGGTACTAATAGGGTTTCAATCTTTGTACCTTCATTGATTATCATTACTAATCATCATTGGATCAATGAGTCATTCATCATCTCTATTCTCGAGAGATTCAATCACCTAGGACCTCCATTACATAAGGTATCCAATTGAATTGATCAATTGAATCTACAATCTACTTTGACTACTTGACCCCCAAACTGTTTGAAACCGTTTGATAAAGATGGTGCTTGAGACCGTTTGGCCAAGTAGGTGAAGACCGTTTGGCCAAGTAGGTGAAGACTGTTTGGCCAAGTAGGTGAAGACCGTTTGACCAAGTAGGTGAAGACCATTTGGCCATCACATCATCAAAATCCAAGTCAACCAATTAGGGTTTGGATCATTGGATTGATCACCAAATCAGAAATTGATTACACTTTAACTTAGTATCATTGGATCATTAATTGCTTAACCATACTCTCATCTAGACCTCCAAACGGTCTTGGGTAACCTCCAAACAGTCTTGAGACCGTTTGGATGAGCTTCAAACGGTCTTGAGACCGTTTGGCTCATCCAACCCTTGGATTCTAGTGAAAAATCATTTGGGTTTGAGCTATTGAGTTGCTCATCAAATCAGCACTTAATTGCAAAGTGATTTGGTACCTTTAGACCTTCAATTGGTCAACCATGCTTAACCATAGACCTCCAAACGGTCTTGGGTGATCCCTAAATGGTCTTGAGACCGTTTCAGTGATTCCCAAATGATTTTGAAACCGTTTGGGTCAATCAACCCAAAACATCAACTCATTCCAATGCAAAATCAACACTTAGCCGATTAGGGTTAACACCATATCTTTTGTCCTTCAAACACTTAACCATATCCAACCCTAGACCTCCAAACGGTCTTGAGACTGTTTGGGTAATCCCCAAACGGTTTTTTGAAACCGTTTGGGCTAAATAACCCAAAAAGTCAAATCAATCAAGTTGAAAATCAGCACTTAATCCAGTTAGGGTTTGCCTAATTGATTAGCCTTCAACTCATGATTCCTTTTGAATTAATCCATAAAATTTGGTGAGTTTTTAACCAACATCATTAGGAATAGGAATCTCAAACGGTTAACCTTTGGTCAACCCTCTCAAATGGTTTTTAAACCGTTTTCCCAAAAAGGCAAATAAATCAAGTTAAAAATCAGCACTTAATCCAATTAGGCTTTGCCTAATTGATTGGCCTTCAAATCACAATTCCTTGGGAGTTAACCCATCAAATTTGGTGAGTCATTAACCAACATAATTAGGAACAGTAATCTCAAATGGTCAACCCTTGGTCAACTCACTCAAACGGTTTGGTGAAACCGCATGAGTAATTAACTCAAAACCACATGAACCATGATTTCTTTGGAAAAAGTATCCAAGATGATGTTATCATCATCTACCTTCGTCCCTGAAGTTCTAACAACTTCTGATTTCATGAAATAACCATTTTCAACCAGCATTTAAACAAGATAATGAAGGAATCATTGAAATTGCAAGATTAATGGTTGAATAACAATGAAAAAGGGTTCAAGTTATAAAACCCACCTCCAATTGAGCTCCAAAGCTCCATGTCCACGGCAACAATGGTGGATGAAACTCCTTTCACCATTCCAAGGCTCGTCCTCAAGGTTTGAGTGAAAAGGAATGGTTAAAATTGAAGAGGAAATCGAAATAGGAAGAAATCCATAATTTATTTTCGATTTCCACCATGGAATCAAGGTGAAATGGATCAAGAACCTTACCAACAGGTTGGGGGTCATCCTCCTGATCCTCCCAATCTCCCTTGGTCGTTTCCCAAGCAAGGAGAAGAAGTGGGGTCGAAAAATCCTTCCATTTGGCTTGTAAAGGGTATTTTTAATAAGAAATTCAAGGAGAGAGAAAGTGCCTTATAAAAATTCATTTTATCCCAAAAATGTGGCCGCATCTTCCCCCTTATCTTCCTTAGGGACGAGGCTATCTTGTTTGCCTATTATCCCTCTCAATTATCCATGATTTAAAGAAAAGCAAATCAAGCACCTAAAATCATATTATATTAATATCCATATATGAGTGGATATTTCTTTTTCTTATAAAATTGTGTGTGCGTTATCCACTCCCTTAGATATTTTCATGGTCCTTGCAAGTCTCAAGGACGTCAAAAACACATCTGAGTCCAACCATTTTAATTTTGGTTGAAGGCCCTTTAATTATTACATTCATTTTTGCCTTAAATTGAATTAGGGTTTCAATTAGGATTAAATATTGATTATTTTAATATCAAAATTCTCTCTCCTCCAACTTAATTCAAATGAGGCGCTCCTCTCCTTTTATTTTCTCTACATGATGCCAAGAAGCATTAATGACCTTATTGAAGTGGTAATTTGCATATTGAACCCTAGGTTTTGGGTAAATTGCACTTTACACCAAAACTAGGTTTTAATGCACAAACATTGCTTTATCAGCTCTTCCTTGGTACTCAGGCTACCACAAGCCATAGATTTGCATCAACTTCATTCTCATGATGCTTCAATACATGAGGAACATCTTATCATGCAACATTTTCAATTTAACCCCTCAACTTGGGTAATTTGCACTTTAGTCCAAAATAAGCAAATATTGCTTCAACATTGTTCAAACAGAGCCCAAATTGAAACATAAGTTTCTCATGAGCCCTAATTATCTTTCACAAGATGAGATTAAGCATTTAATCATCTTTCGTAATTAAAACACCAAGGGTTAAAGTATAACCCAAGTCAGGGGTGTTACAATAGAGATGATAGTATTCAAGGTCAAATCACTAGTGACATCCCTTGAACTACCACAACTCTAAACATTCTAGGGTTTGGTCCTTATCAGTAGCATGATGTTATTGTGATGTGACTTTGCTCCCTTAATTTGAAATTCAAACTTTCGATCTCACAAGTTTTACTAAAGTCTTCCTTATCTTATCAATTGAATTTCCTTTCTCTTACTTGGCCATTCAGATAGATTACATTCTCAATTTACCCTGCTAGGGTTTCATCATTATACTTCTATACGATCCAAAGAAAAGGATGTTCGTCAACTACTAATTCTCTAATGCTTCAAAGTAACATAATCAAAAGCTTCGTCAACTCAGCAGCTCCCCACTGACTGTCGGGGCATCAAGAGAACAAGCACACTCAACTCTGCCTGCTCGTCGGTCATGATTCGTCAAAGCGAGGAAGCTATATATTTCCTTTTTTGAATAAAGTGAAGGCGTTGGTGCATGCCAAAAATATACGAAATAACTTGCACGCATGAACTAGGCATGTAAAATAAATAGAAAAAAAGCAACCACAAGAACACCAAGATTTACGTGAAAAAACCCCCAAAATGTGTGAGGGAAAAATCATGGGGTCGAAGCCCAACTGAGAAATATTGTGGGCTCCGATCTCCAAACTACGAATTAATCCCGATTTAATCATGTGCGGAAGCAATCGGTAAACAGTGGAAGACAAAAATCACGGGAAATTAAAACTTTTCGAGATAAGAGCTTGAAACCACAAACCTTTTCCATAGAAAAAGGATTTAACTGTTTACAACACTTGACAAAAATTACTTCTTGAGTAATTATATACAACACAAAATTCTCAAGAGTTCATACTCCAAAACACTCCAGGACCTGAGAGTACAGAGGACACATAGGACAGACTCTATACTACATCATGAAGCAAGCTGGATCTCCACCTGAGATAACTACTGCTCCTGATGCTGCTGAGATTGGTCACCTGAGTTCTTGTCCCTCCGTCTTCGACGACCACCTAAAAAGTAGAAGTCTACGGGGTGAGACAATTATACATAATTGCCCCAGCGAGAGTTATAACTCTCCACTAGAAGCTTTATAAGCAAAGCAGGGAATAACTAAAGCAATAAAAACCTTCAAGGTATTCACTAGCAGTTTGATGATAAGCAAGAGTTCAACCAATAATAAAATGTGAGAACATCTATACAATTCATGGTAACATCAATCAAATAACTCGTAGATAACTCTAACAGATATACTACGCTGTTGATTATGTTTTTAAGGGAGTGTAGGGATGCATCTCACCTTTTGGACTGTGTGGTGGGGAATGATGGACTACATGAATCTACATCAAATCCTCTCACCTTTTCTCTTTTAGTGAAGGTATGACGGACTACAAGAATCTACATCAAATACCTACACTAGGATGTAAGGTTCTACACATCCATGTACCCCATATACTCAAAAGTATATGATCCAGGAGTTCCCTGGGGAAAACCTGCTTCACCATCATTTAGACTCTGACAATGATGGATCTATGATCAGGGCTCTACATTTCACTTGATTAGTTAGGTACATTCAGTATTCATAACATCATACAAAACATTAGCATCACAGCTATATATGAGAATACTAAAATGTAGCAGGCCTAACTCATTCCAATCATCAGTTCTCAGCCATCTCATCACAAGTCATCTGTTAAGCATGACCTTGATGGTGTTTATGGCTCTTACAGCCCATAAACCACAAAAGATGTCACTCATAGTGCATCACTAAGGATTACTATTCATAAAGCTTAAGACATGCTTTTAATGAATATAACATGGTATTACATTCCTGGATATAACCATCATCTCATAACAACCTGCATGGTTCATTAATATAACATGGCATTCCATACCTGGATATGCCCATCATCTCATAACAACCTGCATGGTTCATTCAACAGATAATAGTAAACAATTCAACAATTAAGGATGCATTCTCAAATTAGGGTTTCACTTGGAATCCCCCTCAACTAGGGATTCACATGGAATCACCCTCAACTAGGGATTCACATGGAATCACCCTTAACTAGGGTTTCTCATGGAATCACCTCAACTAGGGTTCACATGGAATCACCCTTAACTAGGGTTTCACATGGAATCACCTCAACTAGGGTTCACATGGAATCATCCTTAACTAGGGTTTCACATGGAATCACCTCAACTAGGGTTGAATTCAATAACCCTGTCAATTAGGGTTTACTATTCACTCCATGGTGAATTGTACTTATTACATCATCATGTAAGAGAAACATCATCATTAAGGCTCTCAAATAGGATTAAGATCCATTAGATATTATAAATAGGGTTTCCATGACCTCACATAGGTGGGTCATTCCCTAAACATGCACATTCATGTGTAATTGAAGTATCTCACTTGAGTTTCCTCCTTAAAAGGGTACTTTCTCTCTCTAGAAATACTTTCTCTCTCCTCTCACTAGTAGATGGTGACAACACCACTCTAGATCAGGTTGAGATAAGTCTCCATTGATTAACATGAGCCAAAACATCAACATCATGTGATTAGGGTTTGATTAGAACAAGGTTTTACCCCTTTAGACCCCTCAAGGGTATTTTGGTAATTTGCCACATGATCACCATCATGGGTTAACTCACTAATCACATAGTCCCTTAATGACCTAGGTTACCATTAGGGTTTAGATTGGATCACCAATGAACTAATCACATCATCAAATGGTTAAGTACAAACCATCACCAATCTCCAAACGGTTTCAACCTTCAAACGGTTTCAACCACCCAAACGGTCTTGAGACCGTTTGAACCCAAACGGTCTTGAGACCGTTTGGAGGTGAAGACCATTTGGAAGGGTTGACTTTCCAAACCGTTTGGAGCTTCAACGGTTTGAAACCGTTTGATCAAACTTGCTTGAGATCGATTGGACCAAATGATCTTGAGGTCGTTTGAGCCCAAACGGTCTTGAGACCGTTTGGCCCCAAACGGTCTTGAGACCATTTGGTCTCAAACGGTCTTGAGACCGTTTGGATCCAAACGGTCTTGAGACCATTTGGTCCAAATGGACTCAAACCGTTTGGACCTCCAAAGGGGTTCAAAGGTCACCAATGTTCATGGACATGTGTGTTGAAACCCTCAATTGGTCAAAGCTATGCTAACCACTTATAAATTGAGTCAATTAGGGTTAGCCTTAGCCAATTATACATCAAATTGACCCTCAATTGCAAGCCCATTAGGGTTCAATCTTCCTCAATTAGGGTTTCAAATCGATTGGTCATCAATGTTCAACAATGTGAATCAATTCAAGGTTGAACCTATCAATTGACCTCCAATTGGGCTCAAACTTGGCCCAAACGGTCTTTAGGTCGTTTGGACATCATCCAAACGGTCTTGAGACCGTTTGCCCAAAGTTTGACCAAAATCCAAGTCGTTTTGACTAAGGTTGAAGTCCAATTAGGTCAAAATCAGCAATTATCATCAATTCATCAATTTCCTACAACTGGACCCTCAAACCATTAGATTGACTCAACCCTAGACCTTACAACGGTCTTGGGTTGTGCCCAAACGGTCTTAGTACCGTTTGGAGGAACCCCCAAACGGTCTTGAGACCGTTTGGGTCCTTCAACCCAAAACTCAACAAGATCTATACTTAGAAAACAGCAATTTGATTGTTTCACTAACCCACTGTAATTGGGCCCTCAATTGGTCAATTACCTTAACCCTAGACCTCCAAACGGTCTTGGGTTGACACCAAACGGTCTTGAGACCGTTTGGATGAGTTCCAAACGGTCTTGAGACCGTTTGCCCATCCATCCTTTGGACTCTAGTGAAAATTCATCAAGGTTTGATCTATTGAGTTGATCATCACATCAATACTTAATTGCAATATGATTTGGTGCCTTTGGACCTTCAATTGATCAACTATACTTGACCCCAGACCTCCAAACGGTCTTGAGGTGACCCCCAAACGGTCTTGAGACCGTTTGGGTGATTCCCAAACGGTCTTGAAACCGTTTGGGCTAAGCAACCCAAAATCTCAACTTAACTCATTGGAGATTCAGCACTAATTTCAATTAGGGTTTGCCCTATTAATCATCCTTCAACTCATGACTCATTTGGAATTAATCCATAAAATTTGGTGAGTCGTTAATTAACATCATTATGAACAGTAATCCCAAACAGTCAACGTTTAGTCAACCATCTTAAACGGTCTTGAGACCGTTTGCCCCAAAAGGGCAAATTAAACAGATTGAAAATCAGAACTTAATTCAATTGGTTTTGCTAATTGATTTGCTCATATCTCACGATTCCTTTGGAGTTAACCTCTCAAATTTTGTGGGTGATTAACCTACATAATTATGAACAAGATTCCCAAACGGTCTTTGCTTGGTCAACGGGACCAAACGGTCTTGAAGACCGTTTGCCCTCAAACGACCCTGAAACCGTTTGCCCACCAAACGGTTTGAAACCGTTTTGAGCAATAGGTGGAGGTCGTTTGATAAAGTGAAAATACGTGGATAAGCATAGGAATTAACGCCCTTATCTTCTACCTTGAGAACAGTGGCAGTTCCTCACGATTTTGCTTGCAAGGATGCAAGGAAAGATAGGGAAGAAGAAGAACTAGCAACTATATGCATAGAAAAGGATGTATAATCAAGCATAAAGTTTAGAGTTATAAAACCCGCCTAAAGCTTGCTCCTTGAGCTCCAAGCTTCCGAGCTCCAAGCCTTTAATGGCGTCCTAGAAGCTCCACAGGTCGGCCAAGGTGAATCCTCCAAGGAAGGTTGAGAAGAGATGGCTAGAAAGATGGAGCTAAGTGAGCTAGCCATGAATTTGACCTTAAATCCGAGTTTCATCCAAGAATTGAGCAAAAAGGAAGGATCCAAACCTACCTTGCACTCCCTTGGTCGTCATCCTGAGCTCCAGAGCTCTCCTTAGTCGGTTTGAGCAAGGGGAAAAGAAATGAAAGGAAGAGGATCGTTCCTTTGCTAAGTGAGGAAAGTTATATATATACTTGGGTGAATTTTCAACATAAGGACATATGTTTTCCTCCTTTCTCATCTAAGTCCTTCCTTTCTTCCTTGCACGTCCCCTCATCTTATTTCTAAGGACAAACTCCTTCTAAGGTCAAGAATTGAAGGCAAAGAGGATCAACCCATCACTAAAGCATACACATAAAAGGGCTATTATACATACACCTTGATTATTCAATCACAAAGGTGTTCTTTACTATATGATTATTCACTTGAAGTAACCTTTTCATCATTTCTCTTCTAAATGATGCCAAGAGCCATAAAAGATGTTTTAGATGATGTATTTTACAAGTTGCACCCCTCAAATTGGGTAAATTGCATTTTACACCAATTTAGGGTTTTCAAGTACAGGGGTTGCTTCCACAGCTGCACCTTGGTGCTCAAACTTGGGAAATCCCTTAAACCTCATCATATTCATTCTTATGTTGTCTCAACATCAGAGATACATCTTATCTTGTGACTTTTGCAAGTTCAACCCTTAAACTGGGTAATTTGCACATAGGTCCCTGCATACAACACAATGCTACAACTTTATTCAAAAAGGAGAAAAATTGAAAATTATATGTTCCTGGGGAACTTAATTACATGCCAGGGAGTTTTCACAAGTATATAATTACATTTTTAGGCAAAACTTCTAGGGTTAGTTCATAACCCAGGTCAGGGGTGTTACAAATATACTAATCAACAGATTACAAAGTTTGTCTCAAGTTTTGACACAAAATTTGAGAAATATAAAGCAAAAGAAAGAGATACAAATAATACCAAATCGGTACATCCTCGTACCAAAAGGCCTCCCAAAAAAATACCCTTTTGTAGAGAATATCCGGGTGGAATAAGAATATTTGTTGTGATGTAGAACTCAGTGTAGATCGGAGAAGAGAACCAGAGCGGTGTCACCCTCTTTCCTTTCTTTTCTTTCTTCTTTCTTCTTTGGCTCTTGTCTTTCCATCACCATCAGCAATGGCAATCAAAAGTAGTGGCAGTTGCAACTATTCTTTGTGGTTGTCTTGATTAGCGGCTGCTAATGAGATGGGGTTAACCCCTCATGGTGGCATTGCTCTAATAGGCTTTGCCCATCTTGAGCTGGAAAAGAGTAGGGTCGTAGGGCTAAGAATCTCTCCCTAGAGCCCAAAGGAGAGACCGTCCTCATGACTCCTCAGTTGGAGCCCAGTCAAGAGAGCTCCTTATAAGTAGAAAGCTTCTTTATAGGAACTGCCTTTGTCAACATATCAAAAAGATTATCGTTGGTGTGAACTTTCTTCAGCTTGAACTGGTCATCACTGATAGATTCACGCAAACAATGGTATCTTAGACCAATATACTTTGTCCTAAAGTGAAAAGAAGAATTCTTGATCAAATCCATGGCACTCTGACTATCATTGTAGATAACATGCTCATCCTGTGTCAAATCTAGTTCTTACAAGAAATGTTTGAGCCAAATCATTTCTTTCCCTACTTCACAAGTTGTGAGATATTCTGCCACAATAGTAGATAAAGAAACACACTTTTGCAATTTAGACTGCCAGCAAATAGCTCCCCCTACAAAAGTGAATAGAAACCCTGAGGTAGACTTCCTGTGATCAAGATCACCTGCTAAATCTACATCTATGAAACCTGTAAGAACTGGTGGTGCCCCTCCAAAGCATAAATAAGCACTAGATGTACCTCTCAAATATCTGAGTATCCATTTAACACCATTCCAATACTCCTTACTAGGGTCAGATAAAAATTTGCTAGTCACACCAACTGTATGTGCAATATCAGGCCTAGTGCACACCATAGCATATATAAGGCTTCCTACTACAGAAGAGTAGGATATGTGAACCATCTCTTGCTTTTCCTGCTTAATAGAAGGAGATTGTTTTCCATTCAGTCTAAAGTGACTGGCTAAGGGAGTGTTAATTGGCTTCTCCCCCTTCAGTTGAACCTGTCAAGTACATGCACAATGTATTTCTCCTGTGACAACCAAAGTTTTTTTTCTTTCCTGTCATGCCTGAGGTCCATGCCAAGAATCTGTCTGGCTGATCCCAAGTCTTTCATGTCAAAAGACTTAAACAATTCCTTCTTCAGCTTGGCAATCATCTTAGCATCCTTACCAACAACCAATATATCACCAACATAAAGCAAGAGAATAATAAAACTGTCACCTGAAAATCTCCTTAAGTAAAGACAGTGATCTGCCTCTGTCCTGTGGTAACCTTGCTTCAACATGAAAGCATCAAACTTTTTGTACCACTGCTTTGGTGCTTGTTTCAGCCCATAGAGACTTTTCTTCAATCTACAAACTCTAACACCTTGATTTTCATATCACATGAGCGAAAGTTTTTTTTTCTTTTTTCTACCGGGGTGTCACATAAATGAAACACTTTGCATAATTGGAAAAATAATTCATACATAGTTTTGACAAAGAAAAACAAGTCATCTAATATACTTTGATAACAAGACTACACATAAAAAAGATCTCTAAACTCTGGATCATCTCGATAGATGGCACCCCACTAGGCAAGCTTGAAAAATATCCTAGACCTATACTTGTTCCTTTGATCCTCGGTTGCTCCAAATCATGTGGACATCGCGTCCCCAGTCGTACATTGGAAAAATCAATAGTTAGAGTAAGTGGCATGAGTATTCTAAATATACATTACTAACAAACTGAATTTTGGACTGCATAAATATGAAACTAACGTCAAGCTCTAAGTAAAATCTGAAACATAAAATCTCTTATTTCTTAATCTAAATTCTTATTATTCTACCTTATCATATTCTAGAGTCATGTACTCTGGTACATGGATCTCATGACCTACACCAAAGTGTTTGGGTCATACTTACCTTATCTCATTCCCTCTCATCATACTCATGAATGAGATTATGGGCATGCTCTAAACTAGGGTATCTTTTAGTTACAATTTTTATCTGACTGTGGTCACCATTATACAATATGTCCTCCTGAATTGGCATATCTACGCCCTGAATTGGTGCCGCAACACCTATGAATTGGCACTACATGCCTCTGAATGACACTGAAGTGTCTTTGAATTGGTGTGACTACGCCCTGAATTGGTGCCACAACACCTTTGAATTGGAGTAAACACTCCTCTGAATTGGCAACAAATGCCTCTGAGTTGGCAACACATGCCTCTGAATCGTCTCGGTACTACTGAATGAGGACTTATCATATAATGTATTATGTGAAGGTTTCGACTTATTTATCTTAAGTCCAAACTTACTTAATTCTTAATGTGAACTGAAGTTGAATACTGATAGCTTTATTGAATACTGAATCTAAACTTATCTTACATTAAAACTGAATATTGATAACTGATTACTGAGTACTGAGCGTGTACTAAATTCTAAATTTGAATCTCTGAATCTCTTATTCATAAATTATATATCGAAGCTACATCTGAATATGGATATGAATCTCGATTACTACATAATTGAGATTAGGCCTGAAACCCTTATCGTGTATTTTTATTCAATATTTGGCTACTCACATAATGAGTAACCTAAATCTGAATCTAAGTCCAATATTCTTATTCTTAGGTAAACCTTAATCGGAAACATGAATTTGGTATAAATGACTATACTAATATTGAATATGACAACTGAGTCTAAAGGATTATGAAAATAGTCTGAACTAACTATAGAGACACTAGGTAACTTAAATAGAGTATATGAAAGCAAGATATATACAAAATGACCAAAAAATAGTATTTTGACAAGATAACTTGATCTCCATAAACTCTCATTAAGTATGATCTTAATGTGTTCATATGAACTTAAATCTTAAATCTTAAAATTAGAATCTCATAAAAGGTCATCTTGCAACTTAATCATGTCCTA
Source organism: Alisma plantago-aquatica (assembly GCA_963693085.1). NCBI lineage: Eukaryota > Viridiplantae > Streptophyta > Magnoliopsida > Alismatales > Alismataceae > Alisma > Alisma plantago-aquatica. Next base: position 1,493,719,847 of record OY856410.1, read on the forward strand.
ATGCATCATAATCTTATAACATTACCCTCAACTCATTTTACAATTCATATTGATCCCAATAGTAACTTTATTTTGGACTTAATTCCTTAACTTTTCTCATGGACCTGGTCCATGAATCACAACCATAGTGAGAAACATATCTCTATTTGGGGTTTTGAGTATATGAACTTACATAATGATAGAATGGGAATAATCATGTTTACACATATTACCATTAAGGTCTTAGCATATTCAATCACAGATATCATGAAAGTCATTTTATTTTGGTGACATGTAAACATACTGAGCTTAAAACATGAGTATTCATAGGCATGGACCACTTACTTGTGTCATGGAGTATAAAATCTTCATCTTGGATTCATCTAGTCAAGTCTGAATCCTATACAACTTGTAGTGTAACACTTCCTTGAAGTTCAATGATGAGTTTCACACCTATCACATTGATTTAACAAATATCAGCATATATGCACATTATATACTTATCTAGCCTTTCCTCAAACGAAATTGCCTTATCTAGACAATTTAAGAGTATATAACCTACTTCAATTTGTTCTTCATATCCCTAGCTTTCCAATGAGTCCTCATACACCCAATTCTGACAACCAAATCAATATCTATGAATCCCTAAGGTTCATAGCAAATTAAAATCTAATTATTCCCATTACCTTGTTTTTTGCACCTTCTAACCTAATTGGGCATCATGGCCCAGTGGCCCAGTAAGGAGGGACTCGCCCTTTTCGCTCGCTCGTAGAAACATGACCCTGATCCCCTGTCGGTGGTGTCCTCCGTCCCGTCTTGCTTGCTTCATGGTCACCGCAAGCCACAAGAGGAGCATGCTTGTCTGCCCTGAGGTGCTCCACACTCTCTGATGATCATGGATATCGCATAAGGGTCCCCTCAACAACCATCTTCAGGTTGCTCTATCTTCACGGAGAGAAGCTGTTATCACCGCATGTTATTGTCGGTGAGCTTGAACTCAACCCTAGGCCACCGTTGTGCAGTGCAAGGGCACCCTTGACTCCGGCCGTAGCTCCCTGACCATGGTGGCTCATCTCCATGCCCATGGTAGGTCACAATCGGAGATCTCTCGATCCCTGTCTGTTACAGCCTCCATCCACAATTGCCCCTCAAAACCTCTCTGTTCTTCCTCTCACTCTCTCAGTGTCGAGGAACACCCTAGATTTGAATTGGTCGTCCCTCATTCAAATGTAATCCATGCTTTTATAGCCTCTAAGTCCTTAACCTAGAGAAAATGTCATGCTTTCCTTTAGACTCTGTTTGAGTCATGTCCCTTCCAAAACGGGGCTCACAAGGCTCTCCTTGTTTCTTAGCGGTCACACCTCCTAAGCCAGCTAATGCTCAATTGAGCCGACCACTTAGCATGAACCCATGGTTTAGACTCCAAAAGGCCTATACACATTACCGTTTTCCAATTTATTTAATATTCTAAATGCTTCTCCATGAATATACTTGGTCTCAAAATTTGCATATAAATATTATATGCTCTAATATAATGTGTATGATTGCACTTATCCAAAGACCTAGATCATGAACCGAATCACCCATTCAACTCTAAACTTCACCAAAAGTACTCATAAAAGTATGGTAAGATTGTAAAAATCTATTCAATCAATATAAGTAAAACTTCTTATATTTATCCACTTGTGATAAGATCATGTCCCATCTTATTATCCTCAAAATTCAAACCCATCACTCATTATCATCATGATTATGTCTTTCTAAATTTTAAACATCAAAACCACTCTAAACATTTTGAAATCCGACCCAATACCTCATCATGCCATAATGATGTAGTCGAATTCACAATTACACTAATTTGTACTTTACAAGTCCAAATGTAGCAAAAAGCCCAGATTATCCTTGGTAGCACAACTTGTCCCCAAATTATCATATTATCATCAAACTTCATGAAAACATTAATCTCATCACATTAATGAACCTTACTTTCATATGACATGTATAACATCCCATGATAATCAAATTACCCAAAAGTGCCCTTAGATTTTAGGTGTTCATAAAAAGGACTTCAATATGGGCTCCAATTCATGTGAAGTGTTTCGTCTTTGGCCCATATCTTATACTCAACCTATTAAAGTTTCACCAATACCATTACCACATATTTGCCTAAGTTCCAATGAGCAGGATGTTACACAAACTATGTGTTCTTTGCCTTTCACTGTAAATCTTTCAAGTTGTTGCATATAAATCTCTTCCTCTAGCTCACAATGGAGGAAAGTTGTTTTCACATCAAGTTGCTCAATATCAAGGTCCAAGCTAGCTGCCAAGCCTAAAACTGTGTGAATGGAAGTCATCTTCACCACTGGAGAGAATATCTCATCAAAGTCAATCCCCTACTTTTTCCCAAAGCCTTTCACCACAAGTTTAGCTTTGTATCTCATAGTGTTGTCACTATCATCTTTCTTTAGCTTGAAGACCCACTTATTCTTTAAAACTTTTCAGCCATCAGGAAGCTTACATAATTAATAGACATCATCTTTTTCAATGAGTTCATCTCATCTTGCATTGCATGTAGCCACTTATCTTTTTCTTGATGAGACTTTACTTCCTTGTACCTTTCTAGCTCCCCCTTTTCTGTGATCAATGACCAATTTGTATCAGAGTATTTAGTAGATGCCTTTTTCTCTCTAGTAGACCTCCTCAACTGTGGACCTGCTCGATCTATTGGTTGAGGTTGCTCCCTTATCTCAAGAACCTCCTCATCATGGACGCTATCTATACCAGGATCATCTTCAACCATATCATCATGTGGGATCTCATCATCCTCAACATGGTTGCTTCAGCATTCTACTGGACTGGAGAGGGAATTGACACATCAATCACAGTATCATCTTTTACCTGCTCAGGCTCTATCGTCAAAATATCAGAAAACATCTGGTCCTCAAAGAAAATCAAATTTCTGGATCTGATTATCTTCTTTTTTTGGGTCTCAAAGCTTGTAGCCAAACTGCTCATCACCATAGCCAACAAAAATACAAAGAACAGATTTGTCATCAAGTTTCTGCCTCTGCTCCTTAGGAACATGTACAACTATCTTGCACCCAAGCACTCTAAGGTGAGAATAAGCAGTTGGCATCCATGTCCACACTCTCTGAAGTGTCAAAATCCAAAGGAATCGATGGTGACCCGTTAATCAAGTAGCAAACAGTAGTTACAGCCTTTGCCCAAAATACCTTAGGTAACTTTACATTCTTCACCATGCATCTGGCTCGCTCCATAATGGTTCTATTCATTTTTTCAGCCAAACTATTGTGTTATGGGGTACCAGGAACTAGACATGTAAACATATCAAATTTGAATCGAATACATCTATATCTGATATTTAAATCCAATCTTTTCTATCGGATCCGAAATTCGTTTCAATATTCTTCAAATATGGAAAAGAATAACCAAATTCGAAACTACTAATTTAAATTCGGATAATATCCAAATCCGACATCCAAATGTGGATTAGCTATTATTAAAGTTAAGATAGCATTCATATCCAATTGTAGGTTCAAATCTGATGAAAATTTTTAGATTAAGTTTATCGGCGAGACTCTTATGCAATGTTGTAGATGTGGCTGGGATTTGAGTTGGTTTAATATACTTTAAATCAAGTCAATCACTCTTTGCTTTAGATTCATTTTTAGCATTATACGTACGTCAACCAAGTTTAGTGATTGTTAATAACATACATATGCAATTTTTTTATTTCCATGTTGAACAATGAAATTCTGCATCATCCACAAAAGAACATTTTACTTTAATTAAAGCAACATTCACTGCTTCATCGCAGATCATCCCGCATTAGAACTTACGTGGTCCTATTCACACTAACCTCATAAAACGATGACAAGAGGTTTGTAATGAATACAGCAAAATGTTACTAAGAATTCACAAATATGTTGTTTGAACACCCAAAAAAATAACCAAACGTATAAGCTTTATTCATACTCCAATATTACAAAAAAAATCAGAAAGATCTCGCGAGGTAATCAAATAAAGTACTAAGCTAGAAACGCAGAATGATAGATCTGAGTAGGGGGAAACACTAGATTGACCAAGTACAAGACAATTTGCATGCTAGCAAAGTTAACTTCTCCGGTGCACTCCGATCAGATTTTCCAGAAAGCCGAATGATATGTAGTATGGGCAAATGCTACAGATCTAGAAACGTGAAAAGATCTCTTATTTCAAGACAACCACACATATGCTCACTACCAAAAAAATATGTTAAGAGCAAATATAAATAGTCAGCCCATGTCAAGATCATTATTGATCAAGATCGTAGAAATATCAACAATGTAGCAACAACGGAACGGGTGGGTAGGTATATGAGTATTAAGCAACGAGTTGTACTAATTAAGATTTCTTTTAGTTTATATACTAGTAAGAGTTGGTGATCTTTACTAAGAAACAAAAAAATCAGACCTTGAGTCCGCTTGTTTGGTGATTTGTACCTAGAACAATTTAATTAAAGAGTACGAAGCAGATCCGAAGTTAAGAGGAGAGAAAAGAAGTCGATGGAAGGGATAAATGTCACTCATCATAGAAGTTAAAGTTTTGCTCGTAACCTGTAACCTCTAGCCATGCAATCGTGCTTGATCAACGACGATTTGATCGGCTTGATTTACCTCTCGACGAGATGTACTTACCGGTGATACTTGCTCGAATCTCAGTTGTTGGTCTCGGGCCTTACTTGTAGATGTACATGTATCACACCGGAGAACGTCTAGCTGCGCCGACAAAGTGGTACAAAGGGAAATCAGCATCACATGGCTCCACCACCCACTCCTAGCGGTAGTGCGGTTGGCTATTCGTTAGCTAGGGTTTGTGGGTAAATCGGAGGAGAGGGGGAGGCGTGTGCGAAACCTGAGTGGAAGTCTTTTATATCTAGGGTAAACCTTCAGAGAAATGAAAAAAAAAATGTGGTCCGTCTTGCTCGAGGCGGTGAAGGGCCGCCACTTTGCGCGGAAGTTAAGTTGTAGACAACCCTACACTACAAATACTACCGGACCAAAGAATTATTTTACATAATATAAGGTGTTCTAGCGGATACAGATATTTTTTGGAGCGAATTTTAATCGATAAAAATAACAAATAATCTGCTTCCACCCAAGGAGTTGACTTCCAGAGGATCACAAATATCAAAATAAATAATGTCTAACACATTAGACTTCTTCTCAAATTGAACACTGAACTGGACTCTTTTTTGCTTTCCAAGCAATCAACTTTTGCAGGGGTCGAAATCACATTCTTACCGCAAGGGATCAAATCTTTCTTTACAAATACATTTAAGTCTTTCTCACTCATGTTGTATTCGATATCCGAATCTGATCCGAAAGATTTTAAATACGGATTTTTTTTATGATTTTCGAACTTGGATGTGGATCGAATATGCAGATTTCAGATATCCATTTATAGGTCTACTGGGAACAGACTTCTCATGTCGTATGTCAGATTCTTCATAGTAAGACCTAAACTCTTTGAAAGTATACTCATCTTCATTGTTAGAATGAAGACACTTAAGCTTTTTACTTGTCTCATTTTCAACCATGGCATGAAACTTCTTGAAAGTATCAAACACCTGATCTTTCCTCTGCAAACAGTAGACCCACACTTTCTTAGATGCGTCATCAATAAAAGTAACAAATAATCTGCTTCCACCCAATGAGTTGACTTCCATACGACCACAAACATCAAAATAAATAATGTCTAACACATTAGACTTCTTCTCAAATTGTGGACTGAACTGGACTCTTTTTTGCTTTCTAAGCAAACAACTTTTGCAGAGGTCAAGAATCACATTCTTACCGTAGTGGATCAAATGTTTCTTTGCAAGTACCTGTAAGCCTTTCTCACTCATGTTCCCAAACCGCTTGTGCCATAAATCAGGAGATCTAGAGTCGTCCACAACATTAACAGTGTTAGTGCTAACCTTTATATTCATTATATCCTCTAGCCACAACCAACTGTCCTTTGGTAACAAAAGTTTTCAAGTCACCAAAATGATATTTAAAGCCTTGAATGTCGATACCATAGCCAGAAATGATGTTATAATCAACATCAGGAATATGTTTAACATTTTTCAGCAAGATGGTATAACCCAACTTGGTCTCAATGCACACCTCACCAATCCCATGAATTTTCTCTTAGCTTTTAGTAGCCATCTTCATCATTCCAAAGTTCCCAAACTTGTAGGAGTAGAAGAAGTGTCTATGAGGAGTGATGTGGTACGAAGCACCAGTGTCCAACACCCACTCAGTGTTGTCACTGATATGTAGACAATGTCCCATGGCAACTCCATATGTGAGAACTTTTTCGGCATCTATAGAGACTGCACCTCTGTTGCTATCATCATCTGTCACTTTCTGCTTTCCTTCTTTAAATTCCTTTTTGCGCTGCCTGTAGAATTTATGTGCATGACCTGGCTCGTTGTAATAATGACAAACTACCTTACTTTTGGACTTTGACATGTGCTTTGACTTTCCTCTATCACCACCTTAGCCACGACTCTGACTCCTCCCCTTGTCCTCAGCAACAAGAGCATGTAAAATTGACGTCTCTGCTGAGTTGTGTCGTCTCGTCTCTTCATTCAATAGGGTATTGGACACTAAATCCAATGTCAACTTCCCTTCTGGATAAGAGTTGTTAATAGAAATTACCAAAGTCTCCCAGCTATCAGGTAAAGAACCAAGAAGTAAAAGTGCATGTAACTCGTCATCAAGTGACAAACCCATCATGGCTAGCTGATTCACCATGCTCTTAAAATCATTCAGGTGCACTGATATATTGCCATCTTCCTTGAACTTTGGGTTGATAAGTTTCTTAATCAGAAACACTTTGTTCCCTACAATCTTCCTCTCGTACAACAACTCGAGCTTCTTCTACAAAGAGTGGGCATTGGTCTCATTGGTGATGTGGTGGAATACATACTTGTCAACCCAGCATCGAATGAGGCCCATGCATTTTCTGTTCATCTTTGTCATGTCCTCCTATTTTGTGTATGATGGCTTGCTCGCATCTCCTTGAACCGGTTCATAAAGATCATTTTGCAGTAAATAAAATCATCCATCTTTATCTTCCACGTCGTCCAGTTTGATGCTATCAATTTCACTGTATTATTTATGTAGCCCATCTAGTCCACGTAGCCAACCCACGCTCTAATTCCATGTTATGACCGCATCTGAGCTTAATGGGTAAACTAGGGTTTACTTGGATGATTGTATGCTTAACTAAGTTGATCCATTTTAAAGCTTGATTAGTGATGGTTGTTAAGTTTTGATGTTTTAAATATAATGAGAAGATTTAATCATACTTTGATTCACATAATTAGGGTTTAAGATTTGGAAACCCTAATCGGCCCAAATTAGGGTTTTGATGACATATCAATACATAATTCCATAAGTATAGTGTCTCACTAAATGATTTTTAGTATTTTATATGTAACTCTGGTTGAATTACAATTGAGATATGATTTGGATATCTCAAATGTGAAAACTATTGAAAAATATAATATTTTTTGAAGATTTTTTTGACATGTTTGTCGGTCGAGTTTCAAACTCGACCGATCATATTTTCATATTGATATAGCAGTGAACTATTTAATTTTTAATTATTTATTGGTAACTCCAAATGATCTGAAATTTTAACTGGAGATCTGAAACTTAAAGAATATGTTAAATTTTCATAATTTTTGGATGCATTAGGCCTTACCAGTAGACGAATGACAGTAACATTTCTATGATAGAAAATTCAGTTGAATAAGAGAAAGTATAGTGAGGGGTCAATGTGCAATTGACCCAAGAAGCTCAATTGCTCTATATGGTCAACCTAACACAAGGAGCTCTCATAATTCGTGATTCAATCTAAGAGAAATGAAATCCTAGAGAGAGAGAGGGAGAGTTAGGGTTTGAGAGGAGAAATTGATGAAGATAATGATCTAGGGTTTCACGGTCCGAGGAATGATGAAATGAAGTAAGTTTAGCTTCTTTGCATATACTTTAATGGTGAATCTTCTCTCACATGTCAAGATTCCATCCCCCCTCTGATTTGATCCAAAATGGTATCAAAACTTCCCCTTTTCTCACTCTTTCTTCATAATCCCCCATTTCTACGGTTTTTGAGTTGAAAGGAAGAAGAATCAGCTGAATTGCTAGGGGTTTGATATGAGATCGAGATTTTGAGATATGGGATACGTTTTTAAGCTGTTTTATAGCTTAGGGTGAGTGGGTAAAAGAATATTTCAGTCAATTGTAATCAATTAGATGATTTTAATTTATATTCTCAATTTCTCCCTAGATGACAATTAATGAAAAGAACTGTTCTTGAATTTAGTTTATAGAATACTTCAATTCATTTTCCAACTATGATCTAAAAACATTTATATGATGACATGGATATAGATATCCATGTATCTTGAATACTACATAATTAAGAAGTTTATTGAGAATCTTCAGAAGATCTAAATTTTCAAGTTATTCAGGTGCTTGAACAACATTATAATTGAAATTTGGATTTATGCTTATATGATCTTACTGTTGGATCCTGATGGGTGATTAGATGCTCTAGAGGGGGGTGAATAGAGCTGAAATCATTTAAACAAAACTCATCAAACCTTCAAAATATATGACAAGATAAGGTTGCTAAATAGGTAATTTGAGTGCAACTAAATCATACATAGCAAGGATAAGAGAGATTGAACATGCACCAATTAGACAAGCTATTTAGACTGGTTCCACACTTCAAACTAGAAGTGTGTCAGTCCACTTGCCTAGAGAGGTCAACCTCTAGGACTTCCAACAATTGCACTCTTATATTCACTTATAAGACTTACAATACATGACCAACAAAGGACTTACCTATCCAATACAAAGAGTTTTCAACCTTACCAAGGACTTACCCACTTTGCAAGAGTCTTCCGCCTTCTCCAAGGACTTACCCACTCTTGCACAAGTCTTCGGCCTTGTAGGAATTACCCACTCTTCTTGGATCTTCCGCCTTTGACTTCACCTTCACTCGGAGAAGCTTCCACCAAGGTCTTACCTACTTGAGCTTGAGTCTTTTGCCTTCTCCAAGGGCTTACCCACTCTAGCTCCAAGTCTTCGGCCTTGAGCTTCACCAAGGGACTCCTTCCCTTGTTCTTCTTCACCTCTCTTAGACAAGAGAGAGAACCTTCATCTTCAAGATAGCAAATGAGAGATGGGGAGGTGGTGGAAGTGAGAGCCTCACAAGATATACAAGTAGAAACTAGCTCTCTTACAAATCTCCTACTCACTCTAATGGATGTAGCAAGTGATTAAGATTAGAGAGAGAGGAGGCTGTAGGAAGCACTCAACTATAAAATAGGAACCTCACAAAGAGTTTGCAATGAATGCTCAACCTTGGAATGAAGCCCAAGGGGTCCTATTTATAGCTGGGGATGCCTCTTAGCCTTCGGGAACACTTATGAACGAAAACTAGCCATTTTGTGGCTTGCAACAGATCTATTTTCACTTGTTGCAACTCCACAACGGCTAGAAACACTTTTCTACACTTTTCCGTACAGTGCAATCGGTCGAGTTCTGATGGGTGTAACTCGACCGATCAAGTAGAAGGCAAACCGATGTTCAAAGGATCGGTCGAGTTTGTCCTGAGGAAACTCGACCAACCATTTCAACTGGAAATGGCCTACTACCCAATCGGTCAAGTTCTGTGAGTGTACAAATCGACCGATGCAATCTTCAGAAAATCGACCAAGGTTGATCGGTCGAGTTTCAGGGTGGGAAACTGGACCGACCAAGTGCCTGTAATTGATTTTCTAAGTTGCATCTAAAGTGCTCTAAATTTTTATCTAAGTGTTCCTGATATTTTTCTAAGCTTAATTACAAGTCATACAATCATTACAAGTGATTTACAACATGATTCTAATGGATATACATCATATTACAAAACGTGCACTTGTATGACTTTGACTTGTCTTTTCTCCAATTTGAGATGCACAAGTAAGGGCAATTGGAGTGTGTCTATACCTAATCTGAAATCACTCAAGTAGAAGCATTAGACACCAATATGTGGAATGGTTAGTCATCATCAAAACACAGGTTTAGTCAATTTAGATGTGAGTCAACATTGACCTAATTGACCTTGAGTCAACATTCTCCCCCTTTTTGAAGATGACAACCATTCAATTGTTGGGTTTTAGGGGAGACAGAGAAGGCAACATAAACAAAAATTTTCTCCCCAAACCCAGCACGAGGAAACGCGTCAACATCTATATAATAAGAAAAGATGGTTTTGTGGAATCATACCTTGTCCCGAGGCTTGCTCAGCGACAATACCTCGCGCTATGCGTGGTTTTCAACTCCGGTCTTCGATGGTGTTTGTGCAGCTCCTGGTCGCACTGGGACTGACAATTCCTACTCGAACCGGACTGTCGGACGATAGTTGTCCTCCTAAGCGGTAGTGTCCTCCTGCCTCTATAGTAGTCAACATGGACCACCGGGAACTCCACACTCCTTGTCCCACAAGGAAGTGGAAGGAGTTGCACCCTCCTGTTGACGTACTAGTCACCAACACACTCTCCTGCTATCAATTGCAACTACAGTTGTCCTTCCCTTGCTGCACCTCCCTTTGCGGGAAGCACTTGCTCGAGCTCTCTCTCAGTTACCAAAACCAGAGAGAACGACAACTTTGCAGAGAAATCAACTTGCACTGAGTTGTTATTTGAGAAGCCCCCAATACCCCTATATATAGGAGAGTCATGGGACAGGGTTCTCCATCCCGGGCCATGCGGGACTAAAAGCATGAGTAAAAGGGTTCGAGATTTTCCACAAAAAGCAACCAACTCAGAGCTTGAGCCAATCGGCTGGGACCTGAATCGGTCGTTTGGGACACCCAACCGATCGGTTGGTGCCCTGAACCGATCGGTTCATGGTCCTAATCCAACTCAAATTGACTTTCCTTCTTTTGTTTCTAATTGGTATCGAATACCAATCCTATTCCCAATTAAATTGGGAAATTGAAACATAAGGAAAATTCTCACCAATCCTACTTTCCCAAGTTGCTCGGTTGCATCAGTTGAATCGATCGTTTCAACACTTGAAGCAATCAGTTCACCCTGGGCTTGAGCGGATCGGTTCAACATTTGAACAGACCGGTTCAGCAACCTCAGCCGACCGGTTCAACCCTTGAACCAATCGGTTGGGAGTGCAGGTTGTGCAGAATCAGTCAATTGCGATTTCAATCAATCTGATACTCCAATCAATGTATCCAACACCTTGAACAATATGATATTGAGCTATCAATCAATTGAGTGTTTAATTGAACTACTAAACTCTTTTAGTAATCAATCTAAATGTTGCTTGTGGACAAAACTCCTCTTCCAGGTTAAATCATATGTGTGTGACCCTGCAGGTCCATTTCACATGGGCAGTGAAAGTCCATAACACTTATGACTTCACAAGCAAAGAGCGGTGCCTAGTCACCCATCAGTGCTACCCAAGTGAAAGTAGAAAGTTGGAGAACAACTTTCATCCTACAATCCGTGAATGGTGTTATAGCGAGTGTATAATTCCTTTGTCATTGATATCCCAAATGAACTCAAAGCATGGAACAGTCATCCTGTCAACGTTCATTCACTTTCTTGATCTCAGAGTAGACTGGAAGAGATATGTATGACATCAATATCACATACTGATTCACACATGCGTGCATGCCTTTCTCAATCCTACTCATCAAGTGGCCATGGATATCAAACTCCCTCAGGAGGGACAAATCCCATATCTATCACTCACCCCTTAAAAGCCCCATGTGTCAAAGCCACCCAATCATCACCTTTATAACAACCCATGTTTCAGGACTGCGTTTGATGATGTCAAAGTGTGCCCAACAACATGTGTTGAGTGTAGTGATTTCAGGTCTAAGAATCACACTCACCACCATCACTGTGAGTACTGACTGTGACTACCATGTCATGGTTCCATGTTTCAAACTCACGGTGGGTCTGTCCGGTACACTTGTTCTCTAACAAGTACCTATGTGTTTGGTTTGATATCTCTATATCATGACTAATGAGATTTTGTCATCAACCAACACCACAATCTAGTCTTGTGTGCCATTACTGTCTATCTACCTTCCACAATGACATCCGACTAGGGAATTAACAAGAATGTACAAACTCTTAGCATCCGTATGATCTCATCGTTTAGGTCCTCAACCCGAAAGCATACGTCATTGAGTACTGTCATTCTCTAGACATTCAATATGTTCTATCACTATCTCATATGAATGAACCAGAAAGAATTTGAAGATTTCCTTTGATGTTTATCAAATCAATCTTAATGTATCCCACCAATCATCACATGATTGGCTCTCAGGGCATACATACCAATAGACTCCCACTTGCACTGCGAGCCAATCACTCTTGAATCATATTCATAGTGATATTCAAACATGTCCCACATGTTACTGTGCTCTAGTACCAACATAGTGAGTAATGGCAACACCTTGCCAAAGTCAGTATAAATTGCATGTCTCGTATCTCTTCGTTGTACGTCACACGTATGAGATGGAGTTGCCGAAATATGCGATCTTATATTCCTATGCTAACCTTTAGCCACATTGCATGATCAAGGATTCCATACTTGTCGTCAATGAGCGGAATATCTATAAGTTCATCTCATGAACTTCCAGATCCATATAGTATCTATTGTTGTTCTCTAACACATAGATACTCGACATTTCCCTTTTAAATGATTGTATTGGAACATTTCCAATTATTAACAAACTCTCACTTTTATACATCCTATGTATATTTTGCGATCAAATTTCTGTCCTTTCGGAAGTCCGCATCAATGTAACTCTTTACATCGAACTCTTCCATATCTCCATAGAACTAGTACTTCATAAGTATTTGTCAAGTTCTCATGGTGTTCTAGTAACCCTTACTGGAAGTAGACAGACATCCACTCATCATGTCCCACATACGAGTTATCAGGATGAGCACATCATATTGTCATGTCATACATACAAGATGATGAATGCATTTTATTCTTGCCATGTCCATACATGCAAGATAATGGGATGATTACATACATGATAGATACATATCTATTCTTAGTGTTCCCATTCTTCATAAGAATTGGACACTTGGCCCTTGGGATACTAACTCCATGTCGTATGGACAAGTTTTCTCCCACTTAATCTGTGCATACTGAACACTTCAGTACAGATTGCCAATGTATGCTCTCTCTTTTCCAGGTCAAGAGGTTTTCGAGAACTATCTCTATAGATCTCTATTCCTATCATATAGGAAACATCTCTATCTTCCTTAAAGATAATTTCCACTTGTGGGTTTCCATTTTAGAACATTTCCATTTCACATCAATATGTGAAATATGAATATGCTCCCACTAAATCACAGATCCCTTCTTTATCTTTGACATATCGGTCAAACCCTTTGACTATATCATCAAAGTAAAGATCCAATTCCGAGTTGCTTGTACTTAATCAATCACATTAATTAGTTCATTGTAACTTATAGACTTCATTTGCATTAGTGGATTCATAAACATTGTAGGTTGTGTAACGTACACATCCTTGTTTTATTCCTCATAGGAATGCGGTTTTAGTATCCATATGCCAAATGTCTTAGTCATTAAGTTGCAATCCACAAGCATCATCCTTCTCAAAATGTTATCCATGTATCTTAACACTTAAGATTCATCTTGCACTTATGTATTTTATCCAGTGGGTGCTACCATCAAGGTCATACCTTATGGTTCACATGGATGTCATTTAGGATGTAATGGTCATGAACCATAACTCAAAATTTGATTCCTCATATTCATCTAGATAGTTGACTCATCACATGAACAACTCATCACATAGATAATTGAGGTGTATCTGTTAAGGATATAAGAACTCACAACCCTTGTGATTCTTAATCTCTTTTATTAGTGTGGGGTATTCCTTTTATTAAGAAGAATTCAGTTATTCAATAACCATTCTCTAACTCCTTAGAGTATGATTCCTTCTTGATTTAGACATCACCATGCCTTAATCATGAGTTCACTATGATACACTATCATAATTACTCACAAGGATCTCAAACATTTGGTCCGAGTATTTCATTCATTGATCTCATCAAGAATTAACACTTTACCAAATTTATACTTCATTTATGATAATCTTGAACAATTCAAGACATTCATATTGGTATTTCTCTAAACACCATTTGAAGTATTAACATTTGTTCCAATAGGTATGTATTATACCTAATAGGATAATCACTCTCCCACTATTTTAGTGAAGATTGATTAATCATGTCCAAGATATTCATGTCTCTTACTGGTTCTCTAACCAAAAGAGTCTAGATTTATCCATCATATGGAAACTAGAAATGAATTTCTCATGATTGATGCTAATTTCATTGTTTGAGTTATCTATAACTTTTAGGTATCACTTTATCTTATGCATATCAAATACCACAAGATAAACAAGGCGTTCCCACAAAGATCATATCTTTAAGATTGAAAACTCAACTTTATTAATTGCCATCATTGTCATACAATATGCGAAAATAAAGTGTTTCTATCTATTGGCAAATATGAAATAGCAGTTCATAACTGTATTACATGCCTTATAGGCTGAAAATAAACCAAAGTAATCCTATTTATGAAGGCAACACTTGCCCCAATTATGAGTGCTTTACACTTTACATCTTGGTATCATATACCTCAAAAAGTGTTACAAGTTTACTTTCATGACACCTTTAAGTAGAGGCTTCAGTCACCTCCTTCTTCTTTTGTTCTTCCAGATAGAGAGGACAATTCCTTTTCCAATGTCCTGGCTTTTGACAATGGTGGCAATTTCCTTTCTTGGTCACGCCTCCCTTGGCCTTGAGAGCAGAAGATGGCTTGGACTCCTGGCTAGCTTCAGAACCTTTCTTAGCTTTGCCCTTGCCCTTGCGCTTGGACTTGCCTTTCTTTCTCGTGATCACCATCACAGCCTTAGGCTTGTCCTTCTTCATCTGTAACTTGGATATCCTCAACATGCCCAATAACTCCGACAGTGGCCTATAAAAGTTGTTCATGTTGTAGTTCATCACAAACTGACTGTAAGATTCTGGCAACGATTGCAGTATCACGTCAGTAGCCAACTCTTGGCTCAGTGGAAATCCCAGTCTCTGCAGGTTCTCCACATACCCAATCATCTTGAGTGTGTGAGGACCAACTGGATCTCCTTCTGTCATGACACACTTGAACAACGCCCTAGAAACATTGTATCTCTCTTGTCGTGCCTGATCTTCATACATGTTCCTGAGATGCTGAATCATCTCTATGACACCCATGTTCTCATGTTGTCTTTGCAACTCATGGTTCATTGAACATAACATCAAGCACTTTGCATCAATGGCATCATCAACATGCTTCTTGTAAGCATCCCTTTCTTCCTTTGGTGCATTAGGAGCGGGTTCCTCTAGAATGGGAGTATCCAGGACATAGAGCTTACACTCTTGAGTGAGAACAATTCTCAATGTCTGATACCAGTCGTGGAAGTTCGTCCCATTAAGCTTGTCCTTGTCAAGGACCGATCGCAAAGAAAAGTTGTTGTTGTTGTTTGTCATCATTTGTACTACAAAAGGAAATATGCAATTTTAGTCCAAAACTCATTTTTGACTTATTTGATTGATTTAAAAAATTGACGATATAATTAGGCCTTTAATTAATTATCGCTCCCACTATTTTAGTTCAAATTGATAGCCCTCACCATCAATTCGGAAGATTGCAGTGTACAACCTTCTAGTGGGCAAGATCCTGAAATCCTCTAAGTCATGAGTCAGCTAGGGCTGATCGCCCACAACTTAGATCTCTCAGGTAGGCAACTTTTGCCAATTGCATCATATGCAACTCTTGATAACATGTCATATACAACTCTTTGCCATGATCATCTCCATGCCTCAAGGTACTAGATCCCATCTAGATCACCTTGTTAAGTCCGACCCAAAGCAAACACGATGAATATGCACCCTGCTAGGGCAGACCCACACATTCATCCTTCACGCTTCCACGAGATAGACGGTGCACCACGCTAGGGCGTGCCCACACTTGGTCGATCAAGCTTTTCACGTGTGTCGCATTTGGAAGGCATCTAAAACTTAATATTTTAATGAGGGATTTGGTTTTTATATACATATACATATCCAATCACCACAATACATAGTATGTATCATATACATGCTATATCCCACAGAAAACATGCACACATGATAAAAAGCAATGATTATGGCCATCCTAATGTGATTCCTCGAGCCAAAAGGAATCACAGTCATCTAGGTCTACATCACATGCAACCTGTACAAGATGAAATATGTGCCTTTGCCTTCAGAGCTGATCAACTCATCTCATGAATGATCTGCTCTCTTTGGCCGGTCGTTTAGGTGCCACCAGTCAATCGGTTGGCTCCTCCAACTGATCAGTTGTCCTGGTCATCGTGCATCTCTTCATGGCCGCCACCCGCTCGTCTCGCTCCTCGACCCGATCATCAACCGATCGGTTCACTCCTTGAACCGATCGTCTGGAACATCAACCGATCGGTTCAAACCTTGAACCGATCGTTTCGGTTGTCGTCTCATGTCCGCCGGTCTTCGACATAATAGGAAATAAAATCTATCCTATTTTACATTGCTTAAAAGGGAAACCCAAGTTACATTTGGGGGGAGAAAAGTTAGGAAAGAATCTCAAATTATTTTGAGTTACATCAGGAAAAGGAGAAAGGGAAGATCGGCGCACAGACCGAGATGCAAGAAACCACAAACAACCACACACAGATAGGGGTTTATATGCCATAATCATACTACACATCCACCACAAAACTCGTTTAAGGTCGACGCGTATCAAGTGCATTAATAATACATATCATATATGTAATTTGGGATTTGTGGATTTAGGATTGGACATGCAGAAAGCCAATTTTATTCACATCGTATGCAATAAATAAAGGTGACAAACCAAAATCGATCATATCGATATTCCTAAAATATAGAACAGTTGACGCGGCTCTGATACCACTGTTGGGTTTTAGGGGAGACAGAGAAGGCAGCGGAAACAAAACTTTTCTCCCCAAACCCAGTACGAGGAAACACGTCAACGTCTATATAATAAGAAAAGATGATTTGTGGAATCATACCTTGTCCTGAGGCTTGCTCGGCGACAATACCTCACGCTATGCGCGATCTTCGAATCCGGTCTTCGACGGTGTCTGTGCAGCTCCTGGTCGCACTGGGACTGACAACTCCTACTCGAACCGGAATGTCGGATGATAGTTGTCCTCCTAAGCGGCAGTGTCCTCCCGCCTCTATAGTAGTCCACACGGACCACCTGGAACTCCACACTCCTTGTCCCACAAGGAAGTGGAAGGAGTCGCACCCTCCTGTTGACGTACTAGTCGCCAACACACTCTCTTGCTATCAATTGCAACTGCAGTTGTCCTTCCCTTGCTGCACCTCCCTTTGCAGGAAGCACTTGCTCGGGCTCTCTCTCAGTTACCAAAACTAGAGAGAACGACAACTTTGCAGAGCAATCAACTTGCACTGAGTTGTTATTTGAGAAGCCCCCAATACCCCTATATATAGGAGGGTCATGGGACAGGGTTCTCCATCCCGGGCAATGCGGGACTAAAAGCAGGAGTAGAAGGGTTCGAGATTTTCCACAAAAAGCAACCAACTCGGAGCTTGAGCCGATCGGATGGGACCTGAACTGGTCATTTGGGACACCCAACCAATCGGTTGGTGCCCTGAACCGATCGGTTCATGGTCCTGATCCAACTCAAGTTGACTTTCCTTCTGTTGTTTCTAATTGGTATCGAATACCAATCCTATTCCCAATCAAATTGGGAAATTGAAACATAAGGAAAATTCTCACCAATCCTACTCTCCCAAGTTGCTCGGTTGCATCAGTTGAATCGATTGTTTCAATACTTGAAGTAATCGGTTCACCCTGGGCTTGAGCCGATCAGTTCAACATTTGAACTGACTGGTTCAACAACCTCAGCTAACCGGTTCAACCCTTGAACCGATCGGTTGGGAGTGCAGGTTGTGCAGAATTAGTCAATTGCGATTTCAATCAATCCGATACTCCAATCAATGTGTCCAACACCTTGAACAATATGATATTGAGCTATCAATCAATTGAGTGTTTAATTGAACTACTAAACTCTTTTAGTAATCAATCTAAACGTTGCTTGTGGACAAAACTCCTCTTCCAGGTTAAATCCTATGTGTGTGACCCTACAGGTCCATTTCACGTTGGCAGTGAAAGTCCATAACACTTATGACTTCACAAGCAAAGAGCGGTGCCTAGTCACACATCAGTGCTACCCAAGTGAAAGTAGAAAGTTGGAGAACAACTTTCATCCTACAATCCGTGAATGGTGTTACAACGAGTGTATAATTCCTTTGTCACTGATATCTCGAATGAACTCAAAGCATGGAACAGTCATCCTGTCAACGTTCATGCACTTTCTTGATCTCAGAGTAGACTGGAAGAGATATGTATGACATCAGTATCACTAACTGATTCACACATGCGTGCACGTCTTTCTCAATCCTACTCATCAAGTGGCCATGGATATCAAACTCCCTCAGGAAGGACAAATCCCATATCTATCACTCACCCCTCAAAAGCCCCATGTGTCAAAGCCACCCAATCATCACCTTTATAACAACCCATGTTTCAGGACTGCGTTTGATGATGTCAAAGTGTGCCCAACGACATGTGTTGAGTGTAGTGATTTCAGGTCTAAGAATCACACTCACCACCATCACTGTGAGTACTGACTGTGACTACCATGTCATGATTCCATGTGTCAAACTCACGGTGGGTCTATCCGGTACACTTGTTCTCTAACAAGTACCTATGTGTTTGGTTTGATATCTCTATATCATGACTAATGAGACTCTGTCATCAACCAACACCACAATCTAGTCTTGTATGCCATTGCTGTCTATCTACCTTCCACAATGACATCCGACTAGGGACATAACAAGAATGTACAAACTCTTAGCATCTGTATGATCTCATCGTTTAGGTCCTCAACCCGAAAGCATACGTCATTGAGTAATGTCATTCTCTAGACATTCAATCTGTTCTATCACTATCTCATATGAATGAACCAGAAAGAATTGGAATCTTTCCTTTGATGTTTATCAAATCAATCTTAATGTATCCCACCAATCATCACATGATTGTCTCTCAAGGCATACATACCAACATCCATAAATGTATTGAAAGCATTTAAGTAAATTTATACCTTTGGAGAAACTTAGGGGTTTCAATAGGACTAAGCTCATATGCTCCCCCTCAATTGATGCGGATGGAGTTTTCATACTCCCCCTCAATTGATGCTATTTCTCGTGCATGGTTAGCTTTCATAACATTATAGAAACTATGTATTCTACTCATATATGTCTACACATATATGTCCCCTCCCCTTTACCTTCTCCCCTTTACATGGATATTCTTCTCCTCTTCATGTAAGACATGCCTTCTTCCTCTTTTTAAAAGAAGACATTACCTTTGTCCCCCTTTGTCATTTAAAAAAGGTGGGGTTATGAAGAAAAAAGAAACATCACTTGTTAAAAAGAAAGGAGATAACACAAATATATATAAGGAGAGTAGAAGAGCACAGATTGGGTCTTGTCCAAGCATAGAAAGAAAAGCAAGTTAAAGCATATACTTAAACAACCCAAAATGCAAGATAAAGTGCGACAGAAAAATAATAAATCGCAATTTTGACCCTCAAGATGATGGAATTTGACCAAAAACCATCGGAGCTCATGGAAATGCAATGAGTCTTGCTCAGAAGGTTGTTTCTGCATGAAAAACACTAGTCTTGCACCAAAAACTGAAACTGGAGCAAAAGCTGCATAAAATCCAAAAATACTCCAATTTCCACATATAATGTAGATCTATGTACCCTGCGTCACAATGTTATACAAGCAACTCAAGATAGTAGATATGCAATTCAAGGAACAATCTTGAGCATGTATGAGACAAGATACAAGAATAGCATATATATGAGCAAAGATCTACATGTGTATGAACTACTAGTAGATAATATCACAAGTTAGGACTACTAGTAGGATCTAGATCATATCAAGAGATACCAAAAGGTACACAAGTTAAAGCAAGCTATGAGTAGATGTAGAGATATATCCAAGAAGATAAGCAATTTTAAAAGCATGAAAGGATATAACTCACATAGATATGCATCCTTACCATAAGATGATTACCACTAAGAACCTCAAGGTTGTATCGAAACAAGATATACACCTAGATAGATGTAGCAAGTTAGAGCACAACGGAAGAAATTTTTTTGACACAACCAAGAGATCCAAAGAGATCATCATCAAAACCTGCAAAACAACTCAAAGCAAATAATTGCAAGATATAGATATACCAATTTAGAGAATGTGCCCATAGTCTTGGAACTAGAGGATTCTCCATGGAATATTGGAGGTCCTTTATCTTTGTTGTTCTTGGGTGCTTTCCTAAAAGGACAACAAGTAGAATAATGACCAAATTCATTGCAATAGTTGCATGTACCCATAGTCTTGGAACTAGAGGATTCTCCATGGAATATTGGAGGTCCTTTATCTTTGTTGTTCCCTTGACTACTATCATACCCTAAACCATGTCTACCAATTTGTTTAATAGTATGGTGTAGGATGTCATTAAGACTCTTTTTACCAACTAAGAATCTTTGCAAGGATGATCTCAAACTGTCATTATCATGCTTAAGAGAAGCAATAGTAGAAGACAAATTATTGACATTATCTCTAGCATGCAAAAGATCATTTTCTAAGCAAAGAGTTTTAGTTAAATAAGAATCTCTATCAATATGAAGAGCAACAACATCATTCTCTCTATTAGTATAACTAGAACAAGGTTCATGCCCATTGATTTTAGCAAGCAAGGAGGCATTTTAAGATTTAAGAACCACTAATTCTCTTTGATAAGCATAGATTTCTTCTCTCCTAGCATCATCAATAAGCTTGAGTTCTACGTTTTCAGTTTTAAGAGTATCAAGTTCATGCATGAGAGAATCAACAATTAAAGTATGCTCTTCATTAGAACTAGGCATGATAGGTTGAGCTTCTAGAAATTTAATCTTATCAAGTAAACTAGCATTTTCAAGTTTAAGAGAGTCTACTTGGCTAAGACAATCATTTTTATCAATAAGCAAGCAAGAATTAGCATATTCAAGGTCATCTAGTTCTATATGCAAATTATCAAGCTTTTTCTTTTTCTTTTTAGAAGACTTATAAGAGGCACAAATATCATGAATAATAGCAATTAAAGATTCTTTATATAAAGAGTCTAGATTTACCTCATTTGAGTCTTCACATGTTGATGCTATAAGAGCAAAATGGCATTCTCCTTCATCACTAGAGCTTGAGCTTGATCCTTCACTTGAATCTTCACTTGAGCTTGAGTTGGAGGAGCCACTTGATTGCCATTTCTTCTTTTGAAGATGGGTCTTTTTGCCTTGTGGGCAATCTTCCTTGTAGTGACCCTTCTTTCCACATGTGAAGCACCAGATGGAGGATGACTTGCCTTTGTAGAGTCTACCCTTGGAGTACATGGCATCTTCTTCAACTTGAGAGGATGGAGAAGCTTGACCAACAATAGCCTTGATTTGAGCTTTGATTTCAGCCTTCTTCATTCTCTTGAGTTCTTTCTCCTCTTGTCTTTCTAATTCCTCCCTCTTGTAAAGTGTAGCTTCATGTGCTTGTAGATTTCCAATGAGCTCTTCAATAGGAATATCCCTAAGAGACCTTGCTTCTTCAATAGAAGTCACCTTGGATTCCTACCTCTTGGGGAGAGTTATAAGGATCTTTGAGTTGATCTCTCCACTAGACATAGGATGTCCTAGAATAGAAAGACCATTCAAGATGGTGTTGAGCCTTGAGTACATGTTGGCTATGCTCTCCTCCTTTCCCATCTTGAAGTTATCAAGCAGCCCTTTGAGCATGTATACTTTGCTTTCCTTCACTTGATCTGTCCCTTCATAAGTGATGCAAAGCTTTCTTCATACCTCATAGGTCGTCTCACAAGAAGAAATCCGGTTGAACTCGGTAGGGGTCATGGAGGCATATAGGATATGCATGGCTCTATCATTCAAGGTTGCTTTCATCTAGGCGGCTTCATCCCATTCTTCAATCTTTGTCTTTGGTTGCATGTATGGGCTATTCACCATTTGCCACATCTCAAGACTTGATCCTTGGATATAGAATTGAAGCCTTCTTCTCCAATATAGGAAGTTTATCCCATCAAAGATTGGTAGGCTGATTCTTCCTCCTTGGTAGTCACCCATCTTCTCCTACTTGTTGAAGTATGCTTGGAGAAGGCCCACTCTGATACCACTAGTTGGATCCTGATGGGTGATTAGATGCTCTAGAGGGGGGGTGAATAGAGCTGAAAGCACTTAAACAAAACTCATCAAACCTTCAAAATATATGACAAGATAAGGTTGCTAAATAGGTAATTTGAGTGCAACTAAATCATACATAGAAAGGATAAGAGAGATTGAACATGCACCAATTATACAAGCTATTTAGAGTGGTTCCACACTTCAAACTAGAAGTGTGTCAGTCCACTTGCCTAGAGAGGTCAACCTCTACGACTTCCAACAATTGCACTCTTATATTCACTTATAAGACTTACAATACATGACCAACAAAGGACTTACCTATCCAATACAAAGAGTCTTCAACCTTACCAAGGACTTACCCACTTTGCAAGAGTCTTCCGCCTTCTCCAAGGACTTACCCACTCTTGTACAAGTCTTCGGCCTTGTAGGAATTACCCACTCTTCTTGGATCTTCCACCTTTGACTTCACCTTCACTCGGAGAAGCTTTCCACCAAGGTCTTACCCACTTGAGCTTGAGTCTTCTGCCTTCTCCAAGGACTTGCCCACTCTAGCTCCAAGTCTTCTGGCTTGATCTTCACCAAGGGACTCCTTCCCTTATACTTCTTCACCTCTCTTGGACAAGAGAGAGAACCTTCATCTTCATTATTGAAATGGAGAGATGGGGAGGTTGTGGAAGTGAGAGCTTCACAAGATATACAAATGGGACTAGCTCTCTTACAGATTTCCTACTCACTCTAATGGATGTAGCAAGTGATTAAGCTTAGAGAGAGAGAGGAGGCTGTAGGAAGCACTCAACTATAAAATAGGAACCTCACAAAGAGTTTGCAATGAATGCTCAACCTTGGAATGAAGCCCAAGGGGTCCTATTTATAGCTGGGGATGCCTCTTAGCCTTTGGGAACACTTATGAACAAAAACTAGCCGTTTTGTGGCTTGAAACGGATCTATTTTCACTTGTTGCAACTCCATAATGGCTAGAAACACTTTTCTGCACTTTTCCGTACAGTGCAATCGGTCGAGTTCTGATGGGTGTAACTCGACCGATCAAGTAGAAGGAAAACCGATGTTCAAAGGATCGGTCGAGTTTGTCCTGAGGAAACTCGAATGACCATTTCAACTGGAAATGGCCTACCACCCAATCGGTCGAGTTCTGTGAGTGCACAACTAGACCGATGCAATCTTCAAAAAATCGACCAAGGTTGATCGGTCGAGTTTTAGGGTGGGAAACTGGACCGACCAAGTGCCTGTAATTGATTTTCTAAGTTGCATCTAAAGTGCTCTAAAATTCGATCTAAGTGTTCCTGATATTTTTCTAAGATTAATTACAAGTCATACAATCATTACAAGTGATTTACAACATGATTCTAATGGATATACATCATATTACAAAAACATGCACTTGTATGACTTTGACTTGTCTTTTCTCCAATTTGAGATGTGCAAGTTAGGGCAATTGGAGTGTGTCTATACCTAATCTGAAATCATTCAAGTAGAAGCATTAGACACCAATATGTGGAATGGTTAGTCATCATCAAAACACGGGTTTAGTCAATTTAGATGTGAGTCAACATTGACCTAATTGACCTTGAGTCAACACTTACTTATGTTCCTAGTGTATATAATTCTACATGTTCAATCCCTTTGATTTGATATATGGACAAATAGAGTTTCCTATTTTCACAATACATATCCTACGAATAGCAAGTAATCAAGGATGGAAACCTAATCTAGTATGCTTTTACAAGTATACATATCTAATTTAGTAGTAAAAGGATGATTGAAATGATTCATGTGATATTGTGGGATTTTAGTTGAATATTATCTTATATGCATATACTTGTCATGAAATGCATATTTTGTTATGCTATTGCAAGTGGAGAGATATGACATGCCCTAGATAGGTATGTTATCGATGCCATGCATAAATGTGAGAAATGTTGAATGAGAATATTCATATTAGTAGACATGATATATGTTTGAATACACGAGAAGTGCTATATGTGCATGAGTAAGGAGAAACCCAAAGAAAGGGGTAAACAATATGTTAAGCATTCAGTTTAGTATCATCAGTGATTTCAATTCCATAGTCCTGATCAGTATAATCAGTAGTTTTATTGCATGATTCGAGTAAATATTAGTTCCAGTTGACATGTACTCTGTATGTTTAAGTATTTTAGCCTGCCTGCCTACATAACCAATTGAATTTTAAGTATATTATAGTGTGGTTAAATATACTGCTCTGCCAAGTTAAGTAAGAAAGTACATGTCGTATTTATAAGCTTCAAATGAATAGACTCGGTACCATAGAGATACCAGAGTCAAGAATAAGTAACAAAGAGATACAATATAGTAAGAGCTTTCCAAGAATAATAAAATAATAGACATATGTGCCATGAACACCGTAGATTCCCTATGGATGTCTGTACTGTAGGGAGGAAACAATCCACCCTACAACGACCAGTATATGGGGATCGGACTGCACCCACAGAGCGTGCAGGGAGATGAAGCCCTTAAGGAAGTCTCCTAAGAGAAGATAGGTTACCAAACATGAACTGGAGATCCAGGTGGTAACCCAGAGGCACCACACAGAGTTCACCAAGATGAGGCCCACAGAGCGTCTCAGACCCTCCGCCTGTGTACTCAACCTAGAAGGAGGGGTCCAGTTAAAGGCAAGCTATTTACCCACCTTAGTCAGACGTGATGGTTTGAGTCAAGCAGACCCAAATTCAGTTCTGAAAAACCACTAGAGGGGGGTGAATAGAGTTTTAAAACAATTTTAACAATTATTGAACTCAAACAACAAACCACAAAACATTGGACAAGGGGACAAGGATTTAGAGTGGTTCCAACTTTAGCAAATACTAAAGTTGTCAGTCCACTACCCGGTTGCTTACCCAACCGGGATTTGGAAAGAATTTAATTTTATTACCTCGCAAGGACTTTACATAAAATTACAATTCTCTCCCTAAACCCTTCAAGCAGCCTTCACCTAGAAGTAATCGCACCAACCTTGAAGCAGCCTTCACCTAGAAGTAATTGCACCAACCTTGAAGCAGCCTTCCACCTGAAGTAGCTTCCCGTTGCAATAGCCTTCTTGAAGTAGCTTCCCATTGCGATAGCCTTCTTGAAGTAGCTTGAAGTCCACCTTCTCCTCCGAGAAGAACCTTCTCCAATCCGCAGCCTCCAACCCTAGGAGTAGCAAGGAGAATACAAAGAATAAAAGGAACAAGAAGGAAAACAGAAATTACAACTTATCCTTTTAAGCACAAGGCTTGATTTGCCTATATCAAGCGTATTGATCTCCTAACCAATGAGTGTAGAAGTGTAAGTGTTGTGGAAAGGAGATGCTAGCCTATAGGACACGAAATAGGAGCAATGGGAATGAATAGCCAATGTTGGAATTGCTCTATTGCTCAAAATAGATTGCCAATGAGTATTCAATCTCAAGTGTAGCACAAGTGTAGCTTAGGTGTGTTTAGGTGTCCTAAGGCATGTCCTATTTATAGGAATGACCTACAAGTGCTTAAGGACGTTCTAGACACTTTCTAGGGGGTTCTAAGTGCTTAACTAGCCGTTAGGTATAAGTTAGGTGCATTAGTAACGGCTAGTTGCTTTATTCTGCAGTTGCTGTCAGAGTCCATCTCGGTCGAGGAATTGTCGACCGAGACACCTACTCGGTCGAAGTTTTTTCGACCGACAGGCTCTCTGGATCAAGTGTTAGCAACGTTCATCTCCAACTGCCAACTACTTTCTCAGCTGTGTCTAACAGCTATTTGGGTCATTCTCGGTCGAGAAGTTTGTCGACCGAGAGTGTCTCGGTCGAGGAGTTTGTCGACCGAGATTGACCCTGTTTCAATGTTTCACTTTAAGGCATTAAGTATGTGTATGAGTGTGCATAGGTGACACTATTGGAGGGGATGACCTATCTAAGTGTAGTGATTGGCTAGGGATGATCTAACGCTTGATTTACATGATGTCTAAGTACTTGTACATTATATACTTGTACACGTTTACAATTGATTACATTTCATGAAATTTACAAGCATTCAAGCATATAGATTCCCTAGTACTTTGTCATCCACCTTATTCCTGCAACACTCAAGTAGCTCGTTAGATCGACAAGAATGAAATGTTTGTCATCATCGAAACAAAGGGATTTATCATGATGTCAATTTAGCCAACAATCTCCCCCTTTTTGAAGATGACAAACATTTCCTAAATATGAAATAAGGAAATATAAAGCATGTGAGTTTCATACCTGAGGAATACCTTTTGTAGCCATTCTTGTTTTGCAAGTGAGTGCTGGCTAAGATGTTATGAAACTCATTTACTCATTTATATTTTTGATTTTATATTCTTTCTCCCCCTTTGTCATTTCAAAAAGATATCCAAGTTGAATATTTTATATTTCTTCTCCCCCTTAATCTTATACTATGCTCCCCCTTAGATAGATATTCTAAGGATTTAATATCATTTTTGTCTAATTTAGCCACAATTTGTTTCTCAATCATTTGCAAAGGATGTTAAGCCTTGAAATGATATGAGATCCTGTTAGGTTCATGGCATATGTATTGATTTCTCACCCATTTTACAAGGGATGTTAAACCCTGAAAATGAAATGAGAATCCTTTAATCTTACAGTACATAAAGATGTCTCTAACCAAATGCACGGGATGTTAAGCCCTGATTTGTTTAGAGAATTCCTTTAAGAACAAGATATATCATTTTTATGAAATTTGTAGATTTCTTCATAACCAAGAGTCAAAATACTAAGGTCATAACTAGCTTCAAATGATGTTTACAATGTTTTTGTAAGCTTCTTAATCAAATAATCAAATTTGTTTTATGAGCTCCCCCTTAATCTTACAATTAAAGCAATTTAAAGCTTCTAAGGTCACATATGATTTTAAATTTTGATTTTGACCTTTATTAAAAGTATACTAAGATTAAGTACAATAAAATGATGTCCAAATAAGCATTTTGTCAAAGCTTATTTTAGGTCGACCTTGACTTCGACCATAGAGCCCCTTGGTCAAATTTTATTTCAACCAAGAGGCAAAAATTGCAGATTTCCAATTTAAGCACTCATATGTGAAGTACTTGATTAGATATCAATTTTCAAGCATGTTTAGTGATACTCAATATGAAAACATCCTCTTAAAAATGAAAGCACGATTAATATCTCAAGTCTTTTAAAAATGCCAATTGAGAAATTTTTATCTTATGTGTTGCAAGCATTTCTAAGAGACATATCATCATTGAATTATTTTGCTTGCCTATGTATCATCAAGGATCCATGCATACAATTATCATTATCTATTCGTGCTAACACAACATCATCATGATGAAAATGATAATTCCATGATTGTAATCATATGATTTCTATATGGTTAGACCAGAAAAAAAACTTTAGGAAAAATCATGTGAATAATGATAAATCAGAAATTTCCTTTTTATTAAGCTAAGCATAATTTCAGTTTTAACTTAAATCATTTAGAGAATAAACCAAATTAATCTCATATAAGTTTTCAGGGATGATTTCCAAAATATATACAGTCATTAATCACAAATATATAGCAATTTGATCAATTTACAAGAAGAATTCAGCAATTTTACAGCAGACTGGAAATCAGTGACATGCTCGGTGGACAATTTTTTGACCGAGGTTCACTCGGTCGACAGATTCTCAACCGACAAAGTTTCTGGAATATTTTCAGAACTGTTAATTTATTCCAAGAAAAATAAGATTATGCAAGTTAGAGCTTGATTGTGTTGAGATATGACATTTGTATATCAAGAATCAGTTTAGGTCAAATCTCAACTAGTTAATTTTAAGCTACTAAGTTTTAGGAATCCAAGATAAATCATCATTCTTTTTCTTATATGGGCATGAAAATGAATAATGTCCAAGACGCATGCAATAATGACAACTAATAGAGTCAACTTCATTTCTCTTTCTAGGAATTGTGTTCCTGGGTACAAACATAATCTTAGTCTTGGATGCTTTAACTCTTTTGGGTTTATTTCTCCTTGGATCATATCCTAATCCTTTTCTTCCATTATAACTAGAGGAAATTTTCAGAATATTTTCAAGCATGTCATTTCCTCTTAACTCATTTACATTTCTTTGTAACTTAGCAATATCATTCATCTTCTTGTTTATATCTTTCTTTGCTTGATCTAAATCAGATACTAGAGAGTTTCTTTCTTTGACAACCTCATCATAATCTAAATGTGAACATAAAACAGGTTGTTTCTGAAGATCATTCACTTGAGTTTGCAAGTTTAACTTTTCTAAGGAAAGAAGTTTGCAATTTGCTTCTACCGATTTTAACTTAAGATCATAATCTTCATTTTCCTTTTTGAGATTTTCATTTTCGGATACAAGAGCAAGAAGTTTAACATTTAAATCATCATTTACTTTATTTGATTTCTTAAGTTTCTTCTTGCACTCAATATATTTCTCATGAGTATCTTGAAGACTAGCAATTAGATCTTCTTTTGGTAGATCATAAAGACTTACCTCTTCTTCGTCTTCATTTGTTGTAGCAATGAGGCATTCTACTTCTTCTTTTCCATCATCACTATCATCACTTGAATCATCCCATGCAGCTTTATATGCTCTTTCTTTCTTTTTGTGAGATGATTTCCTCCCTTTCTTGAGTTTTGGACAATCACCTTTCATGTGTCCCTTTTTGCCACATTCAAAGCACCTGGAAGAAGAAACACTAGAAGTTTTGTTAGTTTTAAAACTTTTATATTGCTTACCATTTACAATGAGAGTTTCTTCTTCACTATCATCTTCACTTGTGTCATAAGTGTCCTTGGTTGATGCTTTGAATGCAATGTCCTTCTTTTTGCCTTGTTTACGTTCTCTTCTTTCTTCCTCTTCTAAAGTTGCCTCATGAGCTTCTAGATTGCCAATGAGTTGCTCCATTTTCAGTTTAGTGAGATCATTAGCTTCTTCAATGGCTGTCACCTTGGGCTTGTATTTGGGAGGAAGTGATCGAAGTACTTTTGATACCTGGTCTTCTTCAAGAACGGTTTTTCCTAAGGCATTCAAACCATTAACAATAGAAGAGAATTTTGCAAACATTTCACTAATGGATTCATTTGGATCCATACGAAAGTGTTCAAACTTCTGTTTAAGCATACTAATCTTAGAATTCTTAACTTGAACCGTATCTTCATAGGTTATGGACAATCTATGCCATATTTCATAGGTTGTTTCACAATTTGATATTCTATTAAATTCTCCTACTGAAATTGAACAATAAAGAATACTTACAGCCTTTGCATTCATTTGAGCCGATTTTACCGTATTTGCATCCCACTCTGCATATTGCATTTGAGGAAGCTCGTATGGGGTTGAGACCATCCTCCATAAGTCCCAACTTATGCCTTGAAAGTAGAACTGCATCCTTCTCTTCCAATATGTGTAGTTTGTTCCATCAAACACTGGAGGCCTAGCAACAAATGTCCCTTCAAGATTAAGTTTGTTGAGCACCCCGTCACCCATTCTTCAAGACCTTGTTAGGGTTCCTTGAAGCCTGCTCTGATACCAATTGAAAAACCACTAGAGGGGGGTGAATAGAGTTTTAAAACAATTTTAACAATTATTGAACTCAAACAACCAACCACAAAACATTGGACAAGGGGACAAGGATTTAGAGTGGTTCCAACTTTAGCAAATACTAAAGTTGTCAGTCCACTACCCGGTTGCTTACCCAACCGGGATTTGGAAAGAATTTAATTTTATTACCTCGCAAGGACTTTACATAAAATTACAATTCTCTCCCTAAACCCTTCAAGCAGCCTTCACCTAGAAGTAATCACACCAACCTTGAAGCAGCCTTCACCTAGAAGTAATTGCACCAACCTTGAAGCAGCCTTCCACCTGAAGCAGCTTCCCGTTGCAATAGCCTTCTTGAAGTAGCTTCCCGTTGCGATAGCCTTCTTGAAGTAGCTTGAAGTCCACCTTCTCCTCCGAGAAGAACCTTCTCCAATCCGCAGCCTCCAACCCTAGGAGTAGCAAGGAGAATACAAAGAATAAAAGGAACAAGAAGGAAAACAGAAATTACAACTTATCCTTTTAAGGACAAGGCTTGATTTGCCTATATCAAGCGTATTGATCTCCTAACCAATGAGTGTAGAAGTGTAAGTGTTGTGGAAAGGAGATGCTAGCCTATAGGACACGAAATAGGAGCAATGGGAATGAATAGCCAATGTTGGAATTGCTCTATTGCTCAAAATAGATTGCCAATGAGTATTCAATCTCAAGTGTAGCACAAGTGTAGCTTAGGTGTGTTTAGGTGTCCTAAGGCATGTCCTATTTATAGGAATGACCTACAAGTGCTTAAGGACGTTCTAGACACTTTCTAGGGGGTTCTAAGTGCTTAACTAGCCGTTAGGTCTAAGTTAGGTGCATTAGTAACGGCTAGTTGCTTTATTCTGCAGTTGCTGTCAGAGTCCATCTCGGTCGAGGAATTGTCGACCGAGACACCTACTCGGTCGAAGTTTTGTCGACCGACAGGCTCTCTGGATCAAGTGTTAGCAACGTTCATCTCCAACTGCCAACTACTTTCTCAGCTGTGTCTAACGGCTATTTGGGTCATTCTCGGTCGAGAAGTTTGTCGACCGAGAGTGTCTCGGTCGAGGAGTTTGTCGACCGAGATTGACCCTGTTTCAATGTTTCACTTTAAGGCATTAAGTATGTGTATGAGTGTGCATAGGTGACACTATTGGAGGGGATGACCTATCTAAGTGTAGTGATTGGCTAGGGATGATCTAACGCTTGATTTACATGATGTCTAAGTACTTGTACATTATATACTTGTACACGTTTATAATTGATTACATTTCATGAAATTTACAAGCATTCAAGCATATAGATTCCCTAGTAATTTGTCATCCACCTTATTCCTACAACACTCAAGTAGCTCGTTAGATCGACAAGAATGAAATGTTTGTCATCATCGAAACAAAGGGATTTATCATGATGTCAATTTAGCCAACAAGTTCTAGGCTTATCTATCCGGGTTTTAAGCTAAGTCTTTTACGGTGAGATCGTAGTTCGCTACGAATCTTCATATGTAGAGTACACTGCATATGATCAAGGCATAAGCTAAAATATGATAATATAAGTTTTAAGAGTTACTTATAGGTAAGAAGAGTTAAGAAAGATTTGATTTCATCTTCGTGGAAGTTGTTCTTTAAATGTAATATTGAATATAGTGAGGATTATATTTCCATACTTGTTTATTTCTAATGATGTAGGCTTCAATGTTATTACTAAGTTTTTGAATATCTAGTCTTTTAATTTGAATTATTATCTTGTTTTATTTCAATTATCCAAGAATGATAAATGTTTGATTCAGTGCTTTAGACTGCATTATTGTTTTACTCATTCACTAAGTGAGTAGGCTCACCACTCTACTCACAATTTTTAGGGAAACTGTGGGGATTGAAGATATCATTGCATCAGAGTAGATCTTCCTCAAGAGTTAAGTCTAAATATAGTTAAGTTCAGTCGGTCCTTGTCACTCTAGGTCATTGTAAAGAAAAAAGAGAGAGTTGTAAATGATAATGTATAACATTATTCCTCTTTCATCAATATATGCGAATCAGCAAGTCTTATGTGTTTAAATGTATGAGAAACATATTGAATGTTTATACATGCATTTTTACTATTGAAATCGGATTAGAGAAATCAATGTTTAGATTCTCTTGTAAAGTTAGTTTATGTGATTGCAAGTGAGAAACAAAATGAAAAAAAGTTAAGGGTGATCTTTGTATTACGTTAAATCCTCAATTTATGCCCTAATCTTGTCTTTTCTCTCAACAACAGAATGGAGATCACATGGAATCCCATTGCTATGCTTTCCCCATTCCTGACGGTCTGCTTGATTTGACCCTTGCAAGAGGCCTTTGGGTAGGAATTAATGGGGGTCAAAAATCGCGGGGAGAACCATCGACCCAACGAAGAGTTGGATATTTATAGCGGGTGATGAGTTTTCTAATCAATGTAAACAATCAATTAATAATTGTGTTGCTATGCAACAAGGATATTGAAGCCTAGCGATCGTCAAAAACAAATCCTGCTCGACGAAGATGATGGGTATTAACAATCGACAAACTAACAACACTAGTAATAGGAGTGCCCCCAATGAAAAGTCGGAAGCTGATAGGTTGATGTAGATTCTGAAGCTTCTAGTCCGAGGAGATCCTTTCGATGGTCAAGCAAGCTCCGGCAGGATCACTATACATGATGCTTGTTGGTTTTTCTGCCCCTTTTGACTGACCAAAATGTGGCTTTAAACCCTCCATCTAACCACCCTACCTATAAATACTCCTATCCTTCTTCTTCCAACAATATTTTAACAAATATGTTGGTGTATACAGGACCAGAGAGTGCCCTTTAAAGGTCGATGAAATCGCTATTCGAGAGTGCATGTCCTAGATCAAGATTTGGTCACTTACATGGATTTTGATTTTGTTTCATCCTCCCTGCATGTAAGATCTCTCTTTCTAATTCATTTTTCTTATTATTTCTTCCCCTCTCTTCTACCATGGTTGAGATCCATGGAGCTACAAGTTGGAAACTTTTTCACATGGCCAAGGAACTCTCTTTTCTTCTCTCATTGCCCTGGATTCACCCAGATCTTGAATATTAGGATCTTCCTTGGGTTTTTTAAAGAACAAAGACTGGATCTATGTCACTATTTTTGTGGTTCTTCCTCTTGGACTCAATTTTCATCACATATAAGGCTAGTGATATAATTTTTGGTGCATTTCTTGCCTACATTAATACACACATGACCTTAATCTTGATCTAGAAAATTCATAATATACCAAAACATGGTCTTTTATGAATCAATTTGCATGAGTGTGGCAACCTGCCATGCTAACTAAGTTTCTCAAAACCAAAATGCTGACCAAACTCTAATTAATCATATTACCAGAAAGGTGCAAAATTAAAACTGAATAAAGTTTCATCATTTAATAAGAAACACTTATGATAACTTTACATAAATTCTGTGGCATCAGACACAACTTGTATACAAAAATGTTTTCCACATATTTTCAACATTGCACTGTCCAAGATATACAACCAAAAACTTGAGTCAATATACACGATATAGAATACTCTAAGCCTGAACTTGAGAGTACATGGATGACTCTAGGACTACATACAACCCAACCGATCTCTCTATGACTCTACATATCTTCAAATGGAACCTCCTCACCATACTCAATCTGACAACACTACTAATCACCTAAAGAGGGTGTGGAAACCCACAAGGTGAGACCCATGTGTCCCAGTGATATGATATAACCTTTAATAACATATATAGGTTACCAGGGTTATGTACTTAAGGAGTTAAAGTAGATACTATTACCAAGTTGAAAGGCTATGAAATATATTAAAAAGATCAAGCATATGCAAAACCACAATTACAATGGATTTCTCTTACCCCATTATAAATCACATATACTACTAAAGGAAACATAGCAAAGATCGTCATCCAATGTGGTTTGTCCAAGCTCCTTTTGAATTACTTGTTTCACTATCTAGCAAGTTTTGACACTAGAATAGTTCTACGATCACAAGGTACTACATGATTAAGGTTACACTTGATTATTTAGTCAGTTAAATACTTCTGAATGAATCAATCAACTTATATACAAATACCCTAAAGATTTTACTAATTAATTGGGGTTCACAACCTTAGAATACATAAGACATATAAAATAGTTTCATTTCACCATTGCCATAAGTGTATGTACACTCAAAACTTATAATAGATGTCTTCTTCAAAAAGTATGGTTTCAACTAACCATTTTGAAAACATCATAACAAAGATTACATGTCATAAAATTGCATAAGATGCTCAACATAATGTAATGCCTAGTATGTGGGTCAATTTACCTTACACCTTGAGTACTAAAACATCACAAATAGTTTGGAGTTCAAGAACTAATATTCCAAATTTTAGGCCTTTTGTACTCAAAGAAGAGTTCAATATACATTAGATAATATTCATAAAATTACAAATAAATCTTATGAACTCGGATCATCAGATTGTTATGTAAAACATTACTTAAAATGACCATGTTTTAACATTCTATGAGTTTCTAAAGCAACATCAACGACATGTATGTAGAAAGTAGACAATAAATGCATTGAAGGTTATATCATTCACCTTGATAGAGAGGAAAGACAAAGTATTTTATGAACATCTAAGAAATCAACGATAGGGCACCGAGCTTTGTCTACCATAGATCCAAGAATGCCTCCCAACTTCCACGAACAGAGTGATTCCAGAGCAACGGCAAAAGAAAGGAGAGTTCCCAAACCCTATGTGTTGGTTTTCCAAGAGAATTGCCATGAAACTCGACCATAGGAGATGTAGGGGTGATGAACAACAAGGAAAACGATTGAGAAATAGGGATCATACACAAATGAAGAAAGAAAAAAATCACAAACCTTCATTCAGTCCAAGGAGAACTCAAGGTAAAACATGCATCCATGAAATCCCATGATCATTGACACTGATGCATTCTTGTATACATCTTGATCGCACCACCAAGCTTGTAAAAGATGAGAGGAGAGTGTGAGAAAGAGGTATTTATAGATGGTTGGAGGTGGGTGCGTTCATGTCGGTCATCGAGAAAACATGTAAAGAAACCTTATTGATCACGCACATCACAAACTCATCGTTCACCAAAAACCCATCGGTCACCAAAAACCATCGGTCCCCAAAGAAACATCTATCAGTCAAAGTGATAGAACCCCATCGGTCAGCAATTTTGTCATCCACAAGATTTGTCAGGCATCGAGGATCCGTGAGTGCGACGATCATCTTAAAATCTACCGATCGATGAAAACACTATACTACTACTACTAAATAAATCATCTAAGTATAATTTTCATGAAAAGTTCAAAAACATCCAAATAAGAGAAATGGTAAGATTATTAAGAACATTATGAAGCAACTCAAGTAAGTGTTAAAATTTTATTTACACATATAGAAGAGGGTAACTGCATAAAGGTCCACATATTACAAAAAATGTATATCTAGAAAAAATAAGGTCTGATTTAATTTTGAAACTAAACATTCAATTAAGCCAAAGAATTATGTTTATAAGTCAAACTAGGTTAAGGGGCCTTATGTGACAACATGAATTTTCTCTCTCCTATCTTGTTCTTTTCTCTCTCATCAAGTGGTCTATTACTCAATTTGATATTATTTTCATGATTGCATACTTGCGATACTCCAAGTTAGCCACAATAATGATCAATTTCATAATGTGTGACATGAATTTGCACTTTTGAACTAAGTGTCATTCCTTAACATGTCACCATCTTGCAATATAATTGACCGTCATAACTATGATCATTTGGTTTTAGTATATATCATGTTAAAGATCTCTCAATTATGATTCCAACTACATAAAAATCGCATCAATCGGACATCTAGAGCCCAAGTTATGAATAGATTGGCTCAAATTGTACTTGATTTAATTTTTTTACTTGACATTTGAACCTTAATGGGCCAAATATGAGGGACACGTGGCCCAGT
Organism: Alisma plantago-aquatica; assembly: GCA_963693085.1. Taxonomy (NCBI): domain Eukaryota; kingdom Viridiplantae; phylum Streptophyta; class Magnoliopsida; order Alismatales; family Alismataceae; genus Alisma; species Alisma plantago-aquatica. Next base: position 1,493,755,864 of record OY856410.1, read on the forward strand.
GACCGCCACCTCAGGGGGGCCAACCCTGGTGTGATTTTGTTTGTGACTGTTAGATTTATGTTTGAGGATCCGAAGGCTCCAAGATCATCTTCTACATTGGTCTGTAAAATTGTAGCAGAGTTGCTTTGGAGCAGCCAATCAGCTGCTTCCTCGCCCCATTTTGGGAGATTGAGATGCCCAAATGATTCAATTCTCCATTTCACTTGTTTCCCCCATGTTTGTTTTCTCTCTTCCAATCCCTAGCCCCCCATCTGCTTCTTCTTCCTCGAGCACCATGGCCACCGCCACCTTGACCTTCTTTGGGGATTTATTCCTCAAGTGATGTTGGTGGCTATTTTACCCCTGGCTAGCCCCGAGAGCTCAATGCCAGCCCAGAAAACTCTTTTTCTAGTCTTCACGACACCTGGAGCCCCACCCTTGGTCACGCCGGTGAGCATAACAACCTTTACTGCTGCATGCGAGGATCTGGCTGTTGGAGGTGACGAGCAACCACCCTTCGATCTAGGGCATCCACACACTGATGGCTCGGATCACACAAGTTGAATCATCCGAGGGCATAGTTTTGGGATTTAGGGGAGGCAGAGAAGGCAGCGGAAACAAAAATTTTCTCCTCCCCAAACCCAGAACAAGGAAACGCATCAACGTCTATACAATAGGAAAGGATGGTTTGTGGAATCATACCTTGTCCCAAGGCTTGCTCGGCGACAATGCCTCGTGGCTTGTGCGGTCTTCACGTCCAGTCTTGGACGGTGTCTGTGCAGCTCTTGGTCGCACCAGGACTGTCAGGATTGACAGCTGTCCTCCGAGCGGAAAAAATCTCCTGCCTCTGCAGTAGTCCACACGGACCACCTGGAACTCCAATCTCCTTATCTCACAAGGAATTGGAAGGAGTCACACCCTCCTGTCAGCGTACTAGTCACTAACACACTCTCCTACCACCAGTCGCTTTCTGTAGTTGTCTTTCCCTTGTTGTGCCTCCCTTATCGGGTAGCACTTGCTCGGGCTCTCTCGGTTACCAAAACCAGAGAGAACGACAACTTTACAGAGCAACTGGTTGCACTGAGTTGTACTTTGAGAAGCCCCCAATATCCTATATATAGGAGGGTCATGGGACAAGGTTCTCTATCCCGGGCAATGTGGGACTAAAGCAGGAGTAGAAGGGTTTGAGATTTTCCACAAAAACAACCAACTGCACAACATGAACCGAATGTTTCATTTATGAAATGGTCGGTTGGGGACCTGAGCCGGTCGGTTGACACCTCAACCGATCGGTTGGGACCGATGAAACAGTTGGTTCACTTCTGAACCGATCGGTTCATGGTCCTGGTCAGTTCCCGATTGACCTTTCCTCTTTTGTTTCGAATTGGTACCAAATACCAATCCTTGTTCCAATCAAATTGGGCAAGTGAAACGAAAAGAAATTTCTCACCAACCTGACTTTCCCAACTTGCTCAGTTGGACCAGTTGAACTGATCATTTCAATACTTGAACCGATCGTTTCACCCTATCCATGAACCGATTGACTCACCACCTGAGTCGATCGGTTCACCAAGCTCAACCGAACGGTTCATTACATGAGCTGATCGGTTGGAAGTGCAAATTGTGCAGAAGCAGTCAATTGCAATTTCAATCAATCCGATACTCTAATCAATCAGTCCAACACCTTGAACATTATGATACTAAACTATCAATTGATTGAGTGTTTAATTGAACTACTAAACTCCTTTAGTAATCAATCTAAGCATTGTTTGTGGACAAAACTCCTCTTCCAGGTTAAATCCTATGTGTGTGACCCTATAGGTCCATTTAACGTTGGCAGTGAAAGTCCATAACACTTATGACTTCACAAGCAAAGAGCGGTGCCTAGTCACACATCAGAGCTACCCAAGTGAAATAGAAAGTTGGAGAACAAATTTCAATCCTACAATCCGTGAATGGTATTATAGTGAATGTATAATTCCTTTGTCACTGATATCCCGAATGAACTTGAGGCATGGAACAGTCATCCTGTCAACGTTCATTCACTTTCTTGATCTCAGAGTAGATTGGAAGAGATATGTATGACATCGATATCACATATTGATTCACACATGCGTGCACGCCTTTCTCAATCCTACTCATCAAGCGGCCATGGATATCAAACTCCCTCAGGAGGGACAAATCCCATATCTATCACTCACCCCTCAAAAGCCCCATGTGTCAAAGCCACCCAATTTTCACCTTTATAACAACCCATGTTTCAGGACTGTGTTTGATGATGTCAAAGTGTGCCGAATGACATGTGTTGAGTGTAGTGATTTTAGGTCAAAGAATCACACTCACCACCATCAGTGTGAGTACTGATGGTGACTACCATGTCATGGTTCCATGCGTCAAACTCACGGTGGGTCTGTCCGGTACACTTGTTCTCTAACAAGTATATGTGTTTGGTTTGATATCTCTATATCATGACTAATGAGATTCTGTCATCAACCAACACCACAATCTAGTCTTGTGTGTCATTGTTGTCTATCTACCTTCCATAATGACATCTGACTAGGGACATAACAAGAATGTACAAACTCTTAGCATCCGTATGATCTCATTGTTCAGGTCCTTAACCTGAAAGCATACGTCATTGAGTACTGTCATTCTCAAGACATTCAATCTGTTCTATCACTATCTCATATGACTGAACCAGAAAGAATTGGAAGCATGCCTTTGATGTTTATCAAATCAATCTTAATGTATCCCACCAATCATCCCATGATTGGCTCTCAGGGCATATATACCAACAGACTCCCACTTGCACTGCGACTCAATCACCCTTGAATCATATTCATAGTGATCTTCAAACATGTCCCACATGTTATTGTTCTCTAGTGCGAACATAGTGAGTAATGGCAACACTTTGCCAAAGTCAGTATAAATTGCATGTCTCACATCTCTTCGCTGTACGTCACACGTATGAGATGGAGTTTTTGTAAAATGCGATCTAGTATTCCTTTGCTAACCTTTAGCCACATTGCATGATCAAGGATTTCATACTTGTCATCAATGAGCGGAATATCTATAAGTTCATCTCATGAACTTCCAGATCCATATAGTATCCACTGCTGTTCTCCAACACATAGATACTCGACATTTCCTTTTAAATGGTTTTATTGGAACACCTCCAATTATCAACAAACTTTCACTTTTATATATCCTATATATATATTTTGCGATTAATTTTCTATCCTTTCGGAAGTTCGCATCAATGTAACTCTTTACATTGAACTCTTCCTTATCTCCATAGAACTAGTACTTCTCAAGTACTTATCAAGTTCTCATGGTATTCCAGTAACCCTTACTGGAAGTAGACAGACATCCACTCGTCATGTCTCACATACGAGTTATCAGGATGAGCACGTCATATTGCCATGTCCTACATACAAGATGATGAATGTATTTTGTTCTTGCCATGTCAATACATGCAAGATAATGGGATGATTTCATACATGATAGCTCCATATCTATTCTTAGTGTTTCCATTCTTCATAAGAATTGGACACTTGGCCTTGGGATACAAACTCCATGTAACATGGACAAGTTTTCTCCCAGTGCATACTGAACCCTTTAGTACAGATTGCCAATGTATGCTTTCTCTTTTCAGGTCAAGAGGTTTTCAAGAACTATCTCTATAGATCTCTATTCCTATCACATAGGAAACATCTCTATCTTCCTTAAAGATAATTTCTACTTTTGGATTTCCATTCTAGAACATTTCCATTTCACATCAACATGTGGAATGTGAACACGCTCCTACTAAATCACAGATCCCTTCTTTATATTTGACATATCAGTCAAACCCTTTGACTATATCATCAAAGTAAAGATCCAATTCTGAGTTTCTTGTACTCAATCAATCACATTGATCAGTCCATTGTAACTTATAGACTTCATTTGCATGAGTGGATTCATAAACCTTATAGGTTGTGTCACGTACACATCCTTGTTTTATTCCTCATAGGAATGCGGTTTTAGTATCCATATGCCAAATGCTTAGTCATTAAGTTGCAATCAACAAGCATCATCTTTCTCAAAATGTTATCCATGTGTCTTAACACTTAAGATTTATTTGCACTTATGGATTTCATCCAATGGGTGCTACCATCAAGGTCATACCTTATAGTTCACATGGATGTCATTTAGGATGTAATGGTCATAAGCCATAATTCAAAATTCGGTTCCTCATATTCTTCTAGATAGTTGACTCATCACATGAACAACTCATCACATAGATAAACGAGGTGTATCCGTCAAGGAAATAAGAACTTACAACTCCTTGTGATTCTTAATGTCCTTTATTTGTGTGGGGTATTCTTTTATTAAGAAGAATTCAGTTATTTGATAATCATTCCCTAACTCCTTATAGTATGATTCCTTCTTGATTTAGACATCACCATGCCTTAATCATGAGTTCACTATGATACACTATCATAATCACTCATAAGGATCTCAAACATTTGGTCCAAGTATTTCATTTATTGATCTCATCAAGAATTAACACTTTACCAAATTTGCACTTCATCTATGATAATCTTGAACACTTCAAGATATTCATATTGGTATTTCTCTAAACACCATTTGAAGTATTAGCATTTGTTCCAATAGGTATATAAATACATCACATGTATCATACCTAATAGGATAATCATTCTCACACTACCTTTAGTGAAGATTGATTAATCATGTCCAAGATATTCATGTCTCTTACTGGTTCTCCAATCAAAAGAGTCTAGATTTATCCATCACATGGAAACTAAAAATGAATTTCTCATGATTGATGCTAATTGGATTGTTTGAGTTATCTATAACTTTTAGGTATCATTTTATCTTATGCATATCAAATTCCACAAGATAAATAAGGCATTGCCACAAAGATCATATCTTTAGAAATTGAAACATCTCTTTATTGATTGCCATCATTGTCATACAATATGCAAAATAAAGTGTTTCTATCTATTGGCAAATATGAAATAGCAGCTCATAACTGTATTACATGCCTTTTAGGCTGAAAATAAACTAAAGTACTCCTATCTATGGCGGCAACACTTGCCCCATTTATTGAGTGCTTTACACTTTACATATTGGTAACATATACCTCAAAAGTGTTACAAGTTTACTTTCATGACACCTTTAAGTAGAGACGTCTGTCGCCTCCTTCTTCTTTTGTTCTTCCAGATAGAGAGGACAATTCCTTTTACAATGTCCTGGCTTTTGACAATGGTGGCAATTGCCTTTCTTGGTCATGCCTCCCTTGGCCTTGAGAGCTGAAGATGACTTGGTCTCCTGGCTAGTATCAGAACCTTTCTTAGCTTTGCCCTTTCCCTTGCGCTTGGACTTGCCTTTCTTGCTTGTGATCACCATCACAGACTTAGGCTTCTCCTTCTTCATCTGTGTCTCGGCTGTCCTCAACATGCCCAACAACTCTGACAGTGGCCTATCAAAGTTGTTCATGTTGTAGTTCATCACAAACTGACTGTAGGATTCTGGAAACGATTGTAGTATCACATCAGTAGCCAACTCTTGGCTCAGTGGAAATCCCAGTCTTGTAAGGTTCTCCACATACCCAATCATCTTGAGTATGTGAGGACCAACTGGATCTCCTTCTGTCATGACGTACTTGAACAGTGCCCTTGAGACATCATATCTCTCTTGCCGTGCTTGATCTTCATACATGTTCCTGAGATGCTGAATCATCTCAATGACACCCATGTTCTCATGTTGTCTCTGCAACTCATGGTTCATAGAGCACAACATCAAGAACTTTGCATCAATGACATCATCAGAATGCTTCTTGTAAGCATCCTTTTCTGCCTGTGGTGCATTAGGAGCAGGTTCCTCTGGAATTGGAGTATCCAAGACATAGAGCTTTCGCTCTTGAGTGAGAAAAATTATCAATGTCCTATACCAGTCATGGAAGTTTGTCCCATTTAGCTTGTCCTTTTCAAGGACCGATCACAAAGAAAAGTGATTGTTGTTTGTTGTCATTTGTACTACAAAAGGAAATATGCAATTTTAGTCCAAAAATCATTTTTGACTTATTTGATTGATTTGAAAAGATGACGATATAATTAGGCCTTTAAGTAATTATTGATCCCACTATTTTACTTCAAATTGATAGCCCTCACCATCAATATGGAAGATTGCAGTGTACAGCCTTCTAGTGGACAAGATCCTGAAATCCTCTAAGTCATGGACCAGCTTGGGCTGTCACCCACAACTTAGATCTCTCAGGTAGGCAACTCTTGCCAATTGCATCATATGCAACTCTTGATAAGATGGCATATGCAACTCCTTGCCATGATCATCTCCATGCCTTAAGGTGATAGATCCTATCTAGGTCACCTTGTTAAGTCTGACCCAAAGCCAACACGATGAATATGCACCCTGCTTGGGCAGACCCACATATCCATCTTCACGCTTCCACGAGATGGACAGTGCACCATGCTTGGGTGTGCCCACATTTGGTCGATCAAGATTTTCACGTGTGTCACATTTGGAAGGCATATAAAACATTAATATTTAATGAGGGATTTGGTTTTATATACATATACATATCCAATCACCACAATACATAGTACGTATCATATACATGCTATATCCCACAGAAAACATGCAAAACGATAAAAGCGATGATTATGGCCATCCTAATGTGATTCCTCGAGCCAAGAGGAATCACGATCATTTAGGTCTAAATCACATGCAACCGATACAAGATGAACTCTGTGCTTTGTCTTTCTGGGTTTGATCAACTCATCACATGACTGATCAGCTCGCCATCAGGCCAGTCGACTGGGTGCCACCAGCCGATCGGTTGGCTCCTCCAACCGATCGGTTCACCTGGTCGTCGTGCATCTCATCATGGCCGCCACCCGCTCATATCACTCCTCGAACCGGTCATCAACCGATCGGCTCACTCCTTGAACCGATTGTCCCAAACGTCAACAGATCGGTTCACACCTTGAACTTATCGTATCAGCTGTCGTCAGGATGTCCTCCGTTCTTTGATATAACAGGAAATAAAATTCTATCCTATTTTACATTTTAAATAGAGAAACCTCGAGTTACATTCGAGGGGAGCAAAGGTAGGAAAGAAATCTCGAATTATTTTGAGTTACATCAGGAATAGGAGAAAGGGAATCGGTACGCAGACCGAGATGCAAGCAACCACAAACAACCATACACCGATAGGGTTTATTGGACATAACCACACTATACATCCACCACAAAACTCATTAAGGGTGACGCGTATCGAGTGCATTCATAATACATATCATATATGTAAATTGGGATTTGTGGATTTAGGATTGGACATGCATAAAGTCAATTTTATTTGCATCATATGCAATAAATAAAGGTGACAAACCAAAATCAATCATATCGATAATCCTAAAGTATAGAGCAGTTGACGTGGCTCTGATACCACTGTTGGGTTTTAGGGGAGGCATAAAAGGCAGCGGAAACAAAAATTTTCTCCTCCCCAAACCCAGAACAAGGAAACGCGTCAACGTCTATACAATAGGAAAGGATGGTTTGTGGAATCATACCTTGTCCCGAGGCTTGCTCAACGACTATACCTCGTGGCTTGCGTGGTCTTCACCTCTGGTCTTGGACGGTGTCTGTGCAGCTTCTGGTCGCACCGGGATTGTCAGGATTGACAACTGTCCTCCGAGCGGAAAAAATCTCCCACCTCTGAAGTAGTCCACACAGACCACCTGGAACTCCAATCTCCTTGTCTCAAAAGGAGTTGGAAGGAGTCGCACCCTCCTGTCAGTGTACTAGTCACTGACACACTCTCCTTCCACCAGTCGCTTTTTGTAGTTGTCTTTCCCTTTTCGTGCCTCCCTTATCGGGTAGCACTTGCTCAAGCTCTCTCAGTTACCAAAACCAGAGAGAATGACAACTTTACAGAGCAACTAGTTGCACTGAGTTATACTTTGAGAAGCCCCCGATACCCCTATATATATAGGAGGGTCATGGGACAAGGTTCTCTATCCCGGGCAATGTGGGACTAAAGCAGGAGTAGAAGGGTTCAAGATTTTCCACAAAAACAACCAACTGCGCGACCTGAACCGATTGTTTCATTTCTGAAACGGTCGATTGGGGACCTGAGCCGGTCGGTTGAAACCTCAACCGAGAGGTTGGGACCCATTAAACGGTCGGTTTACTTCTAAACTGGTCGGTTCGTGGTCCTAGTCAGTTCCCGATTGAGCTTTCCTCTTTTGTTTCGAATTGTTACCAAATACCAATCCTTGTTCCAATCAAATTGGGCAAGTGAAACGAAAAAAAATTCTCACCAACCTGACTTTCCCAACTTGCTCGGTTGGACCAGTTGAATCGATCGTTTCAACACTTGAACCGATCATTTCACCCTATCCATGAGCCAATCGACTCACCACCTGAGCTGATCAGTTCACCAAGCTCAGCCGATCGGTTCATCACATGAGACGATTGGTTGGAAGAGCAAATTGTGCAGAAACAGTCAATTGCAGTTTCAATCAATCCGATACTCTAATCAATCAGTCCAACACCTTGAACATTATGATACTGAGCTATCAATTGATTGCGTGTTTAATTGAACTACTAAACTCCTTTAGTAATCAATCTAAACATTGTTTGTGGACAAAACTCCTCTTCCAGGTTAAATCCTATGTGTGTGACCCTATAGGTCCATTTAACGTTGGCAGTGAAAGTCCATAACACTTATGACTTCACAAGCAAAGAGCGGTGCCTAGTCACACATCAGAGCTACCCAAGTGAAATAGAAAGTTGGAGAACAAATTTCAATCCTACAATCCGTGAATGGTATTATAGTGAATGTATAATTCCTTTGTCACTGATATCCTGAATGAACTCGAGGCATGGAACAATCATCCTGTCAACGTTCATTCACTTTCTTGATCTCAGAGTAGATTGGAAGAGATATGTATGACATCAATATCACATACTGATTCACACATGCGTGCACGCCTTTATCAATCCTACTCATCAAGCGGCCATGGATATCAAACTCCCTCAGGAGGGACAAATCCCATATCTATCACTCACCCCTCAAAAGCCCCATGTGTCAAAGCCACCCAATCATCACCTTTATAACAACCCATGTTTTAGGACTGCGTTTGATGATGTCAAAGTGTTCCCAATGACATGTGTTGAGTGTAATGATTTCAAGTCAATGAATCACACTCACCACCATCACTGTGAGTACTAACGGTGACTACCATGTCATGGTTCCATGTGTCAAACTCACAGTGGGTCTGTCCGGTACACTTGTTCTCTAACAAGTACCTATGTGTTTGGTTTGATATCTCTATATCATGACTAATGAGATTCTGTCATCAACCAACACCACAATCTAGTCTTGTGTGTCATTATTGTCTATCTACCTTCCACAATGACATCTGACTAGGGACATAACAAGAATGTACAAACTCTTAGCATCCGTATGATCTCATCGTTCATGTCCTTAACCTGAAAGCATACGTCATTGAGTACTGTCATTCTCTAGACATTCAGTATGTTCGATCACTATCTCATATGACTGAACCAGAAACAATTGGAAGCATGCCTTTGATGTTTATCAAATCAATCTTAATGTATCCCACCAATCATCCCATGATTGGCTCTCAGGGCATATATATCAACACATAGGTGCCATCAGCCAGCCACGTGGAGTCGCTACAATATGTGACGAGCGATGGATGGTGATGGGCAACCGTGTGGTTGCGGTGGCACTGTGAGAAAGTGTCCTTGTCACGCTGGGAAGAGGAGCATAGCACGGACCCAAGATAGAGAATCCATGACCACGATCATCACATCAACTATATGTAACATCCTAACTCCATTTTCCTTATAGTTCTGTTTAAAATATTCTAAAATACATAACTTCCTCACCCTTCGTCAAATTGGGTAAATCTATATATGAAATTGATCATATCAATGAGACCTACACTTTGGGCATGGTTCAAGAACCTAAAATCACTTCCTATGCTAAAAATGAATTCCTTGACTATGTTAACCACATTTATGACACAACTTGAATCTTTTGTGTACTTTTACTCTCTTTCTCATCTAATCAATAACGTTTGTGCACCTTTGAACCAAATAAAGTTCCTAATCACTCTTCTTGCTCAATGATTAACTCCAATGCACTTATGTAGCATGTTGGGAATGTAAATGATGTGGTTTGCCCTAAAGTTTCTAATCATGTTTCTTTGTGACACCTAGACTTACCTAATCTAGAAAATCAATAACTAAATCAATCTCCATGACTTATTTGTAACTCATAACCCCCCTTTTCTCTTGGTTAGGTCATATCCACTAATATGCAAGCATCTGCCTATATATATTTTGGCTTGTGTATTCTTGACCCAAAATGATACCTTTGACCCCTTGATGCCTCCAGCTATAGTAGATCTCTAAAATCAATATTTCGTGAGGTGTTGTGACTCAACTTGGCACAACAAACATTATTTGATATAATGATGTATGTGTACCTTTTTTGACCTAAGTGTTCATATATTGCTTGTGTGTCCCCCCTTGTGCCCCAATCTTGGTGTGTATCCAATTACTATGACCCCCCTTCTCAAATAAGAGTTGACTATATTATTCTTGGTTCTTTTCATATGGATGTCCCACTTAGGTCGTATGTTGGAACCTATTTATATAAGTCTCATATGTTGGTTATTGAGTGTAACATGATATTTGTTACCATGTTGGATCATGATGCCTTGATCTTGGGGACATCCACCTAATCTTGATATGTGATTCTTATGCCCTATCCTCCTGATCTAAACTCATGTCTTGCCCCAAACCATGTCTTGAGGGATTATGAGGTCATGTCTTCTCTATTATTAACCTTATGACCTAGTTATGTACATTAGCGACGCAAATCTTAAAATGATCTTATAAAATGAATGGAACCTTGGCATGACATGAATCCTTAACCACACCCTTATAATGGACCCCAAATCAGTAAAAGGTCCTCAAATATGTAATTAACCATGTTGAACCTATGTTTAACATAAACCCTAAAATGAATCTATTTAGGGTTAATGATGAGAATCTAATGCATGCACATAATCTTGTTGTTAGTCAAGTATTTATTATGGCTAGATGATCAAGGATAAGTTAAGTTATGAATATCTAAATCAGGTATAGTCTTTAATAATTATATGAGTATGTCTTTCTTGATTGAATGTGATACATATGTATGCTTGTTTACTTGCTCAAATATTTCCATGTAGTATTATAGTATTGTACTTGATGTTTGTCTCATATCATTATTTTATAACTTGCAAACATAATATATAAACTCCATTACACAAACCTCATACACCTGCCTGATGTTTTGGGACAAGGACATGAGGATGGGCGTCCTACTTGAGTTATCAAGATAGCATGGATTGTTGATAAAGGGTTAGCTAATCTTGAGTACTCTCATAGACTCTTCTAGTGGGAAGTTGTCCATAAAAGGCCTTACAAATACATGATATTAATGAATGCATGAAATGATGGTATAGTTGGAGTGAAATTGTAAGGCCCCTAAACTTGCTTAATGAGTTTAATAAGATTAATTATCATGATTAAATTATTATAAACCTAATATAACCTTTTGAGAATCTTTAAAATCATAAGACAAGCTTAAGTTTCAAATTTGGTCCAATTTGGACACTGTTTGAGCAAGTTATGCAATTTTATGCACATTTTGGAATTTTCTGCAATTTACTCAATTTATCACTTGCATTATGTTCTTTGGATATTATCTCATCTTTCTTGAGCATGTTGAGCCATGGGGAACCTATTAATCCTTAGTTTGAAGGTGTTTTCCTCAAGGGTATTTTAGGATTTACCCCTTCATGGATGAGCTACCTTTAGTAGCTATCAACGAATGAGTTATTTGTTTTTCTTGGAAATTCAAGAAAATAGGGATAAGCATGTCTCTATGGACGGTGGGGGAGCTTCTTGTTTGTGTGCTTATATATTCTTAATAATTTAAGGCCATGGACACTTGGAAAGATATTAGAACTTCAACTTTTTTCTTTTTCTTTATCCTAAAGTTTCATATACTTATCCCTAAGCACCCAAACAAGCCATTTTCTCTCCACCACTTCCCTCCTTCTATGAACCTCGTTCTCCCTCTGTGTTTATATGAATGTCCTATCCAAGGAAGAAGAAAGAGCGGATCTTCTTAGAAAAAGAATCTAGGGTTGCAATTGACTTCCTTTTAGAGTTTGAAAAGCTTCTTTCTAGTGATCTTGACCTAAAAGAGTAAGAATCCCTTTATTTCCTCTATTTATTTATTTTTTATACTTCCTCCTACCTTTCTCCAGGTCGGAACCTTGTTGTTACATGGTAGAAATTTCTCTAAAGCTCTAAAACCCTACCTTTCTTGCTCCTTATGCTTGGGGTTTGCTCATTTGATGAAGAAAGGTGCTAGATGGATGATTTCACAACATATGCTTGGTTTCTTACCCTACCTGCTCATGTTATCTTCTGTTTGGAAGTTTATCTTCCATGTTTATTGCTTTCCATAAGCTTGCTAGCTCATGTTCTTGCTTGAAAATGATGATCCATACACTAGAAAGCTATGCTTGACTTGGATTTTGAAGTTTATAATGTTACCTGTTTCAGTTCTAGATGAACCTGTGATCATGTGTAAATTATTCCTAAGGTATAATATGACTTGGATCAGGTTTATTGACAACCTATGGTGCTAAGAACCTATTAACCAATGACCAATTTTAGGTTTAAAACTGATTTCTTCTATAAACACATGACTCGGTGGTGGTACCATTGCAACAATCGACGGTGTTGTCTTCATGACAACTGATGGTGGTGACCAAGGGTGTCAACTTACATTCACCCCTTTAGTCAGGTTTTCGCCTAATTAGAAGCCTAGTGATTAACAACTAAGTACCCTAATGATGCTATCAATCAATGGTAATATTAGTTTGATATTTGATGTTAGTTAATGAATATAGTGCTGATCTAACAACCTATGGTGACTTAATGGTCACTAATGATGGTGGATCAGGTCTCCACAACCTATGGTGAGTTAATTATATAGTTGTAGCATCAAAAAAGCCTTAGACCAATGATTTCTTAGGTCACTTGATGTAATGGTCAGACCTATACCGTAATTGATGGTTTTAACATATGAACTTGACCCAATGGTCAAGATCTAATGCTTATTCCTTTAGATGGTTTAGATGGTCCTAATAATGTAATTTAGATGGTTTCCTTTATATGATCAACTTAAGGAGCTTACTTGTTGACAATGGATGGCTTGTTTTAAATGAACAGTCGATTGTGGGTTTTACCCTATTCTCAATGGAACTTTTGGTGTTGTTAATCAAGGGATGTCTAGGGTTCGATGGTGACTCTTTCTAGAGCACAAATAAAGGTCTTCATAGGTGGTTTATCTAAGGTGTTTACTTATGTAAACAACCAATGTTCTTACCTTTTAAACATCCAATGGTTCTGGGTGACATTTGATATAGTGATATGGGTTGAATGATGATGGAACAAATGGAGGGTTTCCCTTTATAAGGTAGTATTACCTATTCACTCATATGAATAGAAGGGATGATAACCATATTGTGTTGATATGTAACCCTAATGAGGTATAACTTGTCATATACAACTTTAATATAAATAAATGATGGTAATTGGGTATGAATAGTCCTTGAATGACTAATACAATCATGGAGTACTCTATTATTGTTGTTGAAACCCTAATATGCTATAACCTGATGGTCACACCTTGATTTATGTGTGGGTTCATGCTTGAGAATAGTATGGAATCTGATGGTGATGCTTCACCTTATGCATCCATGATCCAATGGGGATACCATGAGTTAGCGTTTGGGTATAAGTGTTGATTAGTAACATTAATATAATTTATCTTATTGAACCTAAATCTAATGCACATAGATAAAAATGAGTATTCATGTTTAACCTTCTTATATGTTGGCATGATGGTGAAATAACCTCCTTAATATGATCATAACCTTAATGCGTTAATTGGTGGATGACATAGCCACATGGTTGATACTTTCTTATGCTAAACATGTGCATTATGAATATGATGAGGGTTAATAATATCTAGATTCCTTGTATGTTAATGTAATAAAGGAATGTTCTTAATGTTAAAATAACCCTGCTACAATTACTTATGAATATCTCTTAGGTCATTAATGCAACATTGTGCTGATCCGGTGTATTATATGTTAGTGATGTTGTTGAGCCTTGTTATAAGGCATGCAAAGATAATGATGATCTTACAGGGAATAGTATGATGGTCTTAATGACCTTTGGGCATGGTTGAGCCCTGAATGAGGTGTAATATTCTTATGTTGAAAAGGGTTGATACCATGCGATATTTTGAAAAGGATTTATATCTTGTGATAGTATGATGACTAGTGTAGCCTCATGAATGGCAAGTGAATAGTACCATGCGCTGATGAGATGAGAAATTAAGTGAATAGTACCGTGTGATGATGAGATGAGAAATTATGTTTCACACATTTTATATCTTTTAAAGTTGTGATATTTATATACTTGTTAGAAGTGAATTATGGTTTGTATGTCCACTTGTTTGATGCAGCCTTAATTCACCCAATTGGCATAACTAATCAAGTGAAACTCTAATCATGTAGTGCCTTGTGCCATAGATCCATCTGACTGTCAGAACTTGCCAGATGGTGAAATGAGTATTCCTAAGGGAAACTCAGAGAAAATACTATTGAGTATGTGGGGTGGCAAGTTGAGGATATATCCTTGTCATCCACAGTACAGGTTGTGGAGGATAGCTATGGTCATGCCTCATACATCTGATGTGATTGAGAACGACTGCGGTCGTGTCTCAGTGATTATATATGTGACAAGATTGGAGGACAACTACTGTTGTACCTCAGATGGTAGGGTATGCATATCCACCTCCTTTCACTAGTGCTGTGACCTGTACCAAGGATGGACTAGGCTGTTAGCAACTTGATCTTATGTGTCGTTGTAGCGGACCCAACTGACTGTGGGTGGAGAAGATCTTAGGAGTCCGACTCTTTCTAGATCTTTTATGGCACTAATTTTGACTTAGCTGTGATCAGTTGGATTTTGAGTGGTATCCTCAAATTCCTCAGGGCATAATAAAAGATGTAAGATAGCCATGTAGCATATCTGTTTAGGGTCATACATAACACTTCATATTGGATGATAACCCTTGTTTGCTTTCTTTTTATTGAGATCATGTATAGTACAATAAGAGATAATATATATTCTTATGTTGTAGTTATGCTAATGTTGTAAACATGCTTATGTTGTTAAATATACTGACACTGATGGCTAAGATGCTGTTTCTAGCTATGTTTAATATTTCTAGCCATGCCTATGTAATTATAAATGCTTAAACTACTAATCATTCCTATGCATTTAATTGTGCTAAGATGTTAGTTCTACTTATGATATATATTTGTTCATTTTATTTGAGATGCCAATATTGATAGCCATGTTATGTTACTAAACATATTCATGATGTCAGGAATGCTTATGCTACTGGATTTCTTGTACTGTTAGAAAAGAATATGATGATAGTCAGATTAATGATAGTGATTGTTATTAGATGTAATTTGATGATATTTGAGCAGATATCTATCCAAAGAAATGGATTTATTTGTTATCTATATATGCATTGATGATCATACTTGGTATAAGATTAATTACTTAATCTATTTAGCATACTTGAATTGTTCAATCTGTTCAATTGATTATTTAATACTCCAACTGATTATTTATCTACTATTTAAAATGTTGTAATCAATACACATTGTTGGAGGTTATATCTCTTGTTGGGACATCGGTCTCACCCTTGTGGTTCACCAAAGGTAATCAGAAGTGACAACAAAAAATGTGGCAAAGAGGAGATATAGTAATGAGTCTTTGAGAAAGTTGATTAGATGTCTAGTGTGTCCTAGAGTCATCCATGTACTCTCAGGTCCAGGCAGGAAAAGTTTGTATATGGTGTTTCAAACGAATCGGAATTTTGTTAGCATGTTAATATTTGTTGTGTGGCATAAAAAAATATTTTTCTTGTGTATATGTGTTGTAGCTAAGGTGATAAAACAATTTGTATCAAATTCTTGGCATAGTATGGATATAAGAAAGATGTTGGGCTCATATGCTAATGTTTCTACGTGGGTGCTGGTGTTGA
This sequence comes from Alisma plantago-aquatica, assembly GCA_963693085.1. Taxonomy (NCBI): domain Eukaryota; kingdom Viridiplantae; phylum Streptophyta; class Magnoliopsida; order Alismatales; family Alismataceae; genus Alisma; species Alisma plantago-aquatica. The sequence continues at coordinate 1,493,772,098 of OY856410.1, forward strand.
AATCAATTTTAATTTACCCATATTTTTGGGTATGTGGTTAATTGGTGATTGATTGTGTTTTATGTTTTCATTAATCTCGTTTAATGTAGCGTGTTCTCACAAGTTGGTATTAGAGATTTAGGTTCACTGAGTCTATAGGGACACTAGGACTTAGGACTAGGATGATGTCAAAATTAGGAATATGAAATATAAATGTGGTGCATATTGTCTAATCTTAGTATTTGGGTGCCCTAGCTAGGTATTCAATAATTGAAGAAAAGGTAAATATGAAACTCTTACATTGTTATCTTTCTAATTACTCTGATCAAGTAGTCATTTTGAGACAATCTAAAGAGCATAATGAATAAGAAATCATGGTGTGAATATCTCAATCCTACCTTAAAGAAGATGAGAATTGCATCATTATCTATCAAAACTTGAATGTTTGGTAACTACTATAAGAGAAATATACAACGCCATAAAATATAAATTTGAATACAAATACGAAAAAGAGGAGTTTTTGAAGATGTAATTCAAGAAGATAATAAAGTAAAAGATAGACAAGTCTATGCTTATAAAGTGATTCAAGGTATGAAATCAACATAAGATGGAGAGAACTCCTATAATAAGTACAAATGAGATTATAAATGGGAACAATGACAAAGGAATAAGGTGGAACCTGAGTTAACCTCAGACCAACCTATGTGTGTAAGAAAGTGTAAATGTAAAATCAGCATGGAATGTGAAAAAAATTAAGGGAGATGATCCCTGTTTAATGAAGAAAATGAAGATTATGACGATTTACCTGTTGATAAGTGGTTGAAAAACACAATAAAATAAGAGAAAATACCCAAGTGTGATAAATAATCATCAAGGAAGGAGTAATGAGATATGTTAATCATGATGATTCCTATGCTAATGGCAAGGAACTCAAAATGAAAAGGGTAAGATGATACATAAGAAGCTGTAACTTGCATAATGAAAATAGAATTGGTTACCTTTTTTCTAGTGACCCTTGAACAATGTTTCTATGATGTGGGAAGTATGTTTCCCTTTGTGTCTTTCCTTTCCAGGGTACAACTTTCAAGTGGACCATTGCCACTTGGTATGTCTGGATTCCTTACAAACATGATGGTGGATAGCTTATTATAGCATAAGGTTTCTTAGACTATGGTTCCAAGATCATAAAGTTTGTGATGAGTTTGATTTTGAGCCTTCTAATAATTAGAGAGTCTCCTCTTATATATCTTGATATTTGTTGTGTTGGTAAAAGTGGATGAGATAATAATGTGAGTTCCTTATAGCACATGAGGTGGATACCAAGGTAATGAATCCTAGTATCCAAGATGTATCAACAGTATGAGAAATATGTGAAGGTTGGAGATATTTATTAAATGAACATTCCAAGTATTCCTCTCCTATAGAGAGAGAGACAGAGAGAGATACATAGAGAGAGAAAGAGAGAGAGAGAGAGAGTTGATGATGATCCTATAAATGTTATTGGAAAAAAAACAAAAGTGACTATAATGTTGTGTATGATCTAGTGATAGCTGGACAAGACCACTATCAAGAAGAGATGGTTTTTTTATTGTTATACAATAGATATAATTTCAGGATGATAGATATAATTTAAAATTGAAAGTTACTATTAGATATGTACATGTGGCACAACAAGTTTCTATGTTACATATTGGAAAATGTCTTCTTATGTGGGGGTTTTTATGCTGACCCAAGATGAGATATGTATGAATGATGTGACATCACCATAATATGTAAGTAACCATGTGAAGGTAATATGATGAGTTGCAAAGGAAGTACCCATCTTTTTTTTACCTTGGATTTTAGGGGTGAAATCCCTATTAGGAGTTTATAGTTGTAAGGCCCCTAAACTTTCTTAATGATTTGAATAAGCTTAATTATCATAATTTAATTTTATAACCCTAATATAAGATTTTTATATGCTTTGAAATCATAATACAAGCTTAATTTTCAAATTTGGTCCAATTTGGACACTGTTTGAGCAAGTTATGTAATTTTATGCACATTTTGGACTTTTCTACAATTTTCCCAATTGAGAGATTTCTTTACAATATATCACTTTCTTTATGTTCCTTGGATATTCTATAATCATTCTTGAGCTTGTTGATCCATGGGGAACCTATTTAATCCAGGGTTTGAAGGTATTTTCCTCAAGGGTATTTTAGGGTTTACCCCTTCATGGATGAGCTACCTTTAGTAGCTATCATCTAAGGAGTTATTTGTTTTACTTGGAAATTCAATAGATGAGGGATAAGCATGTCTCTATGGATGGTGGGGGAGTTGCTTATGTGTGTTCTTGTATATTCTTAATAGTTTAAGGCCATGGACACTTGGAAAGATACTAGAACTTCAACCTTTTCTTTTTCTTTATCTTAAAGTTTCATATACTTATCCCTAAGAACCCAAACGAGCCATTTTCTCTCCACCACTTCCTTCCTTCTATGAACCTCCCTCTGTTATGATACAAATTTCCTGTCTAAGAAAGAAGAAAGAGGGGATCTTTTTGGAAAATGAATCTCGGGTTGCAATTGACTTCCATTTAGGTTTGAAAAGCTTCCTTCTAGTGATCTTGACCTAAAAGAGTAAGAATCCCCTTCTTTCATCTATTTATTTCTTTTTTATCCTTCCTCCCACCTTTTTCCTGGTCGGAACCTTACTGTTCCATGGTAGAAATTGCTCTAAAGCTCTAAAACCCTACCTTTCTTGCTCCTTAGGCTAAGGGTTTGCTCATTTGATGAAGAAAGGTGCTAGATGGATGAGTTCGTAGCATATGCTTGGATTTACTACCCTACCTACTCGTGTTTTATTCTGTTAGGGAGTTTATCTTACAATTAGTGGCAAGTTTTATAACTTGCTCCACGTTTATTGCTTACCATAAGCTTGCTAGCTCATGTTTTTGCTTTAAAAAGATGATCCATGCACTAAAAAGTTATGCTTGACTTGGATTTTGATTTTTATAATGTTACCTATTCTGATTTCAGTTCTATATGAACCTATAATCATGTGTAAGTTATTCTTAAGGTATAATATGACTTGGATAAGGTTGGTTTGACAACCTATGGTGCTAAGAACCTATTAACCAATGGTCAATTTTAGGGTTTAAAGCTGATGATTTCTTCTATAAACACATGACTCGATGGTGATACCATTGCAACAATCGATGGTGTTGTCTTCATGACAACTGATGGTGGTGAGCAAGGGTGTCAACTTACATTCACCCCTTAGGTAAGGTTTTAGCCTAATTAGAAGCCTAGTGATTAACAACTAAGTACCCAAATGATGCTATCAATCAATGGTAATATTAGTTTGATATTTGATGTTGATTAATGAATATAGTGCTGATCTAACAACCTATGGTGACTTAATGGTCACTAATGATGGTGGATTAGGTCTCCACAACCTATTATGAGTTAATCATATAGTTGTAGCATCAATTAAGCCTTAGACCAATGGTTTCTTGGGTCACTTAATGTAATGGTTAGACCTATACTATAATTGATGGTTTTAACATATGAACTTGACCCAATGGTCAAGATTTGATGTTTATTCCTCAAATAAAGTGGAATGATGGTTAATGTAATACATTGGTCCTAATAATGTGATTTAGATGGTTTTCTTTATATGATCAACTTAAGGAGCTTACTTGTTGACAATGGATGGCTTGGTTTAAATGAACAATCGATTGTGGGTTTTACCCTAATCTTAATGGAACTTTTTGTGTTGTTAATCAAGGGATGTATAGGGTTAGATGGTGACTCTTTCTAGAGAACAAATCAAGGACTTCATAGGTGTTTTATCTAATGTGTTTACTTATGTAAACAACCAATGGTCTTACCTTTTAAACATCCAATAGTTCTGGGTGACATTATGGTATAGTGATATGGGTTGAATGATAATGGAACAAATGGAGGGTTACCCTTAATAAGGTAGTATTGCCTATTCACTCATGTGAATAGAAGGGATGATAATCATATTGTGTTGATATGTAACCCTAATGAGGTATAAGTTGTTATACCTAGCTTTAATATAACTAAATAATGGTAATTGGGTATGAATAGTCCTTGAATGACTAATGCAATCATCGAGTACTATGTTATTGTTGTTGAAACCCTAGTATGCTATAACTCGATGGTCACACCTTGATTTATGTGTGGGTTCATACTTGGGAATAGTATGGAATCTGATGGTGATGCTTCACCTTATGCATGCTTGATCCAATGGGGATGTTGTGAGTTAGGGTTTGGGTATAAGTGTTGATTAGTAACATTAAAATAATTAATCTCGTTGAACCTAACTCTAATGCACATAGATAAAGATGAGTATTCATGTTTAGCCTTCTTATATGATGGCATGATGGTAAAATAACCTCCTTAATATGATCATAACCTTAATGCGTTAATTGGTGGCTGACATAGCCACATGATTGATACTTTCGTATGCTAAACATGTGCATTATGAATATGATGATGGTTAATCTTATCTAGATTCCTTGCATGTTAATGTAATAAAGGAATGTTCTTAATGTTAATATAATGCTACTATGATTGTTTATGAATATCTCTTAGCTCATTAATGCAACATTGTGTTGATCTGTTGTATTATATGTAAGTGATGTTGTTGAGCCTTGTTATAAGGCATGCAAAGATAATGATGATCTTGCAAGAAATAATATGATGGTCTTAATGACCTTTGGGCATGGTTGAGCCCTGAATGAGGTGTAATCCTCTTATTTTGAAAAGG